>JAXOFQ010000043.1:0-148163 GCA_037178815.1 Barbatula barbatula | reverse complement strand
GTCTGACATGATTTTGCCCATTCTGACTAATTGTTGTCTGGCTGTCAGAAAGCTGGTGATCCATTGACAGACAGAGCTAGGGACAGAGAGCTGGGTCAGTTTGGTCTGGAGCAGTGATGGGATGATTGTATTGAAGGCAGAACTGAAGTCCACGAACAAGATCCTCGCATAAGTCCCTGGTTTGTCCAGATGTTGTAGGGTGTAATGCAGTCCCATGTTAACTGCATCATCCACAGACCGGTTTGCTCTGTAGGCAAACTGCAGGGGGTCCAGCAAAGGGTCAGTGATGACCTTCAAATAAGCCAACACCAGTCTTTCAAATGACTTCATGGCAACAGATGTTAAAGCCACAGGTCTGTAGTCATTGAGTCCAGTGATCTTTGGTTTCTTTGGGATTGGGATGATGATGGAGCGTTTAAAGCACGAAGGGACTTTGCACAGCTCCAGTGATCTGTTGAAGATCCGTGAGAAGATGGAGGCCAGCTGGTCAGCGCAGGTCTTCAGACAGGCTGGTGAAACACCGTCTGGGCCTGGTGCTTTCCTTCTCTTTTGTTTTCTAAACATCTGGCGTACGTTATCCTCACTGATCTGAAGTGCAGGGTGGGAGGAGAGGGGGATGGCTGGAGGTGTTGATGGCTGTGTATAGAGATGATCAGGGTGGGTGTAAAGTGTCTGGTCTAGGGTCTCAAATCTACAATAGAAGTGATTTAAATCTTCAACAAGCTGTTTATTGCTCTCGATGCTAGGGGATGGTGTCTTGTAGTTGGTAATGTCTTTCAGGCCTTTCCACACTGATGCAGGGTCGTTGGCAGAAAACTGGTTTTCCAGCTTTTTGGCGTAACTCTTTTTAGCCACCCCAATCTCCTTTGTCAGAGTGTTTCTGGCCTGATTATACCAGATCCTGTCCCCGCTCCTGTTCCCTTTCTGTCGGTCTCTCGACGTTGTGTCGACAGAATGGGGTTTGACTTGAGAACCTACCTTCTCTGACTGACTTGAACAGGCCAATGAAAATTGGCGAATGAAATTTGCATGCCGGACTCCGCCCCCGGATATCCGGGTATAAAAGGGAGCCGGCGTGCCGCATTCATTCACCTTTTGTTCTTCGGAGCCTTCGCATCCTGATGCTGACGACTCTGCAGATACTATCTACGTGTTGCTGGTCTTACGACGTGGTGCAGCGGACTGTCCCTTTTCCTGTGACTTCCCCTGGGCGTCTCGGCAACTTCCAAGGCATCTCTCTAAAGAGCAAGCCCTTTTCAGGGCTTAGTGTTTCTTCAGCGCGGCATGTCCCGCTGTGCTCGTGGGTGCGGCGCACTCATCGAGGAAGGGGACGGACACGATGTCTGCCTCGTGTGTCTGGGACTCCAGCACGCTGAGGCAGCGTTTGTGGATACATCTTGCCCGCACTGCGGGCGGATGGTAATTCAGACGTTGCGTTCACGGGTAGCTGCGTTCTTCCGAGAATCAGCCGCCACCTCGAGTGCTTCCCGTTCTGCGGCAGCAGTGGCATCAGCCCTGCCGTCCGCGTCGGCGAGCACAGAGGGTGATCGGGGAATTACCGTGAGCCTCAATCCGTCAGCCACCGGCTCGCGGACCGTTCACGCCCCGCCTCGCTCGTCTGGCCGTCCCGGAATAGGCGGTACGCCGCCTTGTTCCTCCGTCACGTACTCGGACACGGGGCGTGACGACGATGAGATGTCGCTCGCAGCATCGGAGGGCGACCTCCTGGCATCCGACATCGACGATTCCTTGGAGCTTCCTCCCCCGGGGGGTCGAGCTCAGGATGAAGCGGACGTCGAGATGTCAGCCATGCTTTCCCGGGCCGCCGCGAGTATTGGGCTGCAGTGCACCGCACCGCCAGGTAAGTCCGCCCAACGCTCGCGGTTGGACACGTGGTATCTGGGGACCGGCCGTGACTCTAAGCCACGGTCGGCGCCGGTACCATTCTTCCCGGAAGTGCATGAGGAGCTCAGTCGGACCTGGAACGCCCCCTTCTCGGCGCGTGCACGTCAGACTAGCTCGGTCGCCCTGACTTCCCTCGATGACGGGGCAGCCAAGGGCTACGTCGACATCCCTCAGGTGGAACGTGCAGTCGCGGTGCACTTGTGCCCGCAGACAGCTGCCACCTGGAGAGGTCGACCAAGGCTCCCTTCCAAGGCTTGTAAGCGAGGGCTTACAATGCTGCGGGTCAAGCTGCCTCGGCTCTTCACGCCAAGGCGTGCACGAGGGAAAGTCCGACCCGGGGCTTATGCAGGTCCGCACTGCCACTGACATCGCTCTTCGGACGACGAAGGTGACGGCGCGAGCCCTGGGTCGTACGATGTCCACACTAGTGGTCCAGGAGGGACACCTTGGCTGAACCTTGCGCAGATGCGGGATGCTGAGAAGGTTCGCTTTCTCGACGCTCCCATCGCGCAGGGTGGGCTGTTTGGTAATACGGTCGAGGACTTCTCAGTTCTCGACTGTAAAGAAGCAGACGGAGGCGATCCTGCCCCGCCGCGACCCGGCCGACTATCGTCCGTCGAGGTCCCGCGCGGCGTCTGCTTCCCAGCAGCCCCGCCCCTCTCCGACTCAGACTCCGGCGCCAGCGCCCCCTGCACAGGCGGCCTCCCGGAGAAGGATGTCGAAGAGGCGAGCACCATCCCGTCACCAACCTCCGCGGAAGCAGAAGTGTTCTGACGGGGTGAACCCAGGGAGATCGAGTTCACCGGGCCCGACCCGAGCAACTACATCGCTAGAGGGTCGGACTGGGACGGTGCCTGCCCCGTCCCAGCAACACCAGCCGGGCCCCTTTCAGGGCCTGGTGCCCACATTCTCGCAGAAAGAGCTTTCTCTCTCCCTGGGTCTTTCTCACAGCCGCTCTCACCCTCCGCAGGACGGTGCTCGGCAACCCCACGTTGTGTTTCGGCGAGACACACGGTTGGGTATACTGTCAGTGGCCACCAGCACCCTCAGTCAGACGGTGCGGTATGCCGCGATATCGCCCGACAGGCACCTCGGCAGAGCCGCTCTCCTCCCCGGGGTCCCCCCGCGTCGAGGGAGCCGTACTGCCAGCCATCGAACCACCCCCCACGGGGGCAATGACTCAGATCGAACCTCTGGTCCCCCTGTCTCGGTACCTGGGAGCCGGGTTGGCTCTTCCCAGACCAGCACGGTGGCTAGAGCGAACGATCCGTCTCGGCTATGCGATTCAGTTCGCCAAACAAGTTTCGGGGCGTCCTCTTCACATCAGTGGGAGTAGATGCCCCCGTGCTTCGGGCCGAGGTCGCTACCCTTCTGGCGAAGGGGGCGATCGAGCTCGTCCCTCTGGCCGAGATGTACTCCGGGTTTTACAGCCCGTATTTCATTGTCCCCAAGAAAAGTGGCGGGTTGCGCCCCATCTTGGACCTGCGTACCCTGAACAAGCACCTACATAAGCTGCCGTTCAGGATGCTAACGCAGAAGCGCATTCTGACGTCCGTCAGGCGTCAGGATTGGTTCATGGCGATCGACCTGAAGGACGCGTACTTCCATGTGTCCATCCTCCCTCGTCACCGGCTGTTCCTACGGTTCGCTTTCGAGGGACAGGCATATCAGTACCGCGTCCTCCCATTTGGTCTGTCCCTGTCTCCTCGAGTCTTTACGAAGGTCGTGGAGGCCGCCCTCACTCCCCTCAGGGAGCAGGGGGTGCGCATACTCAACTATCTCGACGACTGGCTCATCTTGGCGCACTCGCGAGATCTGTTGTGTACACACAGGGACCTGGTGCTCCGGCACCTAGACCATTTGGGGTTACAGGTCAACCGAGAGAAGAGCAAGCTCTCCCCTGTGCAGAGCATCCTTTTCCTCTGTATGGAACTCGACTCTGTCTCCATGATGGCACGTCTTTCTTTCGAGCGTGCCCAGTCGGTGCTGACCTGCCTGAGGAGCTTCAGGCAGCAGCCAGCGGTCCCCCTGAAACGTTTTCAGAGGCTCCTGGGACACATGGTGTCCTCGGCGGGGGTGGTCCCCCTCGGGTTGATGCACATGAGACCGCTACAGCACTGGCTACAGAGCAGAGTTCCTTGGAGTGCGTGGCACACCGGCAGCAGGCGCGTCCCGATCACGCCCTTCTGCCAGCGCACCCTAACCCCATGGTCTTCAATGACCTTTTTTCGGACAGGGGTCCCTCTTGGGCAGGTTCGAGGCGCGTCGTGGTGACGACTGACGCCTCCCTGCAGGGTTGGGGTGCTGTGTGCAACGGGCACGCAGTGTCGGGTCTCTGGACGGGCCCCCGCCTGCGCTGGCATATCAATCGCCTAGAGTTGTTGGCGGTGCTGCTTGCACTGAGGAGGTTCCTTCCCCTCGTGCAGGACAAGCACGTGCTGGTCCGGTCGGACAGCACGACTGCCGTGGCATATATCAACCGACAGGGTGGTATTCGTTCACGGCAGCTATCGCAACTCGCCCGACGCCTCCTCCTGTGGAGCCAGCAGGTGACGAAGTCTCTGTTAGCTACGCACATCCCGGGCGACCTGAACCAGACAGCCGATGCGCTCTCTCGTCAGTCGACGCCCCGCGGGAGAGTGGCGGCTCCACCCCCGCGCAGTCCAGCTCATTTGGGTGCAGTTCGGGCAGGCACAGGTGGACCTGTTCGCCTCCCTGGACACCACCCATTGCCCGCTTTGGTACTCCCTGACCGAGGCCCCCCTCGGCACGGATGCCTTGGCGCACAGCTGGCCGCGGGACAAGCGGAAGGACGCCTTCCCCCCAGTGAGCCTCATTGCACACGTCCTGTGCAAGGTCAGGGAAGAGGAGCATCAAGTGCTACTAGTTGCGCCTTACTGGCCCAACCGGACTTGGTTCTCGGAGCGAATGCTCCTGACGACAACTCCCCCCTGGCAGATTCCCCTGACGAAGGACCTTCTTTCTCAGGGGAAGGGCACGTTGTGGCATCCGAGACCAGACCTCTGGAACCTCCATGTCTGGCCCCTGGACGGGACGAGGAGATCCTGAGTGGTCTACCCCCAGCGGTGGTAGAGACCATTGTTCAGGCTAGGGCCCCGGCCACGAGGCGGTTATACGCATTGAAGTGGCGCCTCTTCTCGTCCTGGTGTTCTTCTCGTGGAGAAGACCCACGGATATGCTCGATCGGGAGCGTGCGGTCCTTCCTGCAGTCGAGACTCGAGAGCAATCTCTCCCCTTCCACGCTGAAGGTGTATGTAGCCGCTATTGCCGCTCATCACGGACCAGTTAGTGGGAAGTCTCTGGGATAGCACGACCTGGTCATTAGGTTCCTGAGGGGCGCGAGGAGGCTGAAGTCAGCCCGTCCGCGCTCCGTTCCCTCTTGGGACCTCAATGTGGTCCTGGCGGGCCTCCAGAGGCCCCCGTCGAGCCCCTCGGAGATGCCGCTCTTTCTCATCTCTCGATGAAGACGGCTCTCCTAGTGGCGCTCGCCAAGAGGGTAGGGGACCTACATGCATTTTCCGTGGCCACGGATTGCCTAGAGTTCGGGCCTGGTCAATCTCACGTTATCCTGAGACCCCGGCCGGGCTACGTGCCCAAAGTTCCCACCACTCCCTTTCGGGACCAGGTGGTGAACCTGCAGGCGCTCCCTTCTGGGGAGGAAGACCCAACCCCTTCCGTGTTGTGTCCAGTACGCGCGCTGCGCCTCTGCCTGGACCGCACGCAGAGCTTCAGGAGCTCTGACCAGCTCTTTGTCTGTTTTGGAGGTCAGCACAAGGGGAGGGCTGTCTCCAAACAGAGGTTGGCGCACTGGATCGTGGACGCCATCAATGGCTTACCGATCACAGGATCTCCCGTGCCCGCTTGCAGTGAGGGCACACTCCACCAGGGGTGTGGCCTCCTCGTGGGCACTGGCTCAGAGCGCCCCTCTGGCAGACATATGTAGAGCTGCGGGTTGGGCTACGCCCAGCACCTTCGCGAGGTTCTACAGCCTCCACGTGGAACCGGTATCAGCCGGAGTCTTACGAGACACCGCCAGGTAAGTCCGGCAGCCGGTGGGCGTACGCCTGCGATAGCACTCCTCCATAGGTGAGACGTGGTGCTATCCAGCCTCCCCTCTTCCCCCCACGTGGGCGAAGAGTAGGCATTCCATCCATCACTAAGCACTCCTCGGTGGCGGGCTCGGCGGAGCAGCCCTGCCTCCCTTGGCCTGTTTCTGAGCCCTAGTAGTGACTCAAACAAGGCCTAGTGCTCCACACGTAGTAACCCCCCCACAGGGCGGTTCCGTCTGTTGTCTTCTCATGAATGGCTCTCAATCGATGGCCCATGACCTCTCCCAGGTGTACTTCACCTGCTCGCGACACCCTCTCGTGTCTGCATGTTCCCACGTGCTCTCCCCTATCTGGTGAGACCGTGTGTGGGTCTCCACTAAACTCCTCCCTGTGGTAGGAAGTGGTCTCCGTAGCGCGTTCCCTCAGGGGGGAATGACGCTTCCCAGTGGCCTTACGGTGCCGGGCGGCTTCTCGCTGTTAAGAGAACTAGGCCGCCGTCCGTGACGGCCGGTGGAAGGGGCTCCCATCTTTTTTGAAAGCTCTGGACTCCTTCCCTTCCGCTGGAAGGTTGCAATTCATGCTAAGCGCTCACGTCTGACACGCCCAGGCCAGTCAGCGTCGCTTCGCGAGGAATTGTGACGCGGCACAGCGCTGTGGCGTTTTCCGAGGAACCCCATTCTGTCGACACAACGTCGAGAGACCGACAGAAAGGGAACGTCTCGGTTACGTATGTAACCTCCGTTCCCTGATGGAGGGAACGAGACGTTGTGTCCTTCATGCCACAACGCTGGCCGCCCGCTGCAGCAGTCGGGGCAAGATCCTCAGGCTCCTCAGCACAAAAGGTGAATGAATGCGGCACGCCGGCTCCCTTTTATACCCGGATATCCGGGGGCGGAGTCCGGCATGCAAATTTCATTCGCCAATTTTCATTGGCCTGTTCAAGTCAGTCAGAGAAGGTAGGTTCTCAAGTCAAACCCCATTCTGTCGACACAACGTCTCGTTCCCTCCATCAGGGAACGGAGGTTACATACGTAACCGAGACGTTTGACAGACATAAAACAGGACAAACTAACAAAAACAGCAAGACTACTGGAGAGCTCCACACCGAGGCAGCCATTCGCGGCGCCATCTCAGCAAAGACCTTTATCTTAAATGTAAAATAACCTGTTCTGTTTCAATATACCCAAGTATGGCTCTTTTCACTTTTTAATTCACCGTTGTAATTTGAAGATTTACCAATCTTTTGTTGAAATATCTATAGGATCTGTATTACATCTATATTCATTGCTTGTGACTCGGAATCGAATCGGAGCATCAGACTTGATACCCAGCCCTTAATAAACATGTTTAAAAACATATTTGAACAACAAAGTGTTTGTTTAGATACTTATAATAACAGTTATTTAAAACATAGCACCGTGCATTATTCACAGATAAATAATTACAGATGTATTCATATAAAAAAACCCACTTCAAATATAAGATACTGTATGTTACTTAATGTGCAAGTTGGTCATTAAGTATCAGACTTCTATTTCAATGTCAATGTAGAGTAGATGGACTGGTTTCTTAGGTTCATTTGGTCATCGCCATGGAGTGTCGGTCAGGACACGGAGACAGAAGTTCTGATTAAAGTTCTTTAATGTCCGATGGCATTGTTTACATTGGCAGTTGAAAGCCTACAGTATCCATAGTTTGTGTATATGTGTGGTCTAGACAAGGAAATGGAGAAATAAATAACATAAATTAAATGATTATTCAATAAACAGAATAGCATTGACACCAAATATGTTACTGTACTAGGGCTGCCCTCGACCAGAGACGAACGTTTATGATATTTATTTCAATATTTCAATATACATGGGGAATGGGGATATCAGATGATGGTTTGAGCTTCCTGTATGAAAAATATATTTTGAGGTCAGAATGCAAAAAATAGGAATAAAATAAATATATTAAATACATTGTGGTAATGAATAAATAAAATATAAAGCAGCAACTAAACACTACAACGATAGACCAGTAACTTAAATTTCCTCAGTTTTTCCTTCGTTTCCACGTCTCTGCCATCATGCCCATAAAGACGGGACCACTGGTTTCACAGAGAACACGGAGATCAGTTTTCCCATCAATAAGGCCAAACTGAAAATGTACAGAGTATTGCAGTACAGTATTAGTATTAAGGGTGGGGGGGAATGGATTAATCTAACCAGCGATTCTTTTTAAAACTATTTTAGAATCGATTGTTTTTTCCCAGAATCGATTTATATTTAATTATTTCACTTAAACTGAGAGGTGCTGGAGTGAAGTTACTTGTTATTCCAGCAGAGGTGAACGTACAGTTGGAAAACAATGCAGTATATACAGTAGTTACATCCGTGCGCTGGATCAGCAACAGCATAATAAGTATTTCTGTTTTTAATGTTCATCAAGACAAACATCACTCACTTCTGAATGATTGACCTCTGTTAATTCAATAAGGTTTAAGCTTTATTTTATTTGTACAGTAAAGATCACGAAGTGCTTGTTGCTAGTATTCTTTTTTAGTTATGCATTACTTTTCATACTGATTCAGTATTTGAATCACTGGCCCAGTTAAATAATCCTTATTTTTTGAGTCCTGTGTGAAATACAAGAACTTGTCTTATACTAAACATGTTAGAATAAGGCCAAGATGCCAACAAATTACAAGAGTTCACAGGTATTGTGCTCTCCTGTTGTTTACAACAGATAAAGAAAACAGAATTATTTGTTTAAAATGTGCTTTAAAGTTAAGGGCTGGTTCCACAAGTGCTGTTCCTCTCAATTGTTAGTCTACAGTCCTGTTCAAATCCCAAGCCTGGAAAAACATATCGAATCACAATTCTCAATTATCTCAACATATATTGAGTCGGCACACAAGTATGGGGATAGTCTTGAATCGGGAGATAAGGGTATCGTGCCAGCCCTAATACATATATACTGTGCATCAGAGTTCCAAACAAATTAATCGGATTTAAACATGATAAATATAGATGTATTGATCATGCATATAAATAAAAATAGTGGCAAACATATAAACATGACACACAAACAACTGTGAATAAACATGGTAGGTCTAAATAAACAATCACATGTGCCGAGATGTTGGTCTTGTGCACATCTGTTTATCTTGAGGTGTACAACTCGATCAACAATCGTAAGGATTTATTTTTAAAACATAACACTTGGAGACAAGTCGCTTAGGATAAAAGCATCTGCCAAATGCATACATGTAAATGTGGAATACACAATAAAAAACATGCTTTTGAAATGATCTCCTTTTGGAATCAAACACTCCATATGTGTTTTCTAGAGAATTTAGCATCTAAAGGAACAGTGACACAGTCATCCACATATGACACCTGGACAGCTCAACGTGCCATAGATGGTGTCAGATACGGACCAGACCCATTGGGTAGTCCATACTGCTCTGGTGCAATATATGGGAGTGAACCATGGTGGAGGCTTGATCTTCTGGATTATTATGACATCAGTACAGTGATCATCACTGCTAGATCTGACTGCTGTCCTGAACAAACCAGTGGAGCAGAGATTCGTATTGGAGACTCACTGGTCAACAATGGAAACAACAATCCCATGTAAAGTTCTTCATGAAATCACTTCAACGCTTTTCATTGATTGATTGATTGAAATGCCTCTATAGAGATTCATTGATTCTCTCTCTCTAGATGTGCTGTGACTTCTGATCCTCTACCTGGTGATACTGTCAGTTACTCATGTCACGGGATGAAGGGACGTTATGTGAATGTGGTCAAGACTGGACGGACATCCTATTTCACTCTGTGTGAGGTGGAGGTCTATGGAAAACGTAATTCCTAATAATTATGCTCTCTCTTTGTTGTCTTCTACAATAGTTGAGTTACATTGTATTAATATTGTTTGTATGTGTAAATCAAACTTTGTTGTGAATGTGTGTTGATATGAGTTGATGTGAATGTATGAATGAGACTGAAGTCGGTACATGAGGGATTCATTTAAGAAGCTCCTGAAGAAAATCATCTGTTTGTATTCTCATCATCTCAATGACATCTGCCACCGTTTATAATTATCAGACAGCAAACTCGC
This sequence comes from Barbatula barbatula, assembly GCA_037178815.1. Lineage (NCBI taxonomy): Eukaryota > Metazoa > Chordata > Actinopteri > Cypriniformes > Nemacheilidae > Barbatula > Barbatula barbatula. The sequence goes on along the minus strand of JAXOFQ010000043.1, from coordinate 138,081 downwards.
CAGTGTTAAAAATGTCAAATGAACATTAACAGTTTGTGTATAATCCACACTTTTATATACACTGTGAGAGTTCATTAGATTTTTTTAACACTGGCGATTTTGCTGTGCAACTACATTTATTACGGTTAATTAAGCAAGGTCATCTTGACAGTGTTATAAGTAGTGAAACTTTGTGTTTATCTCAAATATCAGTGTTTTTATTGGTATATGATTGTTGAATCTTCCAATAAAATCTGAAGTTCACAGAAAAAAGTCCTTTCTGAGGCTGAAGTTTTCCTCCAGTGGTTATTCAGCTGATGCGAGCGGCAAAATCCTTCATCAGGTGAGAAAAAGAGTCTTAAGATAGAAAAGTAAATGTGATGATTGAAGACAGAAGTTATATATGAGAGTGTTTGATGTGTGTAAATATATGACATGAGTGATGATGACAGATGAGAAATGACAGTATGTTTCATGTGTGGATTGAAATATTTGATGTATTTTAGCTTCAGTCTGTTCTGGGATCAAACATCTCTGATTTTAATCTGTCCTGGACACAACTACCCAAGAAAGAAGAAGAACAGAAGGAGGACGGAGGCGAGTACACACACTTTACAACTTGACCGATCAACAGAGAAAAACTCAGATCTAAAATAATCTGACGTAAAATTATCTCTATGAAATCCTCTTTAAACCAAATTCAAGAAGTCGAATTGAGTGTTTTAGTCATAGTGTAAAAACGCTGATGTTTGGAAGGTTCACAGATCACGTTTCAATGCTGGTGTGTTTATTTCATTTAAAAATGTCATTGCATGTCACTTCACTCTGCGACTACAACCATATATTAATATTAATCATTGGTTGAACTAAACTGGAAAAGATGAAACCATAGTTGGCTAGTGATGCTTCTGGGAAACACAAACCTGGTGCCTGATGTTGAAAATCGTGCGCAGCTGAACAGTTCCATAAAGTGTAATAATGAAAAATATATCAAATATTTCAACTGATTTACTTGATCTTTCTTTTATTTTCAGGTTCTTGTGTAAAGCATCTTTAATCTGAATCTACAAACTGCATTAAAATTGGTCACAACATGATTTTTTATGTTTAGTAATATAACTGAATCCATTCATGTTGGGTCAACATTAAGGAGTTGTGTTGTGTTAACATAAAACAGTTACAATTGGACAGAGGACTTATATTTCCAAGCTTTCCAAGAGTTAATCTCCTAAATATGTTTTATTTTATGGTTTTTTCAATAAAAAGAAACACTTTACAGTTAGTGTCTAATGGTAATTTATCTTTAAGGTTTTGAAGAGTTTGTAATATTTCTGAGCTTTGGTTAGGTCTTGGGCGCTTACAATCCTTCATATGCATTTCTGTTGAGTTCTATTAACTCAATATCTTCTTATTGAAGTTAAATGAAATAATGTCTAATTAATGTTAAAATGTTTTACAGCTTTCCTGTAGCTCAGTGGTAAGAGCATTGCGTTGACAACTCAAGGTTGTGTGTTGGATCTCAGGGGATTGCAGATACATATGTAAAATGTATAGGATAATTCAATGTAAATCGCTTTGGATAAAAGCTTCTGCCAAATGACTAAATGTAAATGTAAAAATATGTTCTTGGGGGATTTCAAGATATTAATTTGTTTTTTTATTGGTTTTATGTGAAATATGCATGTATATAAGTTCATACATCAAGACTATAAACAATAGTTTCAGACGAATTCGATTTTGTTGGAGAAATGTAATTCAATGTAATGGAAAGGGTTTCCTTAATATAAAGTTTGTTCAAGAACTTTTTTTGTGTGTGAACCTTTTAGTCAAATGCTGATTGATTTTATTCAATTATATGTCATATTTAGTTGCATAGCAATTCATTTTATAGCTACATGTAAGATCCCTTTTTAAAACGGATAAGATATTTCGATTTCCCCTTAGTTTTATTTGTTTATTTTCAATAAACTCCTCATCTCTGTACTTTGCTTTTATCTGTACTTTGCTTTTTGCAATATTGTAACGGTCATCCTAATAAAGGTGCAATCCATCTGCAATGACAAAAGGCTATTTGTTTGAAACAACATACCATTTAAAAATAATACAAACGTTTAAACATTTATTTTGGCTTTATTACAATGACAAATTAAAATAATAAGCTGACGAAACAACATGGCAACATAACAATTTATACATCTTTATGATTTTATATAAATTACAGTGATTTTGTTGAGATGATTATCTCTTTTTGTATGTAAAGTGTGTGACACATCATCAGATGACTTTAAGAGTAAATACTCATATTTATATCAATTATACTTATATTCAAAGCGACACATACGTCTGTAAGACGTCTGCTAAAGATCTGGAGGTCTAGAAAACATCTGCTGTGTAAATTCATCTGCTAAACATCTTAGAAAGAGCAGTTTTACATCCATTCTAAATCATAAACACCTTACAGATATACACCGCACAAAATGAAACATGCACTTATCCTGCTGTCTAATCAGCGTCTTGATATGAAAATATCAAAAGAATGGGAGCAAAAACAATTCAGTGTATATACGTTTATTGTGTGTTTGTTTAGTAAGGGCTAGCCTTGCATTAAAATCCTTTAGAGGCTATAGAGAACCACCCTGAAGTGACCTCTGGAAAAATGAACAAGATTTGTTTGTCTTTTAGACACAAGACATAGACAGTTTTATATAAAACATACACATTTGATAACTACTATATTGTACGTGCATGCAATTCCTTCCTACCCTGTGTTTTATAAACACTTTATTGAATACAATTAAAAATTAAAAACCTCCTCCCGGGCCGCATGAAATCACTTTATAGCTCTTCTCTCCTCCCCCCAAGGGGGCAGCTTCGTTTTTCTTGCTCCCCTCCTCCTCTTTTCTTCCTGCTGATCTCGTGTCTCGTCTCGTATCATCTATTGAGAGATTCTCTCTGCACTGCTCTACAACTAAAATTATGGATCTGATCAACTGGTCTCTCAACGCTATTGACACCATCTTCTCGACGAGAAGTTTGGGTTCAGGGGAACCTGTCTGCCCTGACAGAACGTTCGCAGCTGGCTACACGATGGACGCCTGGGAGAGATGGCGGGTCGTGTGTCTGGCTCCTCTTTCCGTGGAGGACATTGAAGATATCTACCTATTCGGAACCATGATAACAGGTATTATGCTGATTGGATTAGGCTGTGCCCTTAGTTATCAAGAAATTAAGAAAACGGTAACAGCTCTCAAAAGTCTCACAAGGCTTCCCGTTATGATGAAAGTAGTGGGAAGAGCGGTCGGCTCTGGAAATGAGACTAATAACCGCAATATGGATTCTATCACGGAGAAGCTCACGACTTTGCAAAGGAAAATTGATATTGTTGAGAGACCAAAATGGACAAAGAGAGTAGCCGTGGAAAGCGGAATGCGGTTGCTCGCCCCAAGACTAAACAATCAATCTTATCTTTTTCGACTCCCCTGTATCAGCCTTGGCCAAGCGCTGCTGCTGGAATTCAACACTGAGTGGAGCAGTACGGAGAGTCAAGTCTTGTCTATGGTGTATTGTGTACATGTTTTTCTCCTTACCTCCCCCATGTTATGCTTTATCTTCTTCTAAAAATAAATTTCGTTGCACTGTACTTGTATGTGTGTAATGACAATAAATTGAATCCAATCCAATCCAAAAATAAGGAAGCAGTAAAGCAGGGTGAACAAAGAAATAAAAGAATCAACACAGTTTCAAAATAGGAGCCCATCACATACAGGGAAGACAGGCTGGGATCATAACAGCAACAATACAATAAATGAAGTAGTGCTTACAGATCGGTTGAATTGTTTTTCGAGTGTATCTTTAACCTCAAGATTCATTTAAAATAAGGGATTTGACTGTCCTGAGTTCATTTCAGTTCACTCGTTGCAAAGTCCAGGCAACCCAATTTGGGTATCCAAAACGTATAAACAGGATTTTACTACCGAAAACAAACATTGGAATCATTCAGAGGTTAAACAAAAGATTATAAAATTAGTTTTCAAGAATGACAGATTTACAAAAAGTACCGATGTTGAAAGATGAATGGAAGTAAACAATTGATCATTGAGATCATGAAATTATATCATGACTAAACACATGACTCATAAGTGAGAGGGTTTTTTTGGGGATGTGTGACACGAAACATTATTATGATGACAAATGTTCCTCATAGGCAACCTTGCGCCTGAACATGTTATTATTTCTGTTTTATTAAAGAATAAGAACATTTTAAGTCATTTTATAAGTGATGTTGTTTTGTAGTAAATAATGTAATAATGTCGTTCAACATGCTTTACATGTTTATTTCAGTGGACAATCAAGTTCAATCAGTGGTTGACGACAAGAGCTGGCTGTGGAGAGGGAGGCGTTGTTAAGCGGAGTCGGCAACGAAAGGGTGAGGTAAGCGGTGTGTAAGTAGGTCGATTACACATTGTTAAAACCTGTGTCTCGTTACAGTAATTGGTGGGGAGACGGTTAAAAGCCAGCCGCACAGATGAGAAGGTTGAGAGAGACCGGCTGGGAAGCCCGAGCATGAACGAAAAGCAAAAGAAACTTCTTGTTTATCTGCATTGTTCAGTAAGAGCGCAGTGGGAAACCTCTAAATAAACCGTGAGGATGACAAAAAAGGAAGACGGCGGAGTGGGTCCAGTGTCACCGGCCGACATCGCTCAGCCAGGCCATCCAGCTGACGTAGGAACAGTTGGTGGCGTGCCCCTGGGTCGGCGTACCTCCATCTACTCTCTCTCCTTCTCTCCCTAATGTCTGGATGTCGCCAAGGAGTGGACCCCCGAAACCGCAGCTGGTGTCACTCCGTCTCCCACCCCTTGGCCCTCTCCCCACCAATTAATTGGCCTTAGCTCCATTAATTGGATAGCAAAGCTCCACACGTTGGGGCGGCTCTCAATGGAGAATTTGCTCCAGGACCAACAAAGCCGTCAATATGACAAGGGTGCCAGACTGTGAAAATTTTCACCTGGAGATAAAGTCCTTGTATTACTCCACACATCGAGTTCCAAATAACTTGCCAAGTGGAAAGGACCCTTTGTGGTCACACGGCGAATTGGAGATCTCAATTATGAGGTGGCGCAGACAGATAAGGGCGGGCTGCCTCAGGTATACCACCTCAATCTCCTTAAAATCTGGAAAGAGGCGGACCCAGTGATGCTGGCAACGGTGTATTACACTGGCCATTAATTACTTCAATCATTTGTGTTATAATAACATTAAACACATTAAATAAACACAAATGTAAGTTTAATTTTCATGAGCATCAAGTGTTATAATAACATTAGACACTGAGCTCTCTGAGCATCAAGTGAAGTCAATTTTAATATACAATGCTCAACTTCCTGTCTGAAAGTGTCTTTATTCTGAAGAATAACACAAAACATGATGCGAGTGATGATCAGGAAGAGTTAACACCCCTCCCTTTCCCTCCCCTTTTTTCCCCATGGCCCCAATTTCCTTTCCCCCCCCCTCTTTCATTTTATTCCCCCCGTTCCCCTGCCCCTGTCAGCCATCATTCCCATCCCGAAAGACTATTTATACTCTGTGTTTCTGTTTGTTTCCGGTCGGTTATTGATTGTTTGATTGTCGTGTAAAGTCTTGCGTTTCGTGTACCAGTCTGTTCATTAAAGTTACCTGTCTTTTGTAAAACCTGCATTCTCGTCAGTCTCGTCCGGCACGACACCGTGACAAGAGAAAACACTTCTGTAAAATCAGAAGAAATTAAACATTGTGTCAGTCTTTCATTGATTGAAACAATCCAACAGAGAAATGAATCAACACAAAAGTTGTTTTCTTTGTTCATCTACTGGTTTCCAGCTGGAGAAAAATATTTCCATATGCAATTGGTGATTCATGACATTTTCGTGACACCAGATTTGATTTGTAAATAAGTCTCGAGTTGAGAAAAGTGTGTTGATGTTTAATACATTCAGTGCTGATGTCATCATGAGGGTGGAGAGAGTACAGTCAAATGTCCAGAGGGATGAACTGATGATGTATTGATGACGAAGAGAGAAGAAGAGAGGAGGACTCTCACACGTTCTGCTCATAACCCATAAGAAACTCAATTCTCTTCTCTTCTCTATTCTCAGATTCCTTTTGTTCAGCAGCGACATGGACAAACTCATTCATCTCATTTTACTTTCTGGTGAGTAAACATCACATCACATCACTTCATCATCTCATAGAACACACAAACATCTCAACATTATACAAGCTGTCAGTCATTCTTCAGTCAAATATTGAATATGATGTTTTAAAGAATTAAGACTTAAAGGATCCTGTGTGTAATTTTTGGGATGATCTATTGATAGAAATGCAATATAATATACATAGCTATGTCTTCAGCGGAGCTTACACAACGAAGCGTTATGATTTTAGTACCTTAGAATGAGCTATTTCTATCTACATACACCGCAGGTCCCCTTGCATGTAATTCGCCAGGTTCTGGACCTTTAAGAGCTTTATAATATTCTTAATGTAATTGATTTTCAGGTCTAAAAAAGTGTAAAATCCTTGTTTTTGTTCAACAGGTCTTGTTTCTGCAGGTAATCAATACTTTTCATTCTTCTCATAGGAATGTAGAATGATGTAAATTATGTTTTTTATTCTTCATTCATTGTTGTGAGTTTGTGGTTAGATGAGTTTTATTCTCATGAGACTGTGTTTCTGACTGTTCTCTAATGCTGCATTCTGGTCAATTACAATCGAGTCGTCAAACATTTGGGGAGTTTCAGACATTCAAGTGAAACATTGTTATTATCAACTAGTCAACATTAAACTTAGATGAGTTATAAAGTATCAAGGAGATGTTTCATGTGAAACGAACAGTTTTTTAGTTGTGAGTCTGTGGTTTGTGTGTGTTGTGTAAATTAAACTGATAGAAGACATTCTGTACTTTTGATGTTTTAAGAATGAATACATCAGGACACAGTTGACCACTTCAAAACACCTGTGACACAATTCAGACAATATACTCACATAAGACTCTATGGGACGTTTTCATGGACATGGAGTAGTTTAACCCAGAACTAGGCCTTAGTTAAATTAGGAATTAAAATGAAAAACATACTTTACCCAAAAATACTGGTGGACAAAACAATGGCACTGATTTAAAAAAAATTTGTCAGTGAACATTTAAGTTAGTCTGGGACTAGGCTTAAGTCCTTTACAGGAAACCACCCATAAAAGTGTTCTTCTGTTCAGCTCAGAATATGTTCAAACAGACAATAAGAAGATCTGACTGGACTTTTACCCTAAATTCATCTTTTAAAGTCTACTAGTTTCATATGTCTACAGACTGACTGATCAACTGCCTTTGAATAAATATTTTCTAGAGAATTTAGCAGTTAAAGGAACAGTGTCACAGTCATCTACACAGTCCACCTGGGCAGCTCAAAATGCCATAGACGGAAAAAGAGAGGGATCTGAATACTGCTCTTCTACAGCCAATGATAATAACCCATGGTGGAGGTTGGATCTTTTGGATGTTTATAACATCAGTACTGTGGTCATCACTGCTAGATCTGACTGCTGTCCAGATCAAACCAGTGGAGCAGAGATTCGTATTGGAGACTCACTGGTCAACAATGGAAACAACAATCCCATGTAAAGTTCTTCATGAAATCACTTCAACACTTTTCATTCATTGATTGATTGAAACGCCTCTATAGGGTCATCCCATGTCACCTTAACCAGAGATCCTTGGCTCAAATTTTGGCCAAAATATTTAATGCCACCGGTGAACAGGAATGGTGTAATTGGTTCATTTGTAGAGGAGAGTAAATATTTGAAGCCATATTAAAGAGGGTGAAAAACGACATAAGCCAGCATCGTAGTTTTTTTATTCTCAAAGAGTTCGGTAGGCTATATATGTATTTGTAAAATCTGTTAACTTGAGCCATCCTCGACGGATTTCATCTCAATGATAACAGTTCAGAATTGAGGAAAAAGCACTTTTTATGTCAATTTTTCAAAATGTGCATGTTTGTAACTCAAGAAGTGTACGTGAGGCCCTATGTGGTTCAAGAGTGACAGCTGTTTATTTGACATTTTCTAGGTGGTGCTATAAAGCCATTTTACCAAACTTCATTGTGTCACCCGTATCAGATGTACATTTTCACCACCTCTGGCACATGTGCAAACTTTTAAAGCATGTTTAGGCTCTTAAAATGTGATTCGTTTTGGAGATAACGGAGAATTCCTCACATTGTCTGTGCTTCGTTCAGCATTCCACTAAAACTCAAACAAATATAGAATCTTAAAAGAGTTTCTCATGAAGACGCATTTAGATCCCAAAATCTCTAGGAAACATTTTAGCTTGTGAAATATTCAAGATTTGGTTGATTTGACATGGAATGATCCTATAGAGCAGGGGTCCCCAGGTTGGGTCCTAAAGGGCCGGTGTCCTGCAGAGTTTAGCTTCAACCCTCATTAAACACACCTGAGGCAGCTAATCAAGATCTTACTAGGTAAAGCAGAAACCTGCAGGCAGGTGTGTTGCGTAAGGTTGGAGCTAAACTCTGCAGGACACCGGCCCTTCAGGAATAAGTTTGAGGACCCCTGCTAGAGCGAGAGAGAGAGATAAATAGATAAATTGATTCTCGCTTTCTCTCTCTCTAGATGTTCTGTAATGTCTGGTTTTCTAGCTGGTTACACCATCAGTTATTCATGTCATGGGATGTTGGGACGTTATGTGAATGTGGTCATGACTGGAATTACATCAATTCTCTCTTTGTGTGAGGTGGAGGTCTATGAAACAGGTAATTACTGACACATAATTGTATACTGTTAGATAGAACTTGAAAATGACATTCAATTTACAAAAATGTTTGATCCATACTTCGAGTCATCAATCAATAATTCCAGTGTGTTGAAGTCTTAACTTTTAAAGTGTAACATTCTTGTTTAAATTAGTTGACATTAATCTTAGAACAGTCATGAAGTATCAGACATATATATCAATATGTGATTAAAGTGTTTTAGTTGATTCAAGAGGCTGTGAGTCTATCATGAAAATAAGAGTTCAAAAGCTACATGGTGAATATGGTCACAGATGTGTTTACATATCTCCAGACTGACTGATCAACTGTCTTTCAATATATATATTCTAGAGAATTTTGCATTGAAAGGAACAGTTACACAGTCATCCACATATGACACCATGGTAGCTCAAAATGCCATAGATGCTAAAAGATACGGCCCAGGTCCATTCTGCTTTGCTACATCATCTCAAAGTGACCCATGGTGGAGGTTGGATCTTCAGGAAGTTGTCAACATTAGTACAGTGATCATCACTGCTCTTAACAACCTGTTTTATCAAACCAATGGAGCAGAGATTCGTATCGGAAACTCACTGGTCAACAATGGAAACGACAATCCCATGTAAAGTTCTTCATGAAATCACTTCAACACTTTTCATTCATTGATTGATTGAAATGCCTCTATAGAGATTCAGTGATTCTCTCTCTCTCTAGATGTGCTGTGATGCCTGATCCTCTACCTGGAAATACTGTCAGTTACTCATGTCACGGGATGAAGGGACGTTATGTGAATGTGGTCATGACTGGACAGACAAATAATCTTGCTCTGTGTGAGGTGGAGGTCTATAGAACAGGTCATTTCTAACACATAATTCTCTGGAAAAATAGGTTGAAGAATAGGTTGATTTTTATCTATTACAATGTATAGATTGTTGGAAATGTATAACTTCAGTAATCCATCGAACATTTTTATGTTTTGTAGCCTTTTAACATTTGAAGTGAAACATTCTTGTTTGTAATAAATTGACATTAATCTTATAACGGTCATGTAGTAACAGATTTATATTTCAATGTCAGATTAAAGTGTTTTAGCTGTTTAAAGAGGCTGCGGGGCTAATGTGAACACAAGAGATGAACAGATTCAAATGGTTATTAGTTGATTCTCACAGATGTGTGTATAAATCTATAGACTGACTGATCGACTGTATTTCAATATATATTTTCTAGAGAATTTAGCATTAAGAGGAACAGCTACACATTCATCTACTGCCTGGGCAGCTCCACGTGCCATAGATGGTGAAAGTAACGGGCTAGATACCTATGCATTCTGTTCTGCTACAACATCTGAGAGTAACCCATGGTGGAGGCTGGATCTTTTGGATTTTCACGACATTGATACAGTCATCATCACTGCTAGATCAGATGGATATTTATTTCAAACCAGTGGAGCAGAGATTCGTATTGGAAACTCACTGGTCAACAATGGAAACAACAATCCCATGTAAAGTTCTTCATGAAATCACTTCCAACACTTTTCATTCATTGATTGATTGAAACCTCTATAGAGATTCATTGATTCTCTCTCTCTAGATGTGCTGTGACTTCTGATCCTCAACCTGCTCACACCATCAGTTTCTCATGTGGTGGGATGGAGGGACGTTATGTGAATGTGGTCATGACTGGACGTACATCGGCTCTGGCTCTGTGTGAAGTGGAGGTCTATGGAAAACGTAATTCATAGAAAATCATACTGTTAAATAGAGACAAAAAGTTTAGACAAAAATGTGAATTTTAAAAAATAATGGTCTTTATATTGTTATTACATGCTGTTTTGCCAACTGTTGCCGTGTGTGCTTAATACAGTCTTTTTATGTTTTTTGGCAACTCCATGTGATTGAAGTTCTGTAGTAATACTTGCTTGCAATGTTCACATCATATTGGTGTCTCTTGCAATGTTTCTGAATATCAGTGTTTTGATTTGTGTATCATCATTTTTTTCTGTTTTAGATTCAGTTCACATGAGAAAAACATTTCTGAGTCTGAAGTTTTCCTCCAGTGATTATGCAGCTGATGAGAGCGACAAAATCCTCCATCAGGTGAGAAAAAGAGTCTTAAGACACAAAAGTAAATGTGATGATTGAAGACAGAAGTGATATATGAGAGTGTTTGATGTGTGTAAATGTATGACATGAGTGATGATGACAGATGAGAAATGACAGTATGTTTCATGTGTGGATTGAAATATTTGATGTATTTTAGCTTCAGTCTGTTCTGGGATCAAACATCTCTGATTTTAATCTGTCCTGGACACAACTACCCAAGAAAGAAGAAGAACAACAGGAGGACGGAGGCGAGTACAATTCAGTTCAATTATTTTCTATTTAATTCTGCATTATTTCAAAGCAGCCACAGTATACAGAAAATACAGACAGAGGTAGAAAACAGTACAGGACACAGGATAATAGAAAGAGTAAGACCATTATAATAAAGACGTGCTCATGAAATTTACAGAACCTCCCATTGAGCAAGCCAACATGACACAGTGGCAAAGAAATAGGTACACATTCCATCAAATTGCATTGATATACTGTATATTTATACATGTGAAACATATCACGTCTTAAAATATTTTAGATTGAAAGTCGTACTGGGTGACACAAAAAAAATGGGGAAAACGATCAATAGATTCAATATAATGACCATCACGTATTCCCATAACACTGTGTTGGAAATGCTCAACTGATCTCTACTCAAGTGTCATAATAAAAAGTTACATGATATATCCTGTCATTATCTGAATCTTTCTTTTGTTTACAGGTTCTTGTGTTTAACATCTTTAATCTGGATGCACAGAATGAATCTTCAAGGCAAATGCTGATTCAATTTAATCCCTTTTTACATACACTGATTATATTGTTCTTCTCCTTTATTGATCATGTGGGAATGTCTTGAGTGTCATTATAGTCATATTTGTGTATTTTGTTAGTGTCATAGAAAGTGTGTAGCACAACAGTTATTAGCAATAGCAATATAGTAAATGTGCAAAAAGCATATTACTAATAATTAGATAAGTATTTATATTTTTTTAGATTAGATAAGATTCAACTTTATTGTCATTACACATATACAAGTACAGTGTAACGAAATGTAGTTTAGGTCTAACCAGAAGTGCAGTTAGCAAGTGCAGGATATACAGTTAGAATAAATACAGAATGATAAATAAGTATGATGAGAATTCACAGTTCTAAATCGCCTGAACAACATAAGAGCATGCACAACTTTATACATCTTTATCATCAAATTTAATTTACAGTATAGTTTAGTTGTTTGAAACACTTGTTGTTTGCATTATTGTCTTGCTGTGTGAAGCTCAATACATTTGTTTGAACCAGCAGCCGTTTCTGTTCATTTGTTTTATTTATATAGTGCTTTTCACAATGTTTCAAAGCAGTTTATATATTAATACCATATTAATGGTATGATTTGACTAAGACCACCCAAATGTAAACACCAGTAAGGTGGGCTTACCTGTCAGTACAATTGCTTTGGAACCTGATTTTCCAAATATGGTAAGAGGAGTTACATTTTCTGTCAAACACTTGCAGCATTCAACCAATCACTACACACTGGTTAACTGGCCAATCATAGCATACCTTGCTTTTCACCATCCACGTATTTAGCTGCTGTCGCATCCCTTGCACAGGCCATCTCCTTTTTCTATCTTTCCTTTTCTATGTTTAGCCCCCGAAGGCTTTTTTGTTTTATCCATCTTTTTCAAAATCAAATTTCAACGACAACTCACTAACGTTACTGCGTACTTAACGTAACTCAAGGCGCCCCGCCCACTCGCGATATTACCCTTCTATGTCTATATACATTATATGATGGAATCTTATGAGGGCACCGGTGCCGCCTAGCCTGTTAGTCCTCTAAAATGTATATAATTTTATAAAAATGTATATAACTTTTATTATTTCAAATTTTTTAAACCATCGCGTTGGCGCCCCCCATGGTGCGCTGCCCCTATGCGCCGCATATAGCACATACCCACTTTTTGCGCCACTGCATGCACGATATGTTGAATATACAGCGTTATTGAACCTTAAATCGTGTCTACTCATTGCTTCATATCTAAACGGCATGTACAGTATATGGAACAACCCCCTAACCATCCTATAATATTCATTAAAAACAAACCAACCAAAATAAACAAACCATCAATCCCAACCATATAATTCTTACATATACACATTAATCACAACAAAAAAAAGAAAAACACCCTCTACTGAGTAGGTCATTTTAATTTTAACAAGTGCAGTTTCGTCTCTATGTTGTCACGGTTGAGAGATTCATTGATTCCTCCTTGCACTGTTTTTATGTGTTTACTGCATTGTTGTGGGCGTGGTCACTGATGATCCTCAGGGAGAATCAGCGCCAGCTGATTCTCATCATCAATTGTGTATATATATACTCACCTTGAACATCTTGTGTTGTCAGATCGTTGTCTCCGGTGTTGTGCAGTCTTTCCTCGTGTCCCTGTGTTGCAGCTCTGGTTACCCGTGTTTATGTTTCCAGTTCTCGTCTCACGCCTTGTTGTTGGAATTACCACATCACCTCTCTGATCCTCTGGACTACCGAGTTGCCCTGGACTTGCCTGCGCTACTCTTCCGTTCGGACTCTGTCTGTGAACTCTCGGACTGGAACTGAGGATTATTTACGGCTAAATTGTTTAGCTGGATTACTCTGTACAATAAACCTGATTACCTGCATTTGCCTCCACTGTTCTTATTAGCGTGACAGAACGATCTGACCACAAGATGGAGGCAGCAGGATCATCTGACCTAGCGGAATTTCTCACGCATAATGCGGCGCGCATGGACAGACACGAGGAGAATTTCGTTTCGACTGGTCGTGCGATTCAGACGCTGGTAGCGCAGGTGTCCGGGCTCACCCAGCAGATACAACAGCTGGCTATACCCACTGCGCCACCCCCATCTCTACTCCCAACCGTTCCCCCCACAACCGATCGACAGCATGAGCCAAGATTACCCAATCCTGAGCCTTATTCGGGTGAGCCAAATTTTTGTAGAGCTTTCTTAACTAAATGCTCTATGTTTTTTGCTCTTCAGCCACAGACATTTTCCACGGAGAACTCGAGAGTGGCTTTCGTACTTACGCTGCTGTCAGGTCGTGCAGCTTTGTGGGGAACGGCAGTCTGGGAGAATCAACACCCATGCTGTTCATCGTTCGCGGCACTCTCAGAGGAGATGAAGAGGGTATTTGATCGCGCGGTTGCCGGGAAGGAGGCGGCAAGACTACTCGCAGACCTCCACCAAGGCGATAAATCCGTGGCGGATTACTCCATCGAGTTCCGCACCCTCGCGGCAGAGTGTCGCTGGAACGAGGAGGCGCAGTGGGATAGATTCCTGCATGGGCTGGCGGACCGCATCCAACGAGAGGTCTACATCCTGGATCTACCTACCAGCTTGAATGGTCTCATGGAATTGGCGCTGAGGGTGGATGCTCGTCTGCATCGTCTGGATCAACGCAACCTTTCCGTTCCGGTACCTAGAACTTTTAGACTTTCTCAGGCCGCCAGCGGCAGTGATGCGGTCAGAGCCAGGGACGATCACGAACCCATGCAGGTGGGTCGAGCCCGGCTCTCCCGGGAGGAGAGAGAGAGAAGGAGATCCCGGGGGCTTTGTCTTTACTGCGGAGATAGGGGTCATTTCATCAGTGAATGCCCAGTAAAAGATCGGGCCCGACACTAAAGAAGAGGATTCTGTCGGGCGGGGTCTCCATCCAGAAACCCTCTTCCACTCTCCTTCCGGTGAGATTGCAATGGGCAACTCGGTCTCACCAATGTCAAGCACTCATCGACTCTGGGGCAGAGGGTAATTTTATGGATTGGTCTCTGGCACAGAAGCTTCTGATACCCACCATACCCCTCACCAGCAAGATTTCCGTCAACGCACTCAATGGTCAGGAGTTACCCCCCATATCCTTCACCACCACTCAATTGACACTCACCACATCTGGCAATCACACCGAACGACTCTCTTTTCTGCTACTGGACTCTCCTCACACTCCCCTCGTCCTCGGTCATCCCTGGCTCGTGCAGCATAACCCCAGGGTAGATTGGGGACATAATTCCATTTCTTCCTGGAGCACAGAGTGTCACGCCTCTTGTTTAATGTCTGCAGGTTCTTGTTTTTCTAGTACTGTCTTGCAGGAGGAGTTCGTGAATTTGTCAAACGTGCCCATTGAGTACCTTGACCTGAAGGAAGTGTTCAGTAAGTCCAGAGCTGCTTCTCTTCCTCCACATCGTCCCTATGACTGTGCTATAGATCTTCTGCCAGGTACGTCTCCGCCTAAGGGCAAGTTATACTCTCTTTCTATTCCCGAGAGGGAGGCCATGGAGAAATACATTTCTGATTCTCTGGCATCCAGGTTCATCCGTCCTTCCTCTTCTCCGGCGGGGGCGGGGTTCTTTTTTGTGGGGAAGAAGGACGGTTCCCTGCGACCGTGCATCGATTACAGAGGGCTGAATAACATCACGGTAAAGAATACCTATCCTTTGCCATTGATGTCATCAGCCTTCGAACGATTGCAGGGAACTTCTATCTTCACAAAATTGGATTTACGTAATGCTTATCATTTGGTCCGCATCAGGAAGGGGGATGAATGGAAGACCGCTTTTAACACCCCCAGGGGACATTTTGAATACTTGGTCATGCCTTTTGGTCTTTCCAATTCCCCAGCGGTTTTTCAGGCACTCGTCAATGACGTGCTGAGAGACATGATAGACCAGTTCATATATGTTTACCTGGATGACATATTGATTTTCTCTTCGTCTCTCCAGGAACATGTTCAGCACGTCAGACGAGTGCTTCAGAGGTTGCTAGAGAATGGGCTTTTTGTCAAGGCGGAGAAATGCGTTTTTCATGCACAGTCTGTTCCTTTCCTAGGGTACATCATCTCGCCTGAGGGAGTGCGTATGGATCCTGACAAGGTTAAGGCTGTGGTGGATTGGCCAAGTCCAGATTCTCGTAAGGCCCTACAGAGATTTCTGGGGTTTGCCAATTTTTACCGACGTTTCATTCGTAACTTCAGCCAACTAGTCGCTCCTCTGACCGCCTTGACCTCTCCCAGAACGATGTTCAGGTGGTCCAATACAGCCGAAACTGTATTCGCCAAACTGAAGAGCCGCTTTGTTTCGGCTCCAATTCTTGTAGCCCCTGATCCATCACGTCAGTTCGTGGTGGAGGTCGACGCGTCAGAGGTGGGGGTAGGTGCAGTACTATCCCAACGCTCTTCCACAGACGACAAGATGCACCCATGCGCGTTTTTCTCTCATCGTTTGTCCCCGACCGAACGTAACTATGACATTGGTAACAGGGAATTGTTGGCGGTCAAGTTAGCGTTGGAGGAATGGCGACATTGGTTAGAGGGGTCGGGGGTACCCTTTATCGTCTGGACTGACCACAAGAACCTGGAATACATTCAATCTGCTAAAAGACTCAACTCCAGGCAGGCACGGTGGGCACTTTTTTTCGGTCGTTTTGATTTTTCGCTTTCTTACCGCCCGGGTTCCAAAAACATCAAACCCGATTCTTTATCTCGTATTTTTGATCATTCCGAACGCCCGTCTACTCCCGAGTGTATTTTACCAGAGACTCTATTCGTCTCCGCACTCACATGGGAGGTCGAATCGAAGGTCAAGACGGCCTTAGAAGGGGTAACGCCTCCGCCTGGCTGCCCGCCGAGTCGGTTGTTTGTGCCGGAGGGATTACGGTCCGACGTTATTCGATGGGGTCATTGTTCTAACATGGCATGTCATCCAGGAGTAAATCGTACCAGTTTTTTGGTCAAGCAACGGTTCTGGTGGCCTTTAATGGCTCGTGATATTCGAGATTTTGTTTTGGCTTGCTCGGTTTGCGCCACGGGTAAGACGTCCAATCGACCCCCAGATGGGTTACTCCAACCGCTGCCTGTCCCTTCGAGACCCTGGTCCCATATAGCGCTAGATTTTATTACCGCCCTCCCACCCTCCCAAGGCAAGACGGTTGTTTTGACCGTAGTAGACCGGTTCTCGAAGGCGGCACATTTCATCCCCTTGCCTAAATTACCATCTGCCAAGGAGACAGCGGTGGCTGTCATCGACCACGTCTTTCGTTTACATGGCCTCCCGACAGACGTGGTCTCTGACAGGGGGCCCCAGTTTGTGTCCAAATTTTGGCGGGAGTTTTGTAAGTTACTGGGGGCGACTGTCAGTCTGTCTTCGGGTTATCACCCCCAGAGCAATGGTCAAACCGAGAGAGCCAACCAAGATTTGGAGAGAATGTTGCGATGCGTGGCTTCTAAGAACCCTTCCTCCTGGGGCCAGCAACTTTCTATGGTGGAGTACGCACACAACTCGTTACCAGTGTCATCTACGGGCCTTTCTCCGTTTGAGTGCAGCTTAGGGTACCAGCCACCTATTTTCCCTAGCCTGGAATCCGAAGTCGCGGTCCCCTCCGCCCACGCCTTTGTCCAGAGGTGTCACCGCACATGGACCAGAGCCCGTGAGACTCTGCTCCAGGTGGGGGCACGCACCAAGGTTAAAGCCGATCGCCACCGGTCGAAACCTCCCGTATACGTCGTCGGTTCCAAAGTGTGGCTTTCTACAAAGAACATTCCGCTTCGCTCCGTTTCCAACAAACTAGCTCCTAAATTTATTGGCCCGTTTTCTGTCACCAAGATCATTAGCCCGGTGACAGTCCGACTAAAACTTCCTCCTGCGTACAGGAGAATTCATCCCGTGTTCCATGTGTCCAAATTAAAGCCCGTATTTTTTTCTCCCATTAATCCGCCGGTCCCGGTTCCCCCACCGCCGCGACTCGTAGATGGGGAACCAGCATATTCGGTTAATCGCATTCTGGACTCGAGACGGAGGGGACGCGGATTTCAGTATTTGGTGGACTGGGAAGGTTACGGTCCGGAGGAGAGAAGTTGGGTTCCTGCTGGGGACATCCTGGATCAGTCTCTTATTGATGATTACAATCAGCAGGTAGGCTCTTCTGGGAGCGTCAGGAGACGCTCCTAGGGGAAGGGGTACTGTCACGGTTGAGAGATTCATTGATTCCTCCTTGCACTGTTTTTATGTGTTTACTGCATTGTTGTGGGCGTGGTCACTGATGATCCTCAGGGAGAATCAGCGCCAGCTGATTCTCATCATCAATTGTGTATATATATACTCACCTTGAACATCTTGTGTTGTCAGATCGTTGTCTCCGGTGTTGTGCAGTCTTTCCTCGTGTCCCTGTGTTGCAGCTCTGGTTACCCGTGTTTATGTTTCCAGTTCTCGTCTCACGCCTTGTTGTTGGAATTACCACATCACCTCTCTGATCCTCTGGACTACCGAGTTGCCCTGGACTTGCCTGCGCTACTCTTCCGTTCGGACTCTGTCTGTGAACTCTCGGACTGGAACTGAGGATTATTTACGGCTAAATTGTTTAGCTGGATTACTCTGTACAATAAACCTGATTACCTGCATTTGCCTCCACTGTTCTTATTAGCGTGACAAAAAAAACCAAACAGACAAAAAAAAAAATCAAAAAAAAAAAAAAAAAAAAAAAAACCCCCCAAAAAAAAAAAAAAAAAAAAAAAAAAAAATACAAAAAAAAAAAATAACCCCACCCTAAAAAAAATATTCAATGGTTTATCGGTACTGCAACAAAACTTTTCTTAAGTTTTGTTGTACACTGAGTTACTCTAAGCTGTCGATTTGAAGGGGGATACTAAAACTCAGGATACAAGGTATGTTGCCTATTCTTTAGAATTTGATTGATAAAGTTTAGTTTCTTTAAAGATAAATTCCTGTACCAAGAAACCAAAGAAAACCTCAAAATAGAGTCAATAAAAGTATGATAAAACAAAATCAGCAATGTTTTATCAATCTGAAATTTACACAGTTTCCAAAAGAAGTTGATGATCCTTTTTACAGACAGCTTCTCGGTAGCCTTTAAAACTCAACTTTCAATCAATGATTGTCCATAAGTATTTCTAAGATTGTACACATTCCTCTGTTTGACCCTTGATGGATGTGACTTCTTGCATAGTAACATTCAGTCTAAAATCAATTATCATATAGTACATCATCAGTACATTCATTTAAAGGTGAGACTCCTTACACGGCTCAACAGAGTCACTAATGACTGGTCCATGACTTATCTCGTTGTTCTGAAGCAGACTGATAATTACAGTGTCTTTATACCTCAGAATAGTAAGATTTTCCCGAATGCTTTGCACATATTTGTATAAAGAATAAACAACAGTAAGGGAGAAAGTACACATCCTTGTGGTGAACCATGAAGATAACCTGTGCAGATCAAATAAAAATTCCAAAATCCATCTTTTTATTACTCAATAATATTATTACCAAAGTTATTAGTCAACTTGAATGGTAGAGTTGAATTGTGTTAAATGCAGAAGAAAAATCTACAAACAGAAGTCTTGCATGAGACCCCTTCTTCTCCAAATGCTTCACAAGTGAATGTATCAAGGTAAAAGTGACATCCTCGACTGCTCTTTTAGAACACTCGCTTGTCCTCAGTATTTCAGATCTCGCAAGTCTTTCAAGAGTTTTCATGATTACAGATGTTAGAGCCACAGATCTAATCATTTAGTGTTCTTGGACAGCTAGGTTTTGGAACAGGGACAATCATTGCATCTTTCCAGACATTTGGAACATCCGGTACCTTCAATGTCATGTTAAAAATATTCTGAAATACTGGACTAGATTCTTTTGCACAGAACCGGAGGACCTGTCTACAAATATTATTGGGCTCATGACTCTTATTTACTTTAACTGAAAGAAAGGCCTTTTCCACTTCCAAAAAGTTCCGGCTTTCCTCAAGCTTGTAACGGTAGTCCTGAATTTCCCTATTAAAAGCAATTGTATCCAAAACCATCCAGGGCGTTAGCGAATTCTGATTTATATCCACACAAGACAATCTTTGAGCTTTCAAACCCTAATATATTTTTCATACTGCAATTCATACTTTCCTTCCTAATTTATTAGCAGCCATCTGCCTCTCTAATCTCACTTTTTTATTTTTTTGCCTTTAGTATTTCTCCTTTTAACACCCTAGTTGCTGCTTGTATATGAAAATCAGTGGATTACTCTTCCCCAAACACCCATCTCTTAATTTCTATACTAGATTTAATAGATTTGGTCACCCATGGTTTGTTGTTTGGGTAAATCCTGATTCGTCTGTGTGCAGGTCCGAGTCTTGGTCCTGCTCATTAAGCCATGTCTCAGTAAATGCCAGGACGCAACAGTTTTTATAATCCTTCTGGAATCGAACATTCCCCTGAAGTTCATCCATTTTATTCCTCAGGGACTGAACATTCTCCAGGATCACTGAAGGCAAAGGAATCTGGGTCCTAAAGTGTTTCCTCAGGTGAAGCTTGACGCAGCACGTTTTCCCCACTTCCTCCTCCTCCCGCTTGTTTTACTAGATTTTAACATTAAAATAAAGTCTATAAGATGTGGGACAAAATCCACCGCAGTCATCGAACTCACACATTTCAACTGCAACAGATATGCCAGACTTCACTGTCGCATATTAGGGCTTCAAATCCCTTTCATCAAACACCATCCTACCTAGGGCAGTGAACTTCCAAAGCACATGGTAGAAATGTTGAAACGTCAGTCAGAGAAGCAAACTCAACTCAGACTCGTGGCATCGATCTGAAAGACACAATGATGACAGCAGTTGAGAAAGCCCATCTGCCGTTATCAAAACTATCACAATTGCCATTGATGGCCTTGTAAGGTTGTGTAAAGCTGATTACCGTTTTACAAATTTTTGGAAGTTTCAACAAAAAATTGGTGTCTAAAAAACTTAACTTAGACCACCTAACGAAACCTGTGCTGTAAATTGTCCATTTAATATGCACGCATCCTCTTAATCACAGACAGTTCCATAATCTCATTGCTGAATCTTCCAGCTGACATGCTTCTGCACTGCGAGATGGCTTTCAAGAGGTAATGTCCTTTCCCATTTTTTGAGCTTTTGAATCCAGTGAAGCTGTTTCTTGCGGAGAAAGAGATGGACTATCCTGAGCTGCTATAATTTTTATCTGTTCTGGGAGTGACCTAGGCTCTTCCGCCATGACGGCCTGCACCCCAGCAGCATCGGAGCGGCTCTCCTGTCCGACAACATCTCGAAGGCTCTACGCACCAGTTGACTATGTCTCCCTCAGGTAAGTCTCCCTCAGGTAAGTCAACTTTAACCATAGTCTGTACTCCTCAACTGCTATAAATGTTACTGTTTCCAAATATATAGTATAAATATATATTAATATAAAATATATAGTATGTGTCCCCCGAAAAATACTACAAAGTAAATATTTTGGCAAAAGTCAGAGAAAAAATCTGATCGTGATTAAACCTGAAGACAATGTAATAAACAACCAAAACTAATTCATAAAGTTTGGCCTACTTAATATTATATCACTAAATTCAAAGGCAGTTATTGTAAATGAAATGATCACGGACAACAGTTTTGATATACTCTGTCTTACCGAGACCTGGCTTAAACCAAAAGATTATTTCTGTCTAAATGAGTGTACCCCACCAAGCTACTGTTAAATGCATGAGCCACGTCCGGTTGGTCGGGGTGGCGGCGTCGCTACAATATTTAGAAACGTTCTTACTGTAACTCAGAGAACAGAGCATAAATTTAAATCATTTGAAGTGCTTGCGTTGAACATAATTATTCCTTACAAAAGTAAAAAAACATTGCTTTCTTTTACATTGGCTGCGGTGTATAGACCCCCGGGTCCCTATACTGATTTTCTGAAAGAGTTTGCGGACTTCCTATCGGACCTATTGGTTAACGTTGATAAAATACTAATTGTCGGAGATTTTAATATCCACGTAGATAGCGCTAACGATGCATTAGCACTGGCGTTTACAGAACTACTACAATCTTTTGGGGTAATACAACACATTAAAGGACCCACTCATCGATTTAATCATACACTAGACCTGATTATATCTCACGGAGCCGATCTAACCAATATAGATATTATGCCTCAAAGCGACGATGTCACCGATCACTATCTTATAACATGTACACTGCGCACGGCAGGAATCAGCCCCTTAACTCGTTATCGACAGGGTAGAACAATCACCTCCGCTACTAAAGATAGCTTCGCAAAGAGCTTGCCAGATCTGACTCCTTTAATAACCATACCAATAAATAAAGAATCGCTCGATGTCATGACCAGGAAATTGGGCACTATTTTCTCTAATACATTAGAAGCTGTCGCACCTACGAAATCAAAAAAGATTAATGGGAAATATACTGCACCATGGTACAATAGCACCACTCGCGCCCTTAAAAGAGAAAGACGTAAACTAGAGTGCAAATGGATATTTGCAATTAGAGGTCTTTAAAATGGCGTGGAAAGAGAGTGCAAATTGTTATAAAAAGGCACTAAAAGCAGCAAAGGCTTAACACCTTCGTAACCTCATAGAAACCAACAAAAACAATCCAAGGTTTTTATTTAGCACAGTCGCTAAATTAAACCACCTGACCTGGCTATTCTGCCGCACCTCGGTAGCAATGAATTCATGATATTTTTTACAGAGAAAATCTAAAACATTCGCGACAAAATAGTAGAAACTCAACTTCCAAATCTGTCCTATGAATTAGCACCAACCATCGCTCCAAACCAAAGGCTCCAGCGTTTTTCACCTATAAAACAGGAAGACTTAATTAAACTTATTGCAACATGTAAAACCTACAACTTACCTATTGGACCCCATACCAACTAAGTTATTAAAAGAGTGACTACCTGTTGCAATTGAGCCCATTTATAACATTATCAACTCGTCAATTGATCTAGGCCATGTCCCAGGACCCTTTAAGATGGCCGTCATTAAGCCTCTAATCAAGAAACCAAACTTAGATCCAAATGAACTAGGAAACTATAGACCGATTTCAAATCTCCCATACTTGTCTAAAATACTAGAAAAAGTAGTGTGCACTCAGTTGTGCTCTTTTTATTACAAAATAACGACATACACGAAAAATTTCAGTCAGGCTTTAGATCGTATCATAGCACTGAAACTGCGCTCGTTAAAATTACAAACGACCTGCTTATAGCATCAGATAAAGGTAACATCTCACTCCTGGTCCTGCTTGACCTGAGTGCTGCGTTCGATACCGTAGACCATAACATACTTCTAGATCGCTTACACAATTATACCGGTATTGAGGGACAGGCACTACAATGGTTTAGATCTTACTTGTCAGACAGACATCAATTTGTCCATTTAAATGGGGAATCATCAAATAAAGCCATCATCAATTGAGTGAAGATAACACGATTCACCATGGCAACGCCACGTGACAAAAAACGCTCCGTTTATTTCTCGCCAGTCGAATTGGAGGCACTATATATATATATATATGTGTGAATATATATATATATAAATATATACACACATATATACCTGAGATTTTTGTCATGTAGGTGCAATGCTTCTGCAATAAAAAGAACATGGCAGCAGGTGAAAATAAAATATA
Source organism: Barbatula barbatula (assembly GCA_037178815.1). Classification (NCBI taxonomy): domain Eukaryota; kingdom Metazoa; phylum Chordata; class Actinopteri; order Cypriniformes; family Nemacheilidae; genus Barbatula; species Barbatula barbatula. The sequence continues at coordinate 114,719 of JAXOFQ010000043.1, read as the reverse complement.
AAAACATCATTCAGTCCGGTGAGTTTAAATGCTCTTGCTAGCAGGATGCCTGACTTGGAAATGTTTGATATATTTAATAAACTGGCCTTGAAAGTTATGAGGACATGAGAACCGAGCACTGTGGCTATAGAAGACCCTGATCCAGCTATGTGTAACGGAGGCCAGCTAGTGAAGAGCTGTGTGTAAGCCTCACTCCCCGACCAACAGAGGTTCATCGTTAAAGCGCCCGTCTCCCATTCGGACCGACGTCAGTCCGGTTACATGTGCACCCAATCACATTGGGAAATCCTAAAGGGTATTTAAATTATTATCTTACTTCCAGAGGTGTCCGCAAGACCACATTTAGCTGATCAGCTTATTCAGAAAGACGTTCACCATTCTCACCAGGCTCTCACAGGAAACTTAACACAAATGTATAAGAAGTGCTTGAGAGCGATGCACACTTTTCTTACTGCTCTGCATACAGTTGCCTTGCTAACGTGTTCTGCATCCCCGGTGTTATAAAGAAAGCTTCTGTTAGCAAAGAAACGGGCCATACAGAGAATCTGCTCAGATTTAAGAGCGCGGCCACAACGAGTGAGGTTTGTGATGTAAGGATGAAGCAGATTGTGGATATATTTAATGGACTGTAAAGAAAAACTGTATCGCTCAAATAAAAAATCCTCCGGATATGATAAAACATCCAAACGGGGCTTCACCATATATTATCTCCCGACCTAAATTGAACTCTCTCCGAATGAATGCAGCTTCCTCATCTACGGGTTCCTGAATAAACGGACATTTAATGTCTGCGTTACGAACTTGTGCGCGATTAAGGAAAACGAATGAAAAAACAAACGGCGTAGGCAAGTTCAACACCGCTCGCGCTTCTAAAGGGGGCGGAGATTGTAACAAACCTCGGGTTAGTGAAATAAAACCTGCTCCGGACCAGGTTAGGTTCACAGAGTAGGTTACTATGGTTACTCACTCTAAGTATAATATACCTTGATTTCTGAAACAGGCTTGACTTACCCCGCGGTCAAGGGTTTGATATACCTCTCGTTCTGAAACTGAAAACCCAGAGTATCCCGTTTTCTGGGGTTAATTTACACGGAGTTTGCACTTACCCTGCTTTCTGAAACGGGTCCCGGGTCCAGAAAATACCATCACATAACCCCAATGTTATCAACCCTTCACTGGCTACCCATTAAGTATTTAAAGTTCTTTTAATCACTTATAATATTTAAAGCAAAGCATTCACTTAATGCAAACTATGCTAATGGTAAGTGTTTTGTGTGGAGAGAGGCAGTTTTGGCCTTCCATACACTCTCTCCGGTCTCGTCTTTGTTCCCATCCTCTCGTTACCTCGTTATTGATTAATGCCCTTCACCTGTTCCCCTCATGATTTGCTCCCTTATTTAATGCCCTTGTGTCTTCTGTCTTCTGTCTTGTGCTGGTTCATTGTGGTTGTGTGGTAAGGCCACGTGTCTTGCTAGTCTAGTCTAGTCTAGTCTAGTCTAGTCTAGTCTAGTCTTCTTGTTATGTTAGCCCCTCATGGGTGTTTGTTTTATCATTAATTATTAAAGTGTGTTAACCCCTTTCCCGCTGTCTGCACCTGGGTCCTCTGTCCGTGTCTCACCACTTACGATCATGACATTACTAGAATAATTGAACTTGTTATATAAACCTTTTTTTGTATGTTTTGGGGTTTCTATTTTCCCCTGTAAAGCTGCTTTGGAACAATGCACATTGTGAAAAGCACTATATAAATAAAATTGAATTGAGTATTGTTAATCTCTTTGTAATGTTGGATGAAACACTGTTTGATGCTACTGTATTATTTTACATTATTAGCTGTTGGTTTCCTGAATTTTAATAGACTGGCAAGATCTCCACTGACAGTTTTCAGAAAAATTTCTTTGAGTTGGAGGCTGTGCAATATGAGGTGGAAAAAATCTGCAAGGATGAGCCCTTCATCTGTCCTGCGTGCACCTCAGATATGCTGGCAGTTTCAGTAGATGGAAACCGCAAGCATTACCGTTTTAAGAATTCCAAATTGTGTATAATTTCACACAGTTGATACAATATTAATAAGAAAAGATATCTCTTTAATGTACACCAAGTACAATTAGATTACAAGGTATCAAACATTTGTGTACCTGTTCTGTGTTTATTATTATTTTTAGATCTAAAGAACAAGACGTCTTTATCTAAGGATGAAGATGTGATTTGTGGACTACATTCACAAGACATCCAAACATGTAAAATCGCAGACAATTAGACAATATACAGGACTACACTCACCTCCTTCTGAAGAGTTTGTTTAGGAAAGTCTTATTTTCATCAACCATTTTCCATATTGTAGGTCAGTGGGAGAGGTGTTTGTGGAGGGGAGTGGTCAGCAGCCAGAGAGACCTCCCAACAATCTACAAGCAAGGTAGACGCGGCGGCCTATCCCCTCTACCTGCAAGAACAGCTAGCCAGTAGGCAAATCACTTTATTTTGTATGGATGTGACCTGCAAAAATTGGCCCTACTTCCAAAGAGTTGCAAAAAGCTTTCCAGAGCTCCTAAACCTTCTTAACATGAAGCCCTTCCTTTTAGTATTCCATGCCAAAGCCCATGATTTTAACTGCGAGGTAGGTGAACTTTGCTATGTGATTACCAAAACTTACTATACAAAATTACAGTTAGTCATTTAGCAGACGCTTTTATCCAAATTATGACTTACAAAGAGTCATAAAAGAGCTATAGTACATTAGGTGCTAATACAATGTAACTTGTTTCAACAAAAGCTAGACCACTACCTTTTGAGAGAAGAGTGAGGGTGCTTGTACATGTTTTTTTTTTATTTGTCTGTCAAATATTCACAGAAGAGGTGTGTTTTTTGAAGGTTGAGAGACGTGGTTGACCGGACCGGACATCTGTAAATAAATGTCAAAACTTTCTTAGCATTACCATTTTTTGTATTATTATTCCTTATCAGGTGAAATGGAGTGGGGCATATCATGATGGGGCTGGTTTAACAGTAGGGGAGGAGGTGAAAGTGCAATGGAAGTGCAATGCTTTCCTGTCAAGGATTGCAGTGACCACAAAACACATGTCCAAAGCAGGTAAAATGACCACATTCTGTATTACTTACATTATTATCATAATAAGTAGGGGGGGAATATAGTAACATGACATTCTCTGTGTTTGCAGGACGCACAGACATACTGACACTCATGGCAATGCACTGGAATCAGCAAAAGTTAAACAATTTGACCACCACACTGACTCATAGTTATCAGTAGAATTTGATTTAGATGTTCAGTAATGTAGGTTATTGTTGTTTGAAGCTGTGCATTGAACATGTGGTTCTTGATTTTGTACTATCTGTGATTGCTTGTCATTGCAGTTGATGAACATTTTGGCAATGTTCTGCGCGTTAAAAAATTGGAGAGAGGCCAGTTCAGAAAACGTTGAAATTTATTGATCAGAAGTCTCAAACAAACAGCTGTTTCGGTGGATTCTCAGACACAAAAACGTCTCACAAAGAATCGACCACGAGAAACAGTTTCACAGCTATTTATATGGTATTTCTCGCCGAGTCTCTTCTTCAGCTGGGGTCCAATCAGTTCTTCTCCCCTTTGTCTGGTCTCCAGCCAATCAGCTCACTGCCTTGTTTTTCAAATCACCATCTGTAACGCATTATATAGAGGCCCCACAATCCATAGGGGTCCCTGTGTAATCTAATCTTAACACACACATACCGTTTCCTGTGGAAAAATACACTCAATATCATCCCCAACTCTTGGCTAACACAACTCACACACTTGGTTATATTTTCAACACATTATGCACAATTAGTAATCTATAATGAAATCCTATAGCATATTAAATGTAAAGGAACGTTTAATACCACAATTAGATCCTTCAGTGTACACATTTCTTCCCCCAAAAAGAAGATGCTTCTTGTTCCCCCACACACATAAGCAGAACATGCAACCCCCCACTTACTGACCACATTCCGATCTCTGGCAACATCTAGCAACTGTAGAACTCTCAGCTTCAAGCTTTTGTTCACAATCATGTCATGTAGGAAAATACATCTGATTTAAACAAAATTAATCATCCATTTTTATATCGATCTATATATTGATCTTAATTCCCACACAGTCCACAAAAGCCTCTGCAAAGCCAGTTACAAAACCTAGAGTCTATGAAAGTTGAACTGGCAGTGACAGAGCCACAGAGTGTATTTACAGAGTGTTTTTACATTTACATTTAGGCCATTGGCAGACGCTTTTATCGAAAGCCACTTACATTGCATTTCCCATACATTTTACATAGGTATTGTGGGAATTAAGATCAATCGATGTAGAAATGGATGAGTAATTTTGTTTTAATCAAATGAATTTTCCCACGTGACATGATTAAAGTTTAATAGATATGTTTTAATCATATAACCTTTGTTTTAAACATATTGTGTGCTATATAACCATTGAAATTTTGTCTAATTACATGGACACAGAAGGCAATTGAACTTGCAAACAAAGGCTGGTTTCAGAAGATTTCCGGCCAGATGCTCTTGCAGAGAACGGAACGTGGTTAGCAAGAGTCCAACAGCACCTGATTGGTTGCTCAGGGAATTAAGACCCGGAGGCGGAGGGGGAGCAGAAGACATTAACATATTCTGTTTTCTGTATATAATGTATGTGTGGAACTTTCTTTTGTGTTGTTGACTGGACTCGGATGGAGACGGCAACAAACCATCGATGTGAAGACCTTTTAAATCTGATGAATAAACTCTATTACTTTTAAAACAGTTTGTTCCCCCATCCTTCCAAATTTTGAACACGCAGGACTAGCAAAGATCTTTGAGTCCTACAAATGGTGACCTCAGACATGATTTGGAACAAAGGGACACGGTTTGGAGAATCGATCTGAGAGACCACCGTGAGGCTGAGACAGACTTAACCCAAAAGACCGCGCGGCATAATTAAAGGTAAGCAGAAACCTGTTTATTCGAATTCTGCCATTGACTAAATCTAAATTATTCTGTGTTAAGATGGGCAACGCCCTCGGTCAATATATAATAAATAATTGATTTAAAGAGGAAAAAAAAAGTCAGATTTAAAAGGTTTGTTGGGAAAGAAGTCCCGTGATCGGCGTATCACAAATTCTGTTAGGTTTGAGTCCTTCGGCTAAAAGAGCCGTAAATTCTGTCGGCCAAGAGAGCCGTAAATTCTGTTGGGAGAAAGTCCCGTGATCGGCGAGTCACAAATTCTGTGTTCAAATTGTCAACTGTAAATGTGAAAGAAACGTATATTGTGTGTTCGACTGAATGCGTGAAGTTGAAATAATTATATGAAAAATCTTGTTTGATTGTGTGATATTTCCGTAGTGTAAAATTTAGTGAAAGATTTATTTAGATAAAAATGGCCGAGTTTCAAAAAGAGTGTGATGAATATGGGTGTCCACCGGTATTGATGCAATGGAAAAATGTCACAGATATGTTATTAGCGCAGACTGAGCCTAAAGACAGAAAACAAAGACAGAGAGAAGTAGAGAAATGTTGGATAACTTTGTGTGAGAATTGTGCATGGAACAATAAAGAAGCTGAAAAGTTGAAAGTACCATTGGCACCTAAAATTAGAAATATGGAAAAAAGGCCGATTGTAGATTCATTAGACATGGAAATGACAGAGAAAAAGCCAAGTGGTATAATGCAGGTAAACGAAAAAATGAAGAGAGGAAACTAGAAAAACAGTTAAGAAAGTGGACTCGATTTGCTCTCATAGCAACAGCTCTCTCACCAGCTAGGAACAGAACAAAGACAGAGGAAGTGATTGTTTCAGAGACTGTAGACAGACAGGAAGTGCAGAAAGGAAGCAATGAGCCTAAGTCATCAGCACCGCCCCCTGAACAGTACCGCCCATTTTATCCAACCCTCACCCAGCCCCCACCATACACTTCACCAAATTCAACTCTCAGCAAACAACAGGTTATGGTTGAAGTAAAAGAGGGGATCCTAGATTGCAAAGTGAAGGAGTTTGAGGAGCTTAGACAAAAGGTAGAAGACCTGAACCAAGTAGTAATAGAAGACTTACGTGCCGCACGAGATCAGGTAGATCAGTCAAGGCGCATCAAAGCAGAACACATGGAGCCTCTAGAGGGAGACGTTTATAGAGGAGAATGTAGCAAAGGAGAAGAAGGCAGTGTACGAGTGTCCACCCCTTTAAAACAAATGAATAATGATATAGTGCATACAGTGCGTATTGAAGGAACAATGGTGATGGATGAAGAACCCATAGCGAAGCGGACTAGAGGAAGAGAAAGGGAACGACATTTGACAAATTTTTCAATCGGACACAGGGAACACAGCCCCCCACCTCATGAACGACAGCAAAGAGAACAGGCTATGAGTCACCATGCAGAACAATTGTATACAGGGCTACAAGCGCCATTATTGGCCAAAAGGACAGGGGTGCAGTACCAGCCTTGGTCACACAGCGACATGACCGCCATTGCTAGTAAGCTTCCACCTATTACATCAGGAGGTTCTAGGTGGTTTAGTAAACTAACCGCCTTGAGTCATGGCACCGTTTTGGCTTTGGGTGACATAAGGTGTCTGTTGGGTCAGATTTTGACAGCCTCTCAAATGGGTAGTTTTGAACTCGAAGCCCAAACCCTTAGAGCGCCAAATGACACACCCTTTTCAGGAGTGCGCACAAGCGTGGGCGTTGCACTAAGACGATTGTATCCATTGCCGCCCACTGTATACCAAAACATTAAGTTTCGCATAAAGCCAGGTGAGACGGGTGCTGCTTATTATTTCAGGTGCGCGGCTGAGTGGGAACAGATGGTGGAAGAAAATAGTTTGAACAACCCTATCACACGAGACATATTTAGAGCAGCAGTTATGGCAGGTGCCCCTAATAGCGTTAAACAAGTGATGGAAAATAACCCTGACATTCCAATTGCCAGCAACGAGGTATGGGAGAGAAATTTAGTCCACCACACAGATAGGGCTGTAGAAAAAGCAGGCACGGAGGAACAAGAATTAGAGAAGGTAAAGACACAGCTGTTGAAATTGCAGTTAGAAAAGGCCAAAAATGAGGGGGGGACAAAAAAGAGTAAGCAAATGCCACAGCAATCTCAACAACCACCCTCTTACCCATATGAAGGCCCACCCTATGCAGAAGGTAATTTTGAGGGACCCTGGGAAGCACCCAAAAAGTACACACAAGCCAATGCAGCAGGGGGAGGGGAAATAGACAAAGAGGTAATTGGAGGAGTAATAATAGAGGGAGGGGAACTTTTGGAGAAGGACAGCAACGCTGGGGAAATTGTTTTGTGTGTGGTAAAGCAGATCACTGGATGAGAAATTGTCCACAGGCACAGGGTCAAAATGACAGTCCACCTGCGGGGGGATGGGGTCCCCGAGGAGGTGGTGCCGGTGGTCGCGGCAGGGAACCACAAACCCCATACAACCCGGGGCAACACCCTCCACCACCCTCCAACCTCCAGGCGCCTATGCACCCAACATGGGGCCCGGGGGGTGGCGCGGGGGATTGTTGAAGGGGCCTTCAGAGAACTGACAGGGGGGAAGGGCTGAACCTCTCGTGATTTTAATGGTAAACAACAAACCATTAAAAGCTCTAGTGGACACCGGAGCACCTATTCTGACTGTCACAGGCAGCATAAAACAATCAGATTTGAGTGAGCAAACTGTGACGGTCGCCGGGTTCTCTGGGGGGTAGAAAACTGGCCTAAGACAAAACCATTTAAAGTAGAAGTGGCAAATCCAATGCTCATCACACTCGTTCCTTTTCTCCAGCAATGCTCCCATTCCTCTTTTGGGGAGAGATCTGTTGATAAAATTAGGGGCTAGTATTCTGTGTTCGGCAGAAGGGGGTCATAGTAACTTTTTCAGATGGTACAACTATTAACTGTTCCCTCTCAGGTAACACGACAGACAGCCAGTGGATGCTGACTTCTTGTGGTGAGGAGGAGGCAGCTGACCTTTACTGGGTAAAACTAGATGATGGCCCACCGTGGGGCACAGCAATGGGATTTGTATAATAATTCCCGATCATGGATTTCCACGTTAGACATCTATTTACACCCAATAGACCCATTACATTGTACATTGTTTTATAACAGAAATGACATAACCAATTATGAAGAAATGTTTCAGGAAGTGGAGGGCGAAAGATGGGTATTGGAGGGAGCAGGACTTTTTCGTGAGTAAAGGAGTGGCAGCTCCAGTGAAGCTGACAGAAGAGCAGCTTAAATGGTATGAGATGGCAGACACAGCAGCACCTCACATATCGTTAGCCTTACACCCAAGCCATGAAGCCAGGGAGCTAGGTAAAATTACAAAAATATTACTGGCCACCCAGGATTGGGAGCCCACAGAGAAAACAAATGTTAAATATTCACCTAAGAACAAAGCCTATTGGATAGGGGGTTATACACAAGACACTGGAGTTCTAGAGCATGAGCAGGTTTCTAGATTCCGGAGGTGGCAGAGGAGCTGTCAGCTGGCAGCAGACATCATTAAAAATTTACCTGAGGATCTTTGGTCCCAGGGACCAACAGATGTAGGTTTTTGTAATATGTCTCCAGTTTACTTTCAGCTGAAAACACCTGACCCCATCTGGATTCCACAGTACCGCAACAAACCTGAGGCGGACGAGGGTGTGGACGCAACAGTAAAAGGTCTCCTAGAGAGAGGTGTTATTACACCATACAAATCCAGCCTGTACTGAAAACTTTAGACTACGTTCCTATAGCCTGTACTGATATGTTTTGGCTACATTCCTATAGCCTGTTCTGAAAACTTTACCCCCCCCCCCCCCCCCCCCCCCCCGGCTACATTCCTATAGCCTGTTCTGAAAACTTTAGACTACATTCCTATAGCCTGTACTGATATGTTTAGGCTTCATTCCTATAGCCTCTACTGAAATGTTTAGGCTATGTTCCTATAGCATGCCACCCCCCTACTGATATGTTTTGGCTATGTTCCTATAGCCTGTTCTGAAATGTTTTGGCTACGTTCCTATAGCCTCTTCTGAAATGTTTAGACTACGTTCCTATAGCCTGTACTGATATGTTACTGATATGTTCCTATAGCCTGTACTGAAATGTTTTGGCAATGTTCCTATAGCCTGTGCTGAAATGTTTTGGCTATGTTCCTATAGCCTGCACTACTGAAATGTTTTGGCTACGTTCCTATAGCCTGTACTGATATGTTTAGGCTACATTCCTATAGCCTGTACTGAAATGTTACGGCTATGTTCCTATAGCCTGTGCTGAAATGTTTAGACTATGTTCCTATAGCCTGTACTGAAATGTTTTGGCTACGTTCCTATAGCCTGTGCTGAAACCCCTGTTTTGGCTACATTCCTATAGCCTGTACTGAAATGTTTTGGCTACGTTCCTATAGCCTGTGCTGAAATGTTTTGGCTACGTTCCTATAGCCTGTACTGAAATGTTTTGGCTATATTCCTATAGCCTGTACTGAAAAGTTTAGACTACGTTCCTATAGCCTGTACTGATATGTTTTGGCTACATTCCTATAGCCTGTTCTGAAATGTTTAGACTACGTTCCTATAGCCTGTTCTGAAATGTTTTGGCTACATTCCTATAGCCTGTTCTGAAATGTTTCCCCAGCCCCCCCCCCCCCCCCCCCCCCCCCCCCCCCCCCCCCCCCCCCCCCCCCCCCCCCCCCCCCCCCCCCCCCCCCCCCCCCCCCCCCCCCCCCCCCCCCCCCCCCCCCCCCTCCACTACGTTCCTATAGCCTGTGCTGAAATGTTTTGGCTATATTCCTATAGCCTGTTCTGAAATGTTTTGGCTGTGTTCCTATAGCCTGTTCTGAAATCTTTAGACTACATTCCTATAGCCTGTGCTGAAATGTTTAGGCTACACTATGCCTGTCCTGTAATGCCTTTCTACTGAAATGTTTAGGCTACATTCCTATAGCCTGTAGTGAAATGTTTAGGCTACATTCCTAAAGCCTGTACTGATATATTTTGGCTTTGTTCCTATTAATGTGGTTGTACTGTATAGAAATCTTGCTCAGCAAATTGATCCTGGGTGCTGGACTGAGAAGACTGGGCATGACACTGTGGTTACTAATATATGCATACATTGATTAAAATATATATTTATTGCCTATCATCCAATATAATATGCATTTTATATACAGGTCATCGTGTGACTGTGAAGAAATAATCACTGATCTATCATGCTTCAGTTATCACTAATCTTACCTCTATTTATTTATTTATTATAGGGCTTGCCACGGCAGACACATGGAAATGACTGTGGGATTTTTATGCAAATGATAAGTGTCTGCATTTTTCTGTCAACATTGTAAATAAACTGTTTTCCTTCTATGTTTCAATATACACTTTTCATTGTGAGAACAGCGTTTGAATTCCAGGAGGTAAGTTGATAAAACTTCAAATGGTTTGCTTATTTCAAATGGTGCTTATAAACGTACTTGTTGAAGAAAATGGAGACAACAGAAACAAAATGAACTTTTAATTGACACATTTCTTTCAGATGGACATGCCTACACAATAAATTAAACAACTAAACTTAAATTAAAACATAATTAAAATATAATATAATAATTCAAACTAAACTTACATAAAAACAACATAGAATAATTCAAACTAAATTTAAATTAAAATATAATATAATAATTCAAACAAAACTTTGAATTATTCTATGATGTTTTCATTTAATTAAAGTCAATTTAAATTAAGTTAGATTCCATATACACCACATTATTCATGAAGATATAAGATGACCATCTGAAAGTTTCAGGTTAAGGATTTTTATCACAAGAACCTGTAAATAAACATAATTTATGAAAATGATTAATGGGATAATAAATAATTATTATCAGTTTTAGATGAGTGTGTGTAGATGTTATTTCACATTAAAGTGTGCTGAACAGTCAATTCAACATTAAACTCTTGAAACGTCGCATGAATAAGGAAACAAGAGGGAGGGGCTAAGATGCAAGATGGGCGAGCACATGGTACAAAGAAACAACACAATGGCCATATGCTTCCAAACACATGAGCCTGTCGGCCTGAACTAGAAGCCTGATAAATACTCTTTTTGAACCAACAAAATACATTTGACAGTAGATCTATTCTGCCCCTTTCACAAGATGTAATAGTCTATTACACTGTTTCATATCAACTCAAATATTAGATATAGGCTGCAAAGACATATACTGTAGATATATTTATATCATATATATATGTATATATAAAGTTACTGTATATGTCAAATATATTTTTAGATGGATTTAATCATATCAGATAATCTGTTTGGTGTGTAGATATTAACACAAAAAATACAAATGTGACCACTATCTGCTCATGATACATGTGTGGTTCACTCGGGGCGGAGTCTATGATATTAGGACAGAGCCTGTCCTTATGTGTGATCATGGACACAAACATCAGATAAAGTGTGTGTACTCGCCTCCGTCCTCCTTCTGTTCTTCTTCTTTCTTGGGTAGTTGTGTCCAGGACAGATTAAAATCAGAGATGTTTGATCCCAGAACAGACTGAAGCTAAAATACATCAAATATTTCAATCCACACATGAAACATACTGTCATTTCTCATCTGTCATCATCACTCATGTCATATATTTACACACATCAAACACTCTCATATATCACTTCTGTCTTCAATCATCACATTTACTTTTGTGTCTTAAGACTCTTTTTCTCACCTGATGGAGGATTTTGTCGCTCTCAGCCGCTGCATCACCACTGGAGGAAAACTTCAGACTCAGAAAGGTTCTTATTCTGTGACCTAATGTATAACACAAATTCAGCAATCACATTCAAATACAAACACTGATTTTTTTATGTAAACATTGTCATCAGTAGTGAAACTTAGCATTTTATCAATACAATACTGTTTAGTGAATAGTGATCGTAGTGTATTGTTCATGTACAGCTGTCATTGAGATGATGAGAAATCACATGAGATTCTTAAATCAATCACTCATGTAGCTCAGTGGTAAGAGCATTTTTGTTAACAGCACAAGGTTGTGTGTTGGATCACAGGGGATTGCAGATATATATATATATAAATGTATAGGATAATTCAATGTAAGTCGCTTTGGATAAAAGCTTCTGCCAAATGACTAAATGTAAATGTAATACATTCACATCAACTCATATCAACACACATTCACACTGAAATAAAATAAACACAATATTGCTATAATGTCATTAAAATATTGTGGGAAAATGCAATGACTTCACACAAGACTGTATAGTTTGAAGAATGTTATGTCTCGCACAACTACCAGTTCTACCAAACAGTAAAACTTTTAAGGAATTACGTTCTCCATAGACCTCCACTTCACACAGAGTCAGATGAGATGTTTGTCCAGTCATGACCACATTCACATAACGTCCATCCATCCCATGACATGAGAAACTGATGTTGTTAGCAGGTAGAGGATCAGAAGTCACAGCACATCTAGAGAGAGAGAATCAATGAATCTCTATAGAGGCGTTTCAATCAATCAATGAATGAAAAGTGTTGAAGTGATTTCATGAAGAACTTTACATGGGATTGTTGTTTCCATTGTTGTCCAGTGAGTTTCCAATACGAATCTCTGCTCCGTTGGTTTCAGGCAAATAGTCGTCATGAGCAGTGATGATCACAGTATTGATGTCATAATTATTCAACAGATCCAACCTCCACCATGAGTCACTCTCAGATAATGTAGACGAGCAATATTCAAGAGCATCTCCATTTCTTACATCATCTATGGCATTTTGAGCTGTCCAGCCGATATATGTGGATGACTGTGTAGCTGTTCCTTTAACTGCTAAATTCTCTAGAAAATATCATATTGAAAGAAAGTTGATCAGTCAGTCTGCAGATATATAAACATTTGAATCTTTTCAACTCTTATGTTCATGATAAAACTTTAACTTATCTGATACTTCATGACTGTTTTAAGATTAAAGTCAATTTATTATAAACAATAATGTTACACCTTAAATGTTAAAAGGCTACAACACATGGAAACAACACATATGACGGTTGACTCAAATGATAAATCAAAATACACTTCATAAATTTCAATAGTAAAAAATAAATCGAAGGGTATAGAATCACCTGTTTCATAGACCTCCACCTCACACAAAATGAGCAGAGCCGTACGTCCAGTCATGACCACATTCACATAACGTCCCTTCATCCCACCACATGAGAAACTGACAGTATCACCAGGTAGAGGATTAGGAGTCACAGCACATCTAGAGAGAGAGAATCACTGAATCTCTACAGAGGCGTTTCAATAAATCAATGAAGGAAAAGTGTTGAAGTGATTTCATAAAGAACTTTACATGGAATTGTTGTTTCCATTGTTGTCCAGTGAGTTTCCAATACGAATCTCTGCTCCACTGGCTTCACTGAAATAATAGTTACGTACAGTGATGATCACTGTACCGATGTCATAAATATACAAGAGATCCAACCTCCACCATGGGTCAATTTGAGATGTACCAGAGCAGTATGGATTAGCAAATATGTCTGTACCATATCTGACACCATCTATGGCATGTTGAGCTAGCCAGTTGGAGTATGTGGATGACTGTGTGATTGATCCTGTAACTGCTAAATTCTCTAGAAAAAAGTTGATCAGTTAGTCTGCAGATATATAAACACATCTGTGGGAATCAACTAATAACCATTTGAATCTTTTCAACTCTTATGTTCAGGACAGACCAACACCCTCTTAAACAGCTAAAAAACTTTTATCTGACATTGAAATATAAGTCTGATACATCATGACTGTTCTAAGATTAATGTCAACATAACTAAACACGAATCTTCCACTTCAAATCTTTTCACTACAACGTATATGCATGTCTTATCACTGGCATCTTAGTCGTCATGGTTACCCCTCAGAGTTGGATACTACACTGATACATGTTGACCGATTGTTAGTAATAATTATGTTGGTTTTAAGATTGTGGAAAGATAAATTTGATTGTTGAGTTGAGCAATATTCTGAAGTAAATAAAAACCATTGAATGTCTAATAATAGGATCCTTTGCTTAACTGCATGTCTTTTAATTCTGTATTATTACTTTTCACACACCCTTAACAGAATCAGTGTCAGAAATTACCTGTTCTATAGACTTCCACCTCACACAGAGAGAGAGGAGTTATCCGTCCAGTCATGACCACATTCACATAACGTCCCACCATCCCATTACATGAATAAGTTACAGTATAACGAGAAACAGTCCCAGAAATTACGGCACATCTACAAAGAGAAAATCAATGAATCTCTATAGAGGCGTTTTAATCAATCAATCAATGAATGAAAAGTGATTTCATGAAAGACTTTACATGGGATTGTTGTTTCCATTGTTGACCAGCGAGTTTCCAATACGAATCTCAGCTTCGTTAGTTTGATACAAACAGCATCCTGTTCTAGCAGTTATGATCACTGTTTTAATCTCATAAATATCCAGAAGATCCAGCCTCCACCATGGGTTACTCTCAGATAATGTAGCAGAGCAGTATGAATAAGTATATAGTCCGTATCTTTCACCATCTATGGCATGTGGAGCTGCCCATGCTGTACGTGTAGATGACTGTGTAACGGTTCCATTCAATGCCAAATTCTCTAGAAAATATTATTCAAAGACATTCAATCAGTCTGTAGATACCTGTATATATATTATATATAAATATATATATATATATATATATATAAATATATATATATATATATATATATATATATATATAAAGTCATACAATTCATAAACATTAAAAGATGAATATGAGGTAATTGTCCAGAATGTTAGATTTTATTATTGTCTGTTTGATGTGCTGAACTAGAAGAAGACTTTTTGAGTTGAATTCTTCTATCTAATGTGAGTATGTTGTCTGAATTTTGTCACAGGCTTTGGCCCTCGCCAATAAACAGCTCCTTGTTGGGATAGATGGTAAAGCATGGGAATGAAGGTTTATGCGTATTTGGCGTGTTGTGCAGGGAGTGGGCTCCGAGCTCGCCGGATCTATCCGAACCCGGAGCACTCTACCCTGGTCAGGGCAAGTGCGCCGGGCTCGGAACCGGCTTGAGTCCAGAACACACCCCCCAAATGCAGATAGAGCTGGACAGCCGCCGAAGTACACATACATCCCCCAAAAATGCCATGCTGGGCATTACGGAGGTGTCACCCGAAATTTGTTGGAAGCTCGGGCCCCTGCAGGGACGGTCACTGGTGTGATACTGGCTTCATTGCTGGTGGGGTCTGCTGCTGCAGAGCACTTGTTGGAAGCTCTGGCCCCTGTGGGGGCGTTCGCTGCTGTGATACTGGCTTCATTGCTGGTGGTGTCTTCTGCTACAGAGCCTTAGTTGGAAGCTCGGGCCCCTCCGGCAGGTAGACCCCTATGCTAGGACTAGTGCCCCATACGTACTGACTCCTCCCTGGGTCGTCCTGTATGCTGAATCCTCACTCCTGATTTCCCGATTGGTGAATCTGTGAACTCCCCGCCCGTGGTTGTCCCACCTGGATTTGTCCTCCTACTCGGGCTGACAACTTTTTCGCATTATATTCTCCCCACGTGTGAGACCATGTTAGTGTCTCCACATTTAACCTCCCCGCTTCTCAGTATGACCACTACAATGTTACTGGAAGATTACATCTCATAGTAGCACTCTTGTGACTCGCTAGTCTAGTCAGTGTCGCTCCGCTGGAGGTCGTAATGGGGCGCATTATGGCATGTAGATAGATTGCCAGTCAGTCTCCCTACACAAAGTCGTGAGATCGACTGAAGGGGAACATCTTCATGCCACAACACTGCACCGGGAGTGTCCTCTCAGGTTCCTCAGTACAAAGGGTAAGTGAATGACCGCCGCCATCTTCCTTTATACCCGTATGTACGGGGCGGAGACTGGCGTGCGCGTGCAATTCGCCAAGCCCATTGACTTTTATTAGTTATCTTGGAGATGATAGGTTTTCAAGATCAAACCCCAGTCAGTATCTCAACACAACGTTTTCATCTCAGAAAATTTGCTAAACGACGTCCTATGTTATCTTTTTTTGTGGCTGATAGGTTCATCAACATTTACTCACTAGGACTATTGTTCGTGTTGCACAGAACAGGAGAGGTCCCCTCCCGCTTTTAAAATGTAACTTAGTAACTTTTATGTTGAGTAAATTTTAGTAAATAGTAAATAGCAGTACTGTTTGTTTATTTCAGTTTTCAGTTTTAATGAAAAGTGCTGTGAGAAGCTGTTTGAAAGGCGCTATATCAAAATAAAGTTATTATTATTATAAACTGTGTCCTGATGTATTCTTTCTTACGATGGCCAGAAAGTGCAAAACATAAAAATAAATCACAAAACTAAAAACAAATCTAAAAGCAAAATAAAAACCCCAAAATCAAAATAACAAATCTAAAAACAATATAGCAAATCATAAAACTAGATATCCAGGACGGTCAATGTTACTGTGAGAAAGGACATGCATATTCATTGATAAGGTTCCAAAGACACATTGAGCTGAAAGGACGACTGCCTGTGTACCACTCGTGATTGTCTTCCCCTAAGAAGATACACAATATAAGCATATAACATGATATTTACTTCAATCTGTGTCCCTGTTGGTTATGGTGAGAGAGTCACTGACGCAATCATTTGTTTTTCACAAACTTCACACATCAAAAGCACAGAACAAAAAAAAGTAAAAAGTAAAAAAAGTATCTCTCCCATCATTTATAAATATTCTTTTTGATAACAAGAATGTTTCATTTAAAAGTCTGAAACATAAAGATGTTAATAATTGATGACTAAAATCATGACAGTTTTCAAAACAGTAATATAAATTAATTAAATAATTATATAAATATCTGCAAAAATCAGAATCTGTTCATGTTATTTCCAGCGGAGGCTCTTGAAAGACTGAGCGTCTACACTGAAAAAAGGTTTTCAAGCAGGACTTCATCCAATGTCTTCATTTCAGCTTTAAATTATTAGTTTTATATTTTAAGTAATATTTCTTTATATTTTTAATTAACAGTTCAATTTAGCAATTTTAGTGTTGACGAATGTACAATTTCTAGGTTACACACAGGCCAGCGCACGCCCATTAAACTCAAACCTCGTCCAGTCACCACCAGATCTCGCTCTTCAAGTTAACGGTCTGAGGATCAACAAAGACGCTCCCAGTCACTCGTCAATAGACTTTGAAGGTAAGTGAACTACTTACGAAATTAGTTGATAATAAACATGAATTTGTTTTAATGTTGTCAGTTAATGTGCCCGATTTGTACTTCAGTGTTAGACTGAGATGAAAATGTACGGGAGATTTCATGACGGACAATGTCCAGCTCCCGTTCATAACTCAACCTTAAGTGAGGCAAAGCAGAGTAATAACTTCATGTTCCCGGCTCTCTTTTATATTTATTATTATTCTGTTATGATTTCAACTTCAGCTTAGTTAATGTTACTGCTGAAGGGTTTTGTTCATTGCACACGGTTTCTGACTAAATGATTCAGTGTCATCTTTCTTGATTTTAAGATGTATATGAGGATGTTCTATTGAGAAAGTTTGTGTGACACTGTGTCTACACCGAATCTTGTGTGTGTGAGATTCTAGATTTTTTTCTCCTTTCAAAATTATTTTCCATGTACCGGAGACGGAGAGTGAACAAATTCTTCAGCAGGACACCATGGCAATCTTCATCATCACAGATGCTCAAGCTGTACCCAAAGACATTGGCGTCATAGTTGAGGGAGAATAGTTTCTACGATATCCGCGCCTGGAGCTATGATGTAAAGTCAATGGGATTTGTTTTGGGGAAATTTTTGTCCCCCTATCAAACATCCCCAGCCGATTGCTTCCAAAAGTCATAGCACATTCCTCAATAAGCCAGTTGATATTGTGTCTAATGCGAATAGAAAATCTGTATGTAGTTTACAACCCGAATTCCGGAAAAAGTGGGACGTTTTTTTTATTTGAATACAATTTAAACTAAAGGAATTTCAATTCATATGAGCCAATATCTTATTCACAATAGAAGATCACAGATAACATAGCAAATGTTTAAACTGAGAAAGTTTACACTTTTATCCACTAAATGAGCTCATTTAAAATGTAATGCTTACTTGTTTGAGAACAAACTCTCTGTTGGAAACGATTAGCATTTTAATATTAGATCACTAAATTCAAAGGCAGTTATTGTAAATAAAATGATCACGGACAACAAGTAAATTCTAACATCAAATCTAACGCAAGTAAAAGTGACTTTCTATCACACGACAGAAAGTCTAAGGCCTTCAATAGTCGTACATCAAACCAGACTAATCTGGTGCCCATTGCACGTCAAACCAAGATGGCTATGGGGGAATAAAGCAAGACTGTTAAGTTAGCACTTTTAAACATCCGCTCACTTAAAAACAAATCACTTCTAGTCAACGACCTAATAACCACATACAACCTGGATTTTATGTTTCTAAATGAAACCTGGCTAGAAGACAGCTGCAGTGCAACAGTCCTCAATGAAGCTGTAACAATCACCAGCTGGAGTGCCCTTGAAAACCACCAGAGGGCACTCCACATCAAACTTATCATTCACTCACAAAACTACATCTCCCATAACACACTTCCCGGACTCATCATCACTGATTACATTCACCTGTATCTCATCACCCTGTTAATCTCACTCTATATATACCATGTGCACTTATTCACACACTGTGAAGTCTTGTTTAGCCTGTCTGACATTGCCGAGCGATTTCCCTGTGTTGGTTCCTGCCGTGTTTTATCTTGGACTGTTTGTTATCTGTGATTCTCTGCTGCCTGCCCCGACCTCTGCCTGTTACCGTTTCTGATTTTAGATATACCCTGACATACCTGACGCTGTCATCTGATCTATGCCTGTTGGACCATTCTTTGAAATAAAGCTGCATTTGGATCTGACCTGCCTGTCTCGGAGCAGTTTCATGACAGAAGCATCACCTCCTAACTTTACTTTTATGAGTGTCTGCAGATCAGTTAGGAGAGGTGGGGGAGTAGCTGCTCTTTTTAAAGATGTCGATCAATGTAAGCAAATATCATTTGGAAATTACACGTCTTTTGAATATCTGGGTATTGTGTTAAAAGGTGCTCCTCGCATTTTACTAATCACTATTTACAGGCCTCCAAAATACTCTTCATCCTTTGCAGGACTTTATAGAACTGTTATCAACAATTTCCTCAGCGTTTGACTGTTTCTCTACTGCCGGAGATTTTAACATTCACATAGATAATGCAGAAAACAATATGGCAAAAGAAATCAAAACTGTTTTAAAAACATTTGACCTGACAGGTCCGTAGCCAGCCAGTTGAAAGGGGAGGTTCTTTTTTTCAAAAAGTGGACCTTTTTTGCAGTTTTTCGCCTCTGAAAATCATTCATAGGCGATGCTTCTTCACGTTGCTTTGAAAAGTGTATTGCGAGAACTCTCTTTGCTGCGCGCGCACACACACGCGTCCTGCAATAATAATCATATTAATTTGAAATAGCAACCCAGAAATTTGTCACAAGCATTGATTAAAACAATGATGACAATAATCACATAAAAAACAGACTTATATTCTGGACCTTTGGCAGTGAGGGGGGGTTCGTTCGAACCACCCGAACCCCCCCTGCCTACGGGCTTGCCTGACTCAGCATGTACATGGACCCACACACAATCGTGGTCACACTCTAGATTTTCTTATCAGTAAGGGTCTAAACATTCCATCTATTGTTATTAAGGATGTAGCACTATCTGATCATTTCTGTATTTTCTTTGATATATTGATCTCTCCTGCCATTGAAGTTAGATCTGTGTCTGTCAAGAGGAGATGCTTAAATGAGAACACTAGTGTACTATTAATGAAGGTCATATCTTTAACACCAAGCATATCTGCTGACTCTTTTGATTCTCTCCTTGATTCTTTTAACTCGAAGGTTAAAAGTGTAATTGATGATATTGCTCCTGTAAAAGTCAGCAAGAGTGGTAGACAAAAAGCACCTTGAAGAAACTCAACAGCGGTGCAAAATATGAATAGACAATGCAGAAAAGCAGAGCGCTTGTGGCGGAAGACAAAACTTGTAGTCCATTATAACATCTACAAAGACACCATCCATGCTTTCAATATGGAACTAGGCAAAGCTAGGCAGACTTTCTTCTCAAATATTATAAACAGCAACTTAAACAACACCCGGACTCTTTTCGCTACTGTAGACAGACTGACAAACCCCCCAAGCCAGATTCCCAGTGAAATGCTCTCAGACAGCAAGTGCAGTGAGTTTGCTTCTTTCTTCTCTGATAAAATCAATAATATTAGAAAGGTGATCAGCACATCCTTGAGTAGCGCTGGGGTCAGACAGATCACACCACAACCTGAGAAAATAGTTACAATGTCTGATTTTGAAGAAATTGATGGCAAAAATTTGGAAGAAACCGTTCAACACCTTAAAACATCAACCTGCGCCCTTGACGCACTTCCCACATCTTTTTTCAAAAGTGTGTTAAACTGTTTAGAAGCAGATCTCCTAGATGTGGTAAATGCCTCACTTCTCTCTGGAAGTTTCCCAAACTCCCTGAAAACTGCTGTTGTCAAACCCCTCCTGAAAAAGAGCAATCTGGATAACACCATATTAAACAACTATAGACCGATCTCAAATCTTCCCTTCATAGGTAAGATCATTGAAAAAGTTGTCCTCAACCAGCTGAACAAATTCTTAAGCTCAAACGGATACTTTGACAATTTTCAATCTGGGTTCCGCCCACATCACATCACAGAGACAGCGCTCATTAAGACGATATTCGCTTAAGTACTGATTCAGGCAAATTATCCGTGCTGGTCCTACTCGACCTCAGTGCTGCATTTGACACGGTCGATCACAACATACTTATAGACAGGCTGGAAAACTGGGTGGGGCTTTCTGGGATAGTACTAAAATGGTTCAGGTCATACCTAGAAGCAAGAGGTTATTATGTGAGTATAGGTCACCATAAGTCTGAGTGGACATCCATGACATGCGGAGTCCCTCAAGGCTCAATTCTTGCGCCTCTCCTATTCAACCTGTACATGCTCCCAATGAGCCAAATAATGAGAAATAACCAAATTGCTTACCACAGCTATGCAGACGACACACAGATATACTTAGCCCTATCGCCTAATGATTACAGCCCCATTGACTCCCTGCTCTAATGCATTGATGAAATAAATAGTTGGATGTGCCAAAACTTTCTTCAGTTAAACAAAGACAAAACTGAAGTCATTGCGTTTGGAAATAAAGATGAAGTTCTCAAGGTGAACGCGTACCTTCACTCTAAAGGTCAAACAACAAAAAATCAAGTCAGGAATCTCGGTGTGTCTCTAGAGTCAGACCTTAGCTTCAGTAGTCATGTCAAAACAATAACTAAATCAGCATACTATCATCTGAAAAATATTGCAATAATTAGATGCTTTGTTTCCAGTCAAGACTTAGAGAAACTAGTGCATGCTTTCATCACCAGCAGGGTGGATTATTGTAATGGACTCCCCAAAAAGACCATAAGACAGATGCAGCTCATACAGAACGCTGCGGCAGAACCAGAAAATATGATCATATCACACCAGTCCTCAGGTCTTTACACTGGCTACCAGTTACATAAAGGATAGATTTTAAAGTTGTATTACTGGTATATAAATTGTTCAATGGCCTAGGACCTGAATACATTGCAGATATGCTCATTGAATACAGACCCAAAAGAACACTCAGGTCATTAGGATCGCATCAGCTAGAAATACCAAGGGTTCTCTCCAAGCAAGGAGAGACTGCATTTAGCTATTATACAAGCCGCAGCTGGAACCAGCTTCCAGAAGAGATCAGATGTGCTCCCACAGTAGTCACATTCAAATCCAGACTCAAAACACATCTGTTTAACTTTGCATTTGATTAATGTGCACTGTGCCTCTGACCGTCCCACTGTTTGTGCTGTACTTTATTTTATTTATTATCTATTCTAAACTATATTTTATTTTATTTTTTATTTTTAATTGGTTAAATTTTATTTTTCTTATTTCTTCACTGTTTTATCAAATGGATATTTTTAATTTCTTCTATGTAAAGCACTTTGAATTACCATTGTGTATGAAATGTGTTATATAAATAAATTTGCCTTGCCATGCCTAAATTATGGATTACCTCAGGGATCGGTTCTGGGACCCGTGCTGTTCTCCATATACATGCTGCCCCTCGGAAACATTATTAAAAAACATGGAATTAGTTTCCACTGCTATGCAGATGATACTCAGCTATATATCTCATCAAGACCAGATGATTCCTCCCAGCTATCCAAACTGGCAGAGTGCATTGAAGATATACAACATTGGATGTCCTGTAATTTCCTTCTTTTAAATTCTAATAAAAATTTAATCTAGATTAAAGACACATCTTTTCAGCCAAGTATTCATTTAATGCAAAATATGCAAAATAAACCACCGGGAGACTGCTGACATTAGATATTATTTACTAGGTCTTTTTTATAACAAGTTAAACTATTCATGTTCTGTGTTTTACCTTTTTGTGTTTTTCAGGGTTTTTTCCCCTGTATATCTGCTTTGGAACAATGCAAATTGTGAAAAGCGCTATATAAATAAAATTGAATTGAATTGAATTTTGCTAGCATGATGGTAACACGATTGGCATGTTTGTTAGCATGATTAGCATGTTGCTGGCACGTATGCTAATGTAATTACCATGTTGCTAGCATGATGTTAACATGATTAGCATGATCCTACCATGATGTAAGCACGCTAAGCATGTTTGCTAATATGATGCTGACATGATTATCATGTTGCTAGCATTATACACCAGGCAACGAGTGAAATGAACCACCCCCATGTCTCTACAATGTTATGATACAGAGATTTAGGTATTGCTAAATGCTAGGCTGACCTGTTTGGTTTCTATGGGCGTGGCTTGGCATCTGCCAATTGATGATGCTCCAATACACAAGGTAAATGAACCGACCCCCATGTCTCTACGATGTTCTGATGCAGAGATATTTGTCTTGTTAAACGGTTGCTAAGTTAAGATGTTTTGTTGCTATGGGGTGGCTTCGTAGCTTAATGAAGTTCCTGGAAACACTGATTGGTTGCCTGATTCAAATGAGCCAACCCCCTTGTCTCTAAGTGGTTGTTGTACTGCAAATATATACAACAGTTATAATGTCTTTTATGGGCATTTTTCGTCTTCCACTATAAGTCAATGGAAAGTTTTGGTTGGCTCTTACATCCCAGGATTGCAACTTATGCCCCATTGTGAGTTATGTTCTTACAGAGCCTGCCAGCTTCAAACGTGGTAACTCGCAAGTTTCTATGAAATGCTCACTCTTGAGTTATGCGCCGTCAGTGTTTCTCGCCATGATAAGTCTATGGGAATATAAGTGGATTTGAGAGTCCAGTTTTCGAAAACCAGACCAGACAGTTTCATAATTTAGGAAATATTTAGGGCGTTATATTTCTTTTGGGATCAACTTGAAAAGTATAGGGTATGTTTTTTTCACATCTACATCTATGTTATTAGTTGTTTCAATGAAAACGTTTTTTTCAGTGTACATGAGTGATGATTAAAACACAAACCTACCAGTCAGAAACACATTCTCATGAGTATAAAGGTAGCACTTTATAATAAGTGCACGCTATGAATCATTAGTTAAGTTAATTGATCATTTATAAAGCATTTGCCTCATATTAATAGACATTAGTAAGCAGTTTATAAATACAGCTATAAGTGCGTTATTCTTGATTTATAAGCATGTATATAATATGCTTAATACTTAAATTTTCATACTTTATTAAGGGTAAATTCATCATTTCTAAATTAAGGATTACTTTACTTACAAACCAGTTAGTTGGGAGTTGTCAGTGGTATAATAAAAGGATAATTTAGAAAGTGTTAGTAAATGATTAATAAACTCTTTGAATGCACATTTATAACAGTTACTCAATATTACAACATTCCTGTTGTAATTCATGATTAGTAAAGGTAGTTATAAAACATTTACTAGTTGTTAGATAACAATTTTTTTGTGAGCTCATCTAAAGTGAGGACTATTTATGCCTTGAGAGTTATGAGAGTTAAAGGCTCAGTTATCTCCTTAAACACAACACAGAGGGATACAGCTGAAGTGGTTTGATAGCCTTTGCAGGAAGACCAGCAAGGAGAGCATTGCAGTAGTCCAACCTTGAGATTAAAGATTTTGTGTGGAATTTTTGGCACTTAAAATAAAAAAGTACAAAATAAAAAAATCAAAATTTCATCAAGTTTCATGGCTGTGTTAAAATTATTTGTCATTTTATATGAAATCGTTTTATATTCATTAATATGTACAGTTTAATTTCTTTTACCTCTTGAAATAAATACTTCTATGTTCTGTATCCCTGTGTTGTGTTGTGTTTTTCCTTTTTCTGTTTAGAGGATAACTGAGCCTTTAACTCTCATTTGTAAATGCTTTACAAGGCATAAATAGTCCTCACTTTAGATGAGCTCACAATAGTTATCTAACAACTAGTAAATGTTTTCTAACTACCTTAACTAATAAATGAATTACAGCAGGAATGTGTGTTAATAAACACATTGAGAAACTGTTACTATATGTATATAAATGTGCATTCAAAGAGTTTATTAATCATTTACTAACACTTTCTAAATGATCTCATCAACTACTGACAACTCCCAACTAACTGGTTTGTAAGTCATGTAATCTTTAATTTAGAAATGATGAATTTACCCTTAATAAAGTATTAAAATTTGATTATTAAGCATATTATATACATGCTTATAAATCAAGAATCACGCGTTTATAGATGTATTTATAAACTGCTTACTAATGTCTATTAATGTGGGGCAAATGCTTCATAAATGATCAATTAACATAGGGTGCAGTTATTATAAAGTGCTACCGAATAAGACTGTCATCTAACCACAAACTCACAACAATGAATCAACAATAAAAACATCAAGATTCACAACTTTATCTACATTTGTCTTAAAAGTATTATTGTTTTACCTTTTGAAGTGGCGAAATTACCCTGAATGAAAAGGAGGCCTGTTGAAAAAGCATTTTACACTTATAGCTGAGAAATAGTATAAAATCTTCACTTTTATAAGTGGTGCTAAATATTTGACTGATGGATGACTGACAGTATGTATAATGTTGAGATGTTTGTGTGTTCTATGAGATGATGAAGTGATGTTTACTCACCAGAAAGTAAAATGAGATGAATGAGTTTGTCCATGTCGCTGCTGAACAAAAGGAATCTGAGAATAGAGAAGAGAAGAGAATTGAGTTTCTTATGGGTTATGAACAGAACGTGTGAGAGTCGTCCTCTCTTCTTCTCTCTTCTACATAAATACATCATCAGTACATCCCTCTGGACATTTGACTGTCACTCTCTCCACCCTCATGACGACATCAGCACATGATAAATGTTTAGAACACCACTGGACCTCTGAGAACAT
The DNA here is from genome assembly GCA_037178815.1 of Barbatula barbatula. Classification (NCBI taxonomy): domain Eukaryota; kingdom Metazoa; phylum Chordata; class Actinopteri; order Cypriniformes; family Nemacheilidae; genus Barbatula; species Barbatula barbatula. Next base: position 89,195 of record JAXOFQ010000043.1, on the reverse strand, counting down.
GTTGCTTAACTCAACGTGATCTGTTATTTCAAGTCTTATTTACAAATCAAATCTGCATCACGACATAGTATGAATGTCCAATTGCACATGGCAAAAAGGACCTTGTTGGTACACTCTTAAAAATAAAGGATATAAAAAATATTTTCAATGACTTCAATACAATTAACTTGATTGAATTCCACAGACAACTCAAAAACAAATACGAAATAGTGCATACATATGCCGGAGTGTTCTATTTGCACCCGAGACGCATCCCTCCATCTGTTCAAATTTGAGGAGGCTCAACCACCTCGGCAATATCCTACCATATTGCCGTAGGATCGATGCAGGAATTAATGCAAAAGGAGGCCCAGCCGAGTATTGAGTGCATAGAAATGAACCTAATTTTCAGAAGCCTGACATTTCGGTTTAAAATATCATTTTTTACTGATCTTATGTAATTTTCTAAATTTCTGAGACACTGAATTTTGGATTTTCATTATCTGTAAACCATAATCATCAAAATTTCCCAAAAAGGCTCGAAATATTCACTCTATGTGTTATTATCTATATAATATATTGGTTGAAATTTCTTTCCTTTTTTCACGATATTCAAATTAATTGAGATGCACCTGTATATAAATGACTGGAAGGGATCGCGCCACCATCTTGGTATCCCCAACGGACAGTGGGCGCGATTGACTTACAGTCAACATAAGGGTTAGTAGCGGACGCACAATTAGTTTTTAGTTTACTTGAATGTTTAATTACTTGTTATGTCAGATGTTTATTTCTGGTGTTTATGTTTAGTTAGTACAGAATAGTGATGTATAGAAACCATTAAAGTGAGTGCTGCACACCTTTGTAATGGCACATGTTTAAATATGTTAAAATAAAGCTATGTGACATATACAGTCCGTATTTACGTGTGGTGGCTTCAGTGTAATGACGTCATGTGCAATCCAGTCATATAGATCAGTGGCTGTAACTGACGAAAACAACTTATTACTTATTAAACATAATCAGAGTAAGACTATGTGCATGTAACTGCACTCATTGTCAGCTGGCATTTTATATTTTTATGTCGAGAATCACAAGTGACAATACCGAAGCCTTGTCACACCCCCCAGGGAAGCGCTGACATAAACAATGAACAAAACCTGTCATGAACATTCAATATTTGAATCTCATCATGATCAATATGTTGAGAATTGTGCGTTGCTTGAATGAAATCAAGTTCCTCAGAGAGTTCAAGTTTGTTTGAGTCAATGATTTGTTTTTTATTTGAATCTTACATCACAGACAGAGTCTGCTTTTCATACGATTCAATGATCAATATGTTGAGAATTGTGCGTTGCTTGAATGAAATCAAGTTCCTCAGAGAGTTCAAGTTTGTTTGAGTCAATGATTTGTTTTTTATTTGAATCTTACATCACAGACAGAGTCTGCTTTTCATACGATTCAATGTAAGTCAATTATTATGCTGCAATGTAATGATTGTGTCACATTGATCTTTTGTAACAATGGCCACGGCCCATATTCACATCCATCATAAGGCTAAAAGTAGCTCCTAAATTGCTGATTTAGAAGAAACTCTTAAAAAGAATGGCAGTGTCAGTGCTAATTTTATGACTGCTACATTTTTGCGCCAAGAGTATTCCACAACGAGTTTTAGTGTTAAAACTAGCTCTTAAATGTGTGCGACGTTGGGATAGTGAAGAGGACTCTTAAGTCACTAAGACTAACACTCAACAATGACTTGAAACCTAAACATTTTATAAATATTTCATGGCAATGACCTTAACCTTAAAGACTACGACTATCTGCTACGTATCGATATTTGCAAAAACAGATTTCCAAATAATGATTTTCAGTGAGTGACACCGTCCCACTTTTGAAACCACACAAGGGTCCAAATCCACCTGCTCGATCAACCTTCTCAACTAGCCTATCTGTTATTTTAAGTCTTATTTACAAATCAAATGTCAACTGGACAGGGAAATCTTCTGCACTTAGCAGGACACCAGCAGATTCATTTCTTTGCTGGATTGATTTCAATCATGAACACAAGTCAATGAAAGACTTACAGAATGTTTGATTTCTTCTGAACTCGCAACAGTGAAAATCACTCTCATCATGTTTTGTGTCATGAGTTCAGAATAAACACACTTTTAAACCCTGAGAAGTGAAAATTGATCTTAACTGACTGATGTTGAACTCAAAGACAAGGCTCAGTGTAACGTGTATACAAAGTGTACTACGAAATATTGTTATAATTCACACAAAATTGTTCATTTGTAAGTTTTAAGTGGTTACTTGATTTAAATGTGTGCTTCCCCTTTTAATGTGGCATGATTGCACCTGTCATGGACAACCAAGACCTCCAGCCTTATATTTACTTAAAAGCAGTCACATCGTAATGATTATTATTCCAGAGATATGTTGAACTATTTCAACTATTTACCGAAATTAATATTCAGAGAATTCATATTTTTGATCAAACACAAACAGTCCAAATATTCACAAGTGTTTGTGGGTATTCCTTAATGCATTTGGAACTGATCATTTTAGGTTCATTGCTCATTTCATGATCTCATTGATCAATTGTTGTGCTTCATTCATCCATTGCTGCATAGATGCATAATCCTCAGCTTCAAAAATCTAAATTTGTCACCTATGAGATTTGTGTAGATCAGATGAGAAAGTGTTTTTTTGGGGGGGGGTTTGTTGTTGGTCAGGCTGAAGAGGACTTCAGGGGTAAGATGCACTTTCTCTACAAGTTAGTGCAGTTGAAAGCGATTATTAATAACATTGATAAATTGTGTTACACAAATGTATGAAAGTGGGCTGTGTTCTGGTCAACGGAGACTGATTTAAGTCTTGCCAGTTAAAGCATTCAGATTTTTTTAACAACATCAATGAATGGTATTATTGAATGTATTTGAGATGTGGGAACAGTGAAGAGAGAGAGGAGCATGCAACAAAAGAGCATGTAAAGCAAACATCCTAACAAAAAAATTCTCACCCTTTTCCCCCTTTACCTGTTTGCATCCCTGCTGCTGCCTTTTGAAAATGTATAATTCTTAAAAACTACAATCTTTTGTTTGCTCTCTGAATCTTTTCTAGTCGTGCTCATCGCAGTGTCTTTTTTATATGTTTTGGATAGACAAATTTGGCTGCCTGGAATTTGCAATGATCTCAGGACAGTCGAATCACTTCTAAAAATTTCTGAAGAGTGCATTTACATATTAAGGCTTGAAATATGAGATTATTGTATTTAAATTAAATTGACAAGGTCTTGGCCCATGCAGACCCCCGGTGACCCTTGTGTCCTGCGCTGTCATTTTTAAACCATTCCTGAGCACTGTACATATTACCAGCTAGTATTATTGTCATAAACAATATCATATGACACATAGTCTAGTGCTGGGCAACGATTAAATGTTTTATCACATGACTTATCTGTGATTAATCACACTGTTAAGCGTAAATAATTAATTCAAAAGTAGTGTATTAAACAAAAACTTCTTTAGCGGCCCACAAAACCCAGCTTGCAACATAACATGACACAGCAATGCACTGACGCAAACCATTCTATAGCACTATATTAAAAACGCTTTTTTAAGACCTTTCATGCACCTTTGAAAAGCCAATAAAACATTAAACAGTAAAGTCCAGTGTAGTCTAAGCAACAAACAGAAATCAAAAGTCTGCCTAAACATGTAAATTTAATATAGAGTATTTATTGTAATATAAAGTAATGTATTTAAACCAACCATGACATGGTGTGACTAGACTTCGCAAACAAATGTGTTAGATCTCTGGGTTTAATAAAAAGAGCCGAATAAGCTTTTTAAAACTATACATTGAATACAAATTTGATAGAAAATTTTTGTTCTGCAGTCTTCCATGAATTCTTCCATGCTAATTAAATGGACTATATACACACAGTCATATCTTATGCCTCATATGCTTTAATCTGATCTGTTTCAGGATGTTAACTCAAACAAACGTCTCAAATTATGAGACAAACAATTTTCTGCAGTAATGCGGTCGATGTACCGGTCTGTCGTGGTGAAGAAAGAGCTGAGCCGCAAGGCGAAGCTCTCAGATTTACCGGTCAATCTACGTTCCTACTCTCACCTATGGTCATGAGCTTTGGGTCATGACCGAAAGGACAAGATCCCGGATACAGGCGGCCGAAATGAGCTTCCCCGGAAGATTGGCTGGGCGATCCCTTAGAGATAGGGTGAGAAGCTCGGTCACCCGGGAGGAGCTCGGAGTAGAGCTGCTGCTCCTCCACATAGAGAGGTGTCAGCTGAGGTGGCTTGGGCATCTGTTACGGATGCCTACTGGACGCCTTCCCCGGAAGGTGTTCCGGGCCCGTCCGACCGGGAGGAGACCCCGGGGAAGACCTGGCACACGCTGGTGGGACTATGTCTCCCGGCTGGCCTGGGAACGCCTCGCTGTCCCCCCGGAAGAGCTAGAGGAAGTGTCTAGGGTGAGGGATGAGAAAGAAAATGATGAAAGACACAGGATTCACCTCACTGCAGAGGAATCGGTTTGTTGTATCACTGCACTTGTACTTTCTTTCATAATAGTGTATTTTATTCATAGCATACATTGTTACTTATCACTGCTGTTGCTAAACTTATCCTGATATCTCAATGACCATCTCCTGGTTATTTACTTGAAGATCTTAAACCAAAACACTCAGCGCCGTTAGCATAGCACAAGCGTGCTAGCGGGCTTTCTGTTTACACTGCTAAATATCATCTCGCCTTCTAGTTTTCTTGTGTGCTAACGGTTTCTCTCTAAAGCGTATATACTAAGAATCACCGAGCAGCCTTGGTAAGTTGGGATAACTCTTCAAACCCGGTGAGTTATGGCTTCTTCTCTTATTATTGTCACTTGCACCTCATGTCATATGTTTAGCTTAGCCTTCTCTGTCAGCGGCGAGGGTTTTACATGCGATAAATGCAGGGAAATAGCTTGGCTGACAGAGAAGATCTCAGAATTAGAGTCTCGCATCCAATCTTTATCTGAGGATAGTAAGAATGTAAGGAGCTTAGAAAACACTTTGGATGCGAGCATTATTAGCGCGCACAGTTCAGTTCCGGTTGAACAACCCCCGCAGCTGGGAAACTTTGTGACTGTGAGACGGTGTAGTCGCAGGTCAAAACATCACTCAAACGTTCCAACTACAGTCTCGAACAGGTTTGCCCCGCTCAGCGACGCACCGACTGAGAAACCTGCTGAAAGTGCCCTAGTTATCGGTGATTCTATTGTTCGGAACGTTAACATAGAGGCACCAGCCACCATAGTCAAATGTTTACCGGGAGCCAGAGCGCCTGACATCAAGTCAAATTTAAATGTGCTGGCTAAGGCTAATCGTAAATTCAGTAAGATTGTTAGGCACAAATGATGTTCGACTCCGTCAATCGGAGATCACTAGAGATAATATTAAAGAGGTGTTTGGGCTCGCAAGCACGATGTCAGAAACTGTAATATTCTCTGGCCCCCTCCCCGCTTATCGTGGTGATGAGATACATAGCAGATTATCATATCTAAATGGCTGGTTGTCTGTGTGGTGCCTGCAGAATGATATTGTCTTTATAAATAACTGGAAGAGTTTTGAGGGCAGACCTGACCTGTTGAAAAGTGATGGTCTCCACCCCTCCTGGGCTGGAGCTTCTCTACTCTCTAGAAATATGGCACATAGTCTTAATGCTAAAACTTGACTCACTGGGGCCCAGGTCAGGGAGCAGACTGAATGGCTTAACCAACGGTCTGCTTGCCGTCTCACGTTGCAGAATACACTAAATACACAACATGCGATAATACTTTCTCCCAAACATCATAAAATTGAGACTGTGTCTGTCCCCCGGATTAGTAAACATAAAATAAAGCGTAAACCTCTCAAAGGTAATTTAATTAACGTTAAACAAACTAAACATGAACATAAAACAGATAATCAACTGTTTCGACTTGGATTGCTAAATATTAGATCTCTCTCTAATAAAGCACTTTTTGTTAATGATATGATAACAGATCATAAAATAGACATGCTCTGTCTGACAGAAACATGGCTAAAGCCAGATGATTATATTGCTTTAAATGAGTCTGTCCCCCAAGATTATTATTATAAACATGAGCCTCGCCTAAAAGGCAGAGGGGGAGGTGTTGCTGCACTTTACCGTAACTCTTTTAGCATTTCTCAGAAGTCTAATCCTAAATACAATTCTTTTGAAGTCATGGTACTTGATGCATCAATACCTAATACTAAGGACAAAACATCTTTAAAATGTATTCTGGCTATTGTATAAAGGCCTCCAGGGCACCACACAGATTTTATTAAAGAATTTGGTGGGTTCTTATCAGAACTAGTACTGTCTGCAGACAGAGTCCTTGTTGCTGTGGACTTTAACGTTCATGTAGATAATGATACAGATGCTTTAGGAATGGCTTTTAAAGACACTCTTAACTCCATGGGCGTTAGTCAACATGTGTCGGGACCTACACACCTTCGTAATCATACTTTAGATTTAATATTGTCTTACGGTATAAACGTGGGCGACGTAAAAATCCTTCAGCAGAGCGAAGACATTTCGGATCATTATCTGGTATCATGCTTACTTCACTACCCAATGGTGGCAAATCAAACTCCAAGTTACAAATATTGTAGAACAATAACTTCGACTACAAAAGATGCGTTTCTTGATAATTTGCCTGAATTGTCTCAAATCTCTAGCATGAGTTATAACGTTGAAGATCTTGACTTTACCATTGAAAATATTAATGCCACCTTCTCGGAAACGCTAGACATAGTTGCTCCTCTGCGCTTAAAGAAGATTAAAAATGACAGACCGAGGAAAAATGAACTCACTCAGGCTCTGAAGAAAGCGGCATGAAAAATGGAGCGCAACTTTAAGAAAACTAAATTAGAGGTATTCGTATTGCCTGGAAGGATAGTATTAAAACATACAGGAAAGCCCTAAAAACGTCGAGATCTGCCTACCTTTCATCCCTAATAGAAGAAAACCAGCATAACCCTAGGTTTTTATTTGATACAGTGGCTAAATTAACCAAAAATACATCGTCAGCGACTTCTGATTCTGTATACCAGCATAGCAGTGATGATTTTATGAACTATTTCACAAATAAAATCCAAGATATTAGAGAAAAAATTATAACTGTGCAACCAGAAGTGAATCCCGCTGAACAAAAGACTAACTACAGCACCTCTAAGGAGAAATTACGTTTATTTTCTACTATAGATCACGATGAACTCTCTAAAATCATTAGATCATCTAAATCAACTTCATGCATGTTAGACCCTATACCTACAAATCTACTGAAAGAGATGCTCCCAGAAATTATAGATCCTCTACTTAGCATTATTAACTCATCTCTGACATAAGGACATGTGCCTAAAGCATAAAAGGTGGCTGTTATAAGGCCCCTTGTCAAAAAAACCCATCTGGACCCTGGAGAACTAGTTAACTATAGACATATTTCGAATCTACCTTTCTTGTCTAAAGTTCTGGAAAAAGTAGTCTCAACTCAAATATGTTCCTTCCTCCAAAGGAATGAGATTAATGAAGATTTCCAGTCTGGATTTAGAGCACATCACAGTACAGAGACTGCTCTGATTAGAGTTACAAATGATCTGCTTATGGCGTCTGACCGAGGTTGTATCTCCTTATTGGTGCTGCTAGATCTTAGTGCTGCATTCGACACCGTTGACCACAGCATGCTCCTACATAGACTCAAAAATGATGTCGGTATTAAGGAAATAGCTTTGAAATGGCTTAGATCTTATTTATGCGACCAATATGTAGCAATAAACAATGAGGTATCACGCAAATCGAAAGTCCAGTACGGTGTACCACAGGGCTCAGTCTTAGGGCCTATGCTCTTCGCATTATACATGCTACCTCTAGGAGATATAATAAAGCGACACGGAGTAAGCTTTCACTGTTATGCTGATGATACGCAACTTTATATTTCCTCGAAGCTTCATGAAACACAGCAATTCCATCGAAGAGTGGAATGCATAGTCGATATAAAAAAGTGGATGAGTAGCAATTTTTTATTACTGAACTCGGACAAAACTGAAGTGTTACTTATCGGACCGAAAACCGCCCTACGTAACAACCAAGAATACTGCTTAACTATTGATGGATGTTCCATAAAACCCTTATCTTTAGCTAAGAATCTTGGCTTTATATTCGATAGTACTCTGTCATTTGAGAACCAGGTCGCCAACACCTGTAAAATTGCGTTTTTCCATCTTAAAAATATATCTAAATTACGTCATATGCTGTCACCATCAGATGCAGAGAAGCTTATACATGCCTTTTATGACATCAAGACTAGATTACTGTAATGCACTATTAGGTGGTTGCCCTGCAGGCCTATTACAAAAACTCCAACTGGTCCAAAATGCGGCAGCTCGAGTTCTTACGCGTACAAAAAAGTATGAGCATATTAGACCGGTTCTGCACTGGTCAACCTTGCACTGGTTACCTATAAAGCATCGCATAAACTTTAAAATCTTGCTTATTACCTATAAAGCCCTGCATGGTTTAGCTCCTCACTACTTGAGAGAACTTCTAACGTATTATATTCCATCACGTGCACTACGCTCTCAGGTGTCAGGTCAGTTGTTAATACCTAGAATTTCAAAATCAAGTGCTGGCGGCAGATCCTTTTCCTATCTAGCGCCTAAACTTTGGAACAGTCTTCCCTGCACTGTCCGGGAGGCAGACACACTCTGTCAGTTTAAATCTAGACTAAACACACATCTTTTTACTCTTGCATACACTAGACTATCATAATATATATATTTCAAAGATCTAGGCTGCACTAGTTAGATCAACCGGAACCAGGGACACTTCCAATAACAACTGATGCATTTGTTGCATCAAAGAGTGCAGAACAGTACTCTACTCTCAGCCAGTCTTGTCTCATTGTTCCAAGGTTACCAGAGCGGGCAGGACGCAGTCCAATGTTACCGGAGCGGGCAGGGCGCAATCCATTCCCAGACCTGACAAATGCTGGACGAAGGACGTGGCGACTCTACAAAACTTCAGTCGCTATTAGATTATTAATCGTAATTTTAAATCTAACTTTGTTTTTTATTTTGCCTTGTTGTGCAAGCACTGTCGAGCTTGTGCAGAGGCAGCAGTTTTTGCCAGAGGGGAACTGGAATCCCCTGGTTAGGCCTGGTCTCCCTCTGAGGTTTTTTTTTCTCCTCCAATGGAGTTTTGGGTTCCTCGCCACCGTTTACATACTGTTTTGCACTGTTTTGCCTGGCCGGGGGGGCTGCTAGAATTTGATAGTCTTATTTAATTAACACTGCATATAGGAATTTATTGTGTGTCTGATATTTCACCTGTGTTTTGACTTCCATAACCTTTTATGTTTTACTTATAGTCAATGTTTTCTTGTACAGCTGCTTTGTAACAATGAAAATTGTAAAAAGCGCTATATAAATAAAGCTGACTTGACTTTACTTGAGGGATGTCTGGGCATTTCTGCTTATACTGCTGCCCCCGCGACCCGGCCCCGGATAAGCGGAGGAAAATGGATGGATGGATGGAAGTTCATCAACTCTGATGCACGTTTTAAAAGGCCAATGAAATTGGTGATTGAATGCCCATTCATTCACCTTTTGGGCCGAGGAACATGGAAAGGATACCCAGATCGCTGCAGCGGGTGAAACGTTGTGGCAAAAAGAACACAACGTATCGTTCCCTCCATCAGGGAACATCCGTAACCAAGACGTTCACTTTCTGTAGGGGCAGGACACTCGGAAGCCTGAAAAGCTTAATTCAGAGACCACCTTGGAACCCAGAGGACTTCTCGGTCAGACTCGACCCCGTTTGCCAGAGGGTTGGCACCTTGACCCAAAGCACGGGAGCATTCTTGCCTTGTCCAGGAGGACACATCCAGTCACGACAGTGTTTGGTGAGCTTATTGGGGTGTGACGGGATTAACGTTCATAGAGTCCCACATCACCAACACCGCAAGCCGTTGCAGATGGCTCGGAAGCTGCTGCTGCTTCCATCGCTTCAGACGGCTCAAATCAGGCAAATTATCAGTGCTGGTCCTACTCGGTGCTGCATTTGACACGGTCGATCACAACATACTTATAGACAGGCTGGAAAACTGGGTGGGGCTTTCTGGGATAGTCCTAAAATGGTTCAGGTCATACCTAGAAGCAAGAGGTTATTATGTGAGTACAGGTGACCATAAGTCTGAGTGGACATCCATGACATGCGGAGTCCCTCAAGGCTCAATTCTTGCGCCTCTCCTATTCAACCTGTACATGCTCCCAATGAGCCAAATAATGAGAAATAACCAAATTGCTTACCACAGCTATGCAGACGACACACAGATATACTTAGCCCTATCGCCTAACGATTACAGCCCCATTGACTCCCTGCTCTAATGCATTGATGAAATAAATAGTTGGATGTGCCAAAACTTTCTTCAGTTAAACAAAGACAAAACTGAAGTCATTGCGTTTGGAAATAAAGATGAAGTTCTCAAGGTGAACGCGTACCTTCACTCTAAAGGTCAAACAACAAAAAATCGAGGCAGGAATCTCGGTGTGTCTCTAGAGTCAGACCTTAGCTTCAGAAGTCATGTCAAAGCAACAACTAAATCAGCATACTATCATCTGAAAAATATTGCAAGAATTAGATGATTTGTTTCCAGTCAAGACTTAGAGAAACTAGTGCATGCTTTCATCACCAGCAGGGTGGATTATTGTAATGGACTCCTTACTGGCCTCCCCAAAAAGACCATAAAACAGATGCAGCTCATACAGAACGCTGCGGCAGAAGCAGAAAATATGATCATATCACACCAGTCCTCAGGTCTTTACACTGGCTACCAGTTACATATAGGATAGATTTTAAAATTTTATTACTGGTATATAAATCGTTCAATGGCCTAGGACCTCAAAACATTGCAGATATGCTCATTGAATACAGACCCAAAAGAACACTCAGGTCATTAGGATGGCATCAGCTAGAAATACCAAGGGTTCTCTCCAAGCAAGGAGAGTCTGCATTTAGCTATTATGCGAGCCGCAGCTGGAACCAGCTTCCAGAAGAGATCAGATGTGCTCCCACAGTAGTCACATTCAAATCCAGACTCTGTTGGTCTCTTTATTTTATTTATTTTCTATTCTAAACTTTATTTATTTTTTATTTTTTTATTCTTAACTGGTTAATTTTTTTTTTTTTTTTTCTTAACGGTTTTATCAAATGGATATTTTTAATTTCTTCTATGTAAAGCACTTTGAATTACCATTGTGTAGGAAATGTGCTATACAAATAAATGTGGTGAGGAAGGCGGGACGAGAGCCGTGACGCGGGGCCGGTGGCGTGAGTGATCAGTGCTAGCAGCTGTGCGCGCACCGGTCCCGCATCTTATCACGGAGGAGATTGGGAGCTTAAAAGGACGATCGGCAGGACTGTTGACGAGAGAGGACCGGGCCCGGACATATGTTTAGTTTATGTATGTTTTCTGGCCGGCAGTCTACCGTGAGGTGTCTGCCGGTTACTTCCTGTTTATTGTTTATTTAATTAAAGTTTTATTGTTGGAATGTTCGCCGGTTTCCGTCTCCTTCCTTCCCTTCTATGGAACTTTATTACAATAAACTTGCCTTGCCTTAACACACAGTTCCAGCAGCCAGGGGAAGAGAAATTGAACACTGTAGAGTCAAGAAAGCAAACTAAAGCAAATTAAAGCAAACGCTCCAATGACAAACCAGTCACATGTGAACCTCTAAAATCACAGCACAATAGTAAGCTCACAGTTTGAGCACACAGTGAGTGGGATGTGATGTTACATTTTGACCTCATTGTGAGTATTCTGAAAACTCAATGTGAGATCCCTGTGACATCATTGTGTTGTTTGGGTGAGACAGTACATGATAGAACAACATTGAAAACGTTGCATAACTTCAGATGCTAAATTATACCTGCTCGACCTCCATGCAGCATTTATTCTCTGGCTCTGTACCATGCTAATGTTTATCGTTCACCTGAAAAACGTAAATTTCACAATAACTGCTGTGGCGGAGGGTACAGATCCAAGATCAGCATTGCCTGGGAAACGGCCCGGGAGCTAATGCTGATCGACCACACCTGATGCCGATTAGCTGCCAGGCATTTAAATCGCACACACGCACTACTCGAGGAGCTTGTTCTCCAAAGACCTAACACTGTCTTCTCTTCCCTCAGAGTCCAGTGAGTATCGTGAGCATGGAAAAAGGAACTATTCGCAGGACCACGGACTGGCCGCTTCCTGATCACGAGCACCCCGGGTTGTCACCATTGGATTGCGGTTTTCTACACTTGTGTCCGTAGTTTCTCTTACCTTGCCACACTGCATAATTTCAACAACTTACCATTCAGAAATGTGCCCTTGTTCATTGTTATGGTTGTCACTTCTTCTTGTGTATCTCCATCAAGCCAGACTCTAATTTTTTTTTTATTGGTTTTGTTTTGGCCGCAAAACCGTTGCAAAACAACTATTAGCACATGTCCCTGAAACTGCGCCCTTCATGGAGAGGGGGCTGGAACGAAAAGCTCAACAACATTTAAAGAGAAATAAGGAAAGTCTGTGTGGTTTTACACAGACTCAAAAGCAGACAACTTCAACATTCTATAATAAATGATCCGCTGGGTATTTTGAGTTTAAATTTCACATACACACACCTGGGGACACCAGAGACTTATTACACATTTAATAAAACCACTAGAACAACCTCTCCTTTAATGTACTATTTGAAAATTAAATGTGGTTACTATAGAGACATATACAAATGTAAACGAGGGGTAAAAAAAGTTTGTTTCTCCTATTGCATCGTTAAACGTGTGTTACTTCTATTTGTTGCTTGCTTTAAATGATCTAATCAGAGGAAGAGGTGAATACTTCCAAGTTCCTCGAGACGTCAGTAGGGGGTGTTGTGTGCATTACGCATGAGAAGTGCGCATGCGCTGTTGTCCTCAGACACTTTGAGTAATGCACAGTGAGCAGTGCGAGGGAGACGCGCAATCTCTGTAATCGGTGACAGATTTAAGACCATCCAACGGTAAATAATGTATTTCCGGCTAATCTTTCTGTTAAATATCCTTCATGAATATATATTTTGCTGTGCAGTTTCTTAGAGATGTTATATTGTGTACGAGGTACAATGTTATGACGTCACACTATGTGGTGTAGGCTTGATCAACTGCGGTTTTACAAAATGTCTCGCACTTTTACATGTTGCAAATGTTTCATGTGTTTTCATGTGATCAATACTTTCTCTGATTATTTACACAGTGGTATAGCATTATGTTGGGATTTCAGCCCTCATAAAGAGAAAGTGAGGTGTGAAGTATGAGCTCATTGTTGAGTGAGTTTTATTTTCTTCTATTTTTTACAAGTGAAATGTAAGTGGGTAATGTTATCATGTATTTATGTTTTTGTGTTTCTTTTGTATAGTATTCCCATTGCCATTTTGCCGTATTTGTCATATAGTCCCGTGTAATATAGCATGCATTTTGATGCGCTAGTTTCACTGAAGTGTATCACAACATTCCTGCGTTGTAGCATTTTCTTATTGTGTTTTATGTTTGACGACTGTATTTTTGTAGTGCCGTGGTTTTCGATGACACGCAACTGGACTGTGAAACTGAAGCATGTATCACATCAGTGATAATTAGACACCAAAGAATACAGAGCTGTGAGGTTTTAAATTGTATCCTCAGCTCTGTGTGTCCCTCTCTGTTTTATTTTGTTTCCTTTTCTCTTCTAAAACAATAACTCCCTAGGAATGCTGACTGATAATGGGGAGCGCCTCCGGTTCCTAGCATCAACCATAAATGTTGCCATCTACAAACCTGGATTAGCCCAGATGGAAAGACCCGTAACCAAATTGACTTTATTCTAATCCGCAAACAATGGCGTCACACCCTATTAGACGCTCGTTCCCACTGGGGCATAAATATTGGTACAGACCACGCTCTAGTATTGGCCAAGATAAAAGTGCGCCCCATATGTGAAAAACGTCTGGGTTACGTATGTAACCTCTGTTCCCTGATGGAGGGAACGAGACGTTGAGTCGAACCGACAAATGGTGTTCGCCCCTGAGAACCTATCATCTTCTGACTATTTTTAAAAGGCCAATGAAATTGGCGAATGATATTTGCATGCCGGGCTCCGCCCCCAGATATCCGGGTATAAAAGGGGAGCCGGCGTGCTCATTCATTCACCTTTTGTGCTGAGGAGCCTGAGAGCATCTCACGATCGCTGCAGCGGACGGCTAGTGTTGTGGCATGAGGGACACAACGTCTCGTTCCCTCCATCAGGGAACAGAGGTTACAGTCTCTCTCCTCGGAGACAGCACTCCCGTTGCTGACCTCCATAACAGATAGGAGCTGCTCAGGGCTTTGATGCCCTCCGTGTGGTTCGAGTAGAGGCGCAATGCGCTTACTGGACACCCCACGTACAGTTTGGGTCTTTCTCCAGATGTGGGAGCGCCTGCAAGTTCACCACCTAGTTCCCAAAGGGGGCGGAACTTTGGGCACGCAAGTCGGCCGGGGTCTCAGGATCACGTGACAGTCACCGGGCCTGAATTTTGGCAATCTGTGGACACGGAATGCTTGCAGGTGCCTCACCCTCTGGATGGACTCGAGCCCCAGCAGGAGAGCCAACCCCCTCGCAGAACGAGGAAGGGGGCTCTCCGCAGGGCCCGAAAAAAGGGGACAGAAAGGTCCACCTTAAGGCCCCAAGAGGGTACTGGGCGCGGACGAGGCCTTAGCCCCTCGCGCCCTAGAGGAACCTAATAATCAGGTCATGCCGCCCCAGAGGCTCACCAGCAACTGGTACGTGATAACCGCGACAGCGGGTACCCACGCTCCAATGTGGAAGGGGAGATTACTCCCCAGCCTCTCCTGCAATAGGACAGCACGTTCCTGAGCGAGCAATTCCGCGGGTCTTCTCCTCGAGATACGCCTACTGCCAGTGCGCCACGCTCTCCAGGGAACTCATCTCTGTAGTCAGTGCTGTCGCAGCCCCATGTGCGTCAACCCGAGGGGGACAGGCCACCCCCGAGGACACCATGCCCCGGAGCCTCTGAAACTGATTTCAGGGGACCGCTGGCTGCTGCCTGAAACTTCAAGCAGCTCAGCACTGACTGTGCGTGCTCAAGAGCAAGCACGCCGTCATGGAGACAGTGTTGAGTTCTCTACCAGGAAAAGGGGAGCTCTGCGCCAGGGAGAGCTGCTCTTTTTCCCGGCTGACCCGTTACTGACATGCCAGTCCCTCGACAGTGCCGAGGGAAACTGGACATGAGAGCATGCGGTCAGTTGTCATGAACCACTACTGGCGTCTGACAGACACCAGGACGCGCTTCTGCGCCTCCTGAACGGCACCCTTGCAAGGTGCTGCTCAATGTATGCAGCGACCCCTGGTTTTGGGGATGATGAAGTGCGGCTGTAGAAGCCACTGGACATCTCGGCCGAGGGGACGGTTCGATCGCCTTCGCCAGAGGGGTGGCAGCCCCGGCCTGGAGCACGGGAACATCCCTGCCTCTGCTGAGGTAAGAGGATGCCCGAAGTCCGGCGGAGGTCTGGCGAACTGGATCGAATGACGAGACGGACCACACTCCCAGCCACCGTGATGGTTTGAAATACTAACCAAGCACCCAGGGACCTCACAGGGGGGCTACAATCTGCTTCATCAACCCGCGGGGGTTGGTTCAATGACTAGCAGTGCTGGTCCCACCCGGGGGGAACAGCTCTGCTAAATCACCTGCCAGGCGATGGTGCAGCTCGACGCACCGTCGAAGCGAGAGTGCTGAGGGCTGCTTTATACTCGCCATTGCGGCCAGGGCTGCTGGGGGCAGACCACGTGCGGGACCTCGACGGCCGAAAGGCGGCCGGGTCACAGCAGGCCGGTCTGTTTCTACACTGTCAAAAGACTGCTGGAGCAGTCCTTGACAGCGCCACCAATCAGCCGACCTTGCGAGAGGGGAGTCGGGAAAGTGGCCTTTCTCGACATCGCCCACCTGCGCAAGATTGAGTCCGAGGCGTCTTTCCGGGCCACTGATGTGGACATCGTCCGACCCAGCCTGCGCTGCCACCGTGGTCCCCGGAGGGCCAGTCAGCGGCGGCACTACTTGGGTCGGTCTTACCCCGTGGGGCTCTCTTTAGCGCCCTGGCCTGCAGGATGGCCATGGCGTAAGAGTGGTGGCAGCTTGGCCCACGGCACTGCCAGCCTCAACACCAGAGATGTCGAGACCTTACATGCCCTGGACGGTGAGCCTAGGTCAAGCTCCCCAGGTGGCCGCCGTCTGCGGATACCCGCGACTGCATGCTCCACCCAGGGTGCATTGACATAGTCCCTAGCCGCCTCCCTGCCCCGAGAGAAGAGAGGGCGATAGAGTCAGCTAGACGGAAGCGCAGAAATGGATTGGACATGTGTGTAATGAGATCCATAAAAGGAAGGAAGGAGACGGGAACCGGCGAACATAAACTAACTTTTAATCAATTCAAATCAAATGTAATATAAACACAAACCACAACATAAAATCCAGGCCTGGTCCTCTCTCACTGACGGTCCGGTTGTTCGTCCTTTTATATGCTCCACAATCTCCTCCGTGATACAAGACCGGTGCGCATACAGCTGACGCTCGTTATCACTCACGCACCTTGCATCCCGGCTCTCGTCCCGCCCCTACCTCGCTACATAGTGTTACGTATGCAAAATAACCGCCTACCATTACAAACTTTTATGGCCACTCCTGGCCCTCTTTGGAAGCGCCCCAGAGGAGGTGTTCGTATGACAACCAAAAGATACTTTCACAAGGCTGCCGAATCCATTATCATGGTACCATTTGGATTGAGTATAAAGAAATTTGACAGAGATTGGCTAGAACATATTCAAACCTTGGCAATAGGCCGAGTACAATGGAAGTGCATTACACAGGATATCGTCCAAACCATGCAAGGGTGTCATGGACGTTAAATAAAAAATAAATACTGTAGTTAACTTACTGTGTATCTAAACATGTATTTTGTGGTTAACAGGCAAAAGAGCTGGGACCGTTTCAGAAAGCTGGGTAAGTGCAAACTCAGTGTAAGTTAACCCCAGAAAACAGGATACTCTGGGTTTTCAGTTTCAGAACGCGAGGTATATCAAACCCGTGACCGCTGGGTAAGTCAAGCCAGTTTCAGAAATCGAGGTATCTTATACTTAGAGTGAGTACCCTCCTCTGGGGTGTTTGTTGCAATCTCCGCCCCCTTTTGAAACGCGAGCAGTGTTGAAATTGCCTTCGCCGTTTGTTTTTTCATTCGTTTCCCTTAATCGCGCACAAGTTCGTAACACAGACATTAAAATGGTATGTCCGTTTATTCAGGAACCCGTAGATGAGGAAGCTGCATTCATTCAGAGAGAGATGTTTTATCATATCTGGAGGATCTTTTATTTGAGCGATACTGTTTTTCTTTAGAGTCCATTAAATATATCCACAATCTGCTTCATCCTTACATCACAAACCTCACTCGTCAGGTTCGCGCTCTGACATCTGAGCAGATTCTCTGTATGGCCTTACGTTTCTTTGCTAATGGAAGCTTTCTTTATAACACCGGGGATGCAGAACACGTTAGCAAGGCAACTGTAGGCAGAGCAGTAAGAAAAGTGTGCATCGCTCTCAAGCACTTTTTATAAATTTTTGTTAAGTTTCCTGTGAGAGCCATCAAAGAGGAGTTTTACAGGACTGCAGGTGAATGGTGTATGTCTTTCTGAATTAGGTTGATCAAATAAATGTGGTATTGCTGCTACCTCTAATAATTAAAATACCCTTTAGGATTTACCAATGTGATTGGGTCCTACTCGCCCCGTTCTGCGAGGGCTTCGAACCGATTTCAGTCCGAATGAGAGACGGGCGCTCTAACGAGGAGCCTAAAGACCGCAGTCCCTATTGCGTCTGTCGCTAGAGCGTCTCTGTTGGTCGGGGAGTGAGGCTTACACACAGCTCTTCACTAGCTGGCCTCCATTACACATAGCTGGAGCAGGGGCAAGCATGGCCAGTTTTCTGTCTTCTATAGCCACAGTGCTCGGTTCTCATGTCCTCATAACTTTCAAGGCCAGTTTTTTAAATATATCAAACATTTCCCAGTCAGGCATCCTACTAGCAAGAGCATTTAAACTCACCGGACTGAATGATGTTCTTATATTTCATTTTCAGCTGCTGCCATGTTCTTTTTATTGCAGAAGCATTGCACCTACATGACAAAAATCGTAGGTATATGTGTGTACATATATATATATCTAGAGGCTAGCGAGCACGCATAGAGCGAGGGGGTTACATATATATATATATATACATATATATGGTCCTGCTTGACCTTAGTGCTGCGTTCGATACCGTAGACCATAACATACTTCTAGATCGCTTAAACAATTATACTGGTATTGAGGGACAGGCACTACAGTGGTTTAGATCTTACTTGTCAGACAGACATCAATTTGTCCATTTAAATGGGGAATCATCAAATCTAATGCAAGTAAATTATGGATTACCTCAGGGATCGGTTCTGGGACCCGTGCTGTGCTCCATATACATGCTTCCCCTCGGAAACATTATTAAAAAACATGGAATTAGCTTCCATTGCTATGCAGATGATACTCAGCTATATATCTCATCAAGACCAGATGATTCCTCCAA
The DNA here is from genome assembly GCA_037178815.1 of Barbatula barbatula. Lineage (NCBI taxonomy): Eukaryota > Metazoa > Chordata > Actinopteri > Cypriniformes > Nemacheilidae > Barbatula > Barbatula barbatula. Next base: position 70,480 of record JAXOFQ010000043.1, on the reverse strand, counting down.
GCTATCCAAAATGGCAGAGTGCATTGAAGATATAAAACACTGGATGACCCGTAATTTCCTTCTTTTAAATTCTAATAAAACAGAAATATTACTTATCGGACCAAAGACACGCAAACCAAATAATTCTGATTATAAACTGCAAATTGAAGGATGTACTGTTACTCCAACAAATACAGTAAAAGATCTAGGCGTTATATTAGACAGCAGCCTGTCATTTCAAAATCACATCTCAAATGTCACAAAAACAGCTTTTTTCCACCTAAGAAATGTGGCCAAGTTACGAAATATTCTGTGTGTTGCTGACGCGGAGAAGCTTATTCATGCATTTATAACCTCAAGACTTGACTACTGTAATGCGCTACTCAGTGGTTATCCTGCATCATCAATAAACAAACTACAGTTAGTTCAGAATGCAGCTGCCAGAGTCCTAACCAGGTCCAGAAAATACCATCACATAACCCCAATGTTATCAACCCTTCACTGGCTACCCATTAAGTATCGTATTGACTTTAAAGTTCTTTTAATCACTTATAAAGCCTTAAAGGGTTTAGCCCCTACCTACCTAACAGAGCTTCTATCACACTACAACCCATCACGCTCTCTAAGATCTCAAAACGCGGGACTTTTGATAATACCCAGAATAACTAAATCCTCCAAAGGGGGTCAAGCTTTCTCATACGTAGCACCTAAACTCTGGAATAGCCTTCCTGATATTATTCGAGGATCAGACACACTCGCCCAATTTAAATCTAGAGTAAAAACGCATCTTTTCAGCCAAGCATTCAATTAATGCAAATATGCTAAAGAAATCAGATTAACATAGATATTATTTACTAGAATAATTGGATTTTTATAAAACACCATGTAGTGTGTTTTACCCTTTCTTGGGTTTTTCGTTTTTCCCCTGTAAAGCTGCTTTGGAACAATGCAAATTGTGAAAAGCGCTATATAAATAAAATTGAATTGAATTGAATTGAGCTTAACACAAAACAAAAGCATACGCAAAGTGCGTGCAAACAGACGTAATGGCATTTAACGAACACAAAATACAAGCAAATAAAACAAAATACCTCGTTGGCTGCATGCTGCAAAAAAGGGAAATAGTATTTATCATTCCTTATGAATGTTCAAGTCTTTTGTGACATTTAAGCTGAGCACAATGTCCGTGCCTACCGCTTGCTTGCATGAACTCTAAAACACGTGAAGTTCGCATCTGTGGCTTAACTTTCTTTTCAAAATAAAGGTACTGCAACTTATAATAAAATAAATATATATAAATAACAAACAACTTTAATCATTACAATAATTTAGAATTTAAGAAAAATAAACAAATTATATGCACATTATATCAATAATATAATGGCAGCATTTACACTCCCACCAAATCACACAAACTTTAATGTGGGATTTCTTTAAACACAATGGGTGTTGCTGGTGTCCATTTAAACCCTTTAATGGAAAAGTTATTTTTATTAACCAATTAGGCTTTAGTTTCAAGTAAACATTATACCTCTTAATCTGTCTCAAGCAAAGTAACAACCTTCTGTACAGGCCTATCAAGGAACACAGTTTTAGTTGTTAGTTTCCCTTTTTGTCAAATGTGGTGTCACTAACTAGCAGTCTTAATTTTCTCACCCTACCATCTGACCCTGGATAGACTTCTGTGATTCTGGCCATCTTACATTTGTTCCGTGATGTCAGATCATCTTGTAAGAGTACAATGTCATTGATCTTTACATTCCTTCTGTTCTTGTGCCACTTTTGTCTTGGCTGTAAGTTCAAAAGATATTCTTTCTTACATCGAATCCAGAATTCATTAGCCAAATACTGTACTCTGCGCCACCTCTTTCGGAGATACAGATCTTCTCTTGTAAATTGTCCAGGTGGGGGCTGAATGATTGTGGTCTTCATTGTAAGGATGTGGTTTGGAGTTAAAGGTTCAGGCCCGGATGGATCATTCAAATGTTCAGTGGTGAGTGGTCTGCTGTTAACAATGGCCATAACCTCATACAGGAATGTTCTTAAAGAGGTACAGTCAAGCCTTTGTGCCGATTTGTCAAGGATAGCAGTAAGAACACTTCTTATGGTCCTTATTTGTCTCTCCCAGACACCACCCATATGACTTGCTGCTGGAGGGTTCATAAGAAATTCACATCCAAGATCCTTCACTCTTTCTTGATCCATTCCTTTCATGAGTTCTGCAAACTCCCTCCTTGCTCCAACAAAATTCGTTCCTTGGTCACATCTCAATAGACGAACATTTCCTCTTATGGCAATGAATGCTCTTAAAGCGTTGATAAATGAGTCAGTTGTCATGTCATCAATCATCTCTATGTGTATTGCTCTTGAACATAGACAAGTGAGTAAAAGACCATATCTCTTGAGTTCCCTCCTTCCTTCTTTGACATATATTGGACCAAAGCAGTCAATACCGGCGTAAGTGAATGGTGGAGATGATTCCATTCTCTCTTGCGGCAAATCACCCATTTTTTGTTCTTCTGCAGGTCTTCTGTACTTTCTGCATTTGACACATTTGAAGATGTGTGATGAGACTACACTGCTGCATCCCAAGATCCACCATCCATTAGCTCTCAGTACGTCATTCCACGACCTTGATGATGTACCTTTTCGTGAAAGTGCTTAATAAGTAAAGCTGACATGTGGCTGTTCTTTGGGAGTATTGCGGGATGCTTAACGTGTGGGTGTAACGTGGCTTGACTTAGGCGTCCGCCGACCCTTAGGATACCTTCTTCATCTAAGAACGGATTTAACTTGTAGAGCCTACTGTCTTTGGTCTTGGCAATTTCTTTCTTTAGCTTCAAACTCCTTATGTCATCTGAGAATGCTTCCTTTTGAACAAGCTTGATGATGACAAGTTCTGCTTCTTTCCTTTCTTCAAGGCTTGTACTTTCCTTGTTTCTTTGCTTCATGCCTTTGAATTCTTTGATTTTTCGTTTCAGTCTAGCAACTGCTCTAACTCCTCTTGACCAGTCAGAGAATTTCTGTAGGCGATCCAGTAATGATCTGCTCTCTTTTGCCTTAGTATTACAAACAAAATCCTTGCGAAGTTCAGGATCATCTACCTCAATTTCTCCCACCTTGCATTCTCTGTCAGGTAGTTCCTTTTTCCAAAGAAACTTTGGTCCTGTGAACCAATTTGAGGTCTTAAGTTGCTCTGCTGTCAAACCTCGAGAGGCGTGATCTGCTGGATTGTCCTCAGAGGCAACATAAACCCATTGTTCAGGCTTTGTACTGGACTTGATTCTCTGTATACGATTGGCTACGTACACGTGAAAGCGTCTGGCATCGTTGTTTATGTACCTGAGAACAACTGTAGAATCCGTCCAAAAGAACTCCTTTAGATCTTGGATTTCTATTTCATTTCGAAGCATGTTGCTTGTTTGAACTGCAACAACCGCTGCTGAGAGTTCCAGTCTCGGGATGGTTGTAACTTTAGTTGGTGAAACTCTTGACTTTCCCATTACTAAACTGCAATGAACGTGAGTCCAACAACTAATTGCTCGCAGGTAAGTACATTCACCATATCCAGAGACACTTGCGTCCGCAAAATGGTGGAGCTCATACATTTTGGCCTTGCCGAAACTTGAAGGTAAGAAACTTCTCTTGATTTCCATTTCAGCTAAATTTGGTAAGTCTCTAATCCAGGACTCCCACTGAGGTCTTAAGTTCTCTGGAACTTCCGCATCCCAGCCGACCTTCTCTCTACACATTTGCTGAAGTATTTGTTTCCCCAAAAGAACAAACGGTGCTATGAACCCCAGAGGGTCATACATAGAGGCTACAGTAGAAAGCACACCTCTTCTTGTTAGTGGATTGGGTTTTACTTGTACTCTGAATTTGAATGAGTCAGATGTAATGCACCACTCCACTCCAAGAGCTCTTTCCATTTGAAGTAAACTCAAAGCCATATCCAGATCTTTGACTGTGCCACGTTCTTCTTCTGGTATGGTTGCCATCACACTCTCACTGTTAGAAACAAATTTGTGGAGTCTTAACCTGCCAGTGGAACAAAGTTCTCTTGATTCTTTGATAAGATGGATAGCTTCCATCTCAGTTTCAACACTTGTCAGACCATCGTCCACATAGAAATTTCTTCGAATGAAGTGTATGGTGTCCTCACTGTATTGACCATGCCCTTGCGTTGCCAGATGTTTCAGGCCAAAATTGGAACAACCAGGAGATGAGGCAGCTCCAAACAAGTGGACCTTCATTCTGTAAATTGATGGTGTGATCTTCAGGTTGCCATTCTCCCACCACAGAAATCGCAGGTAATCTTGATCCTCCTTTTTCACGTGAAACTGGTGGAACATTTTTTCAATGTCACACATGACTGCAATGGAACCTTTTCGAAAGCGGCATAGGACACCTATCAACGTATTGGTCAGGTCAGGACCAGTGAGCAGATGGTCATTGAGGGATGTGTCCTGGAATTTGGCAGAACAGTCAAATACTACACGTATTTTCCCTGGTTTCTGTGGATGATAAACTCCATGATGTGGAATATACCAAACTGGACTGTTGTCAATTTGTTCTTCAGGGACCTTCTCTGCATCACCACGTGAAATGACATCATCCATGAATTTTACATAGTCTTCATAGTAACACTGGTCTTTCGTCAATCTCTTTTCAAGACATTTCAGACGATGTATTGCACAAATTTTGTTATTAGGAAGTTTTGGTTTTTCCCTTTTGAACGGTAATGGCATTTCGAAGTGACCATTGTTCTTTTGTGTGATGTTTTCTCTCATAATTGACAAGAACTTGAGATCTTCTTGGGACACAGGATCATCTTCTCCAACCCTTTCTGAGAAGTCTGATTCAAGAACCTTTATTATCTCTGAAGGAGTAATCTCTTTAACTTTAATTCGACTCACATAGTGCAATTCAGTTTTGAGATTGACAGAAGATTCCATATCTGGTGTCACTTGCCTTACTACTATGCGATGACTAATTCCGATAGCGTCGCCATAGTCTACATAGTGATTCCAGTTACCAACAATGCTCCATCCAAGGTCCGTACGCTGTGCATAAGGCTGATGTTCCTGTCCAGAAACCACTTCTCTTGGAAGTAGGGCTTGTGAGCAGTTGTACCCAATGAGCAGACCTACTTCGCAATCCTGCAGATGTGCTATCTCTTCTTGGAGGTGCTCTAGATGAGACCAAGCCTTTGCAGTTTCATTTGTTGGTATGTGAGTTCTGTTGGCTGGAATAAACTCTCGGGTATAGACTGGTGGTAAAGAGATCTTTTTACCAGAATAAAAGCCTCTGACTTGTAGGTTCTTTTATTCTTTGAGAGCTTACCACTGTGGTTCTTGATGTCATAGTAGAGAGCTTCAGCTTAACTTGTTCTTTGCTTGCTTCCAATGCTTCAGCTACTTCACTTAAAATGAATGTTGTGTCGCTTTGAGAATCCAACAGAGCATATACAAGAACTTCTTGTGTTGGTTGAGTTATGGATGATATCCAGACAGGAATTATCGCTGCAGTTTGTGCGTTAGCTTCATCAAGTATTACTCTATTTGAAGTGACAGCTGTTGTTGTTTCTTTATGTTGTTTTGATTGGTGTCTTTCTTGGTAGCTTTCTTGAGTTGTTCTTGGCTTTTCTTTGGTACGCTCATCATGTAGACAGGTAGGATGCATCTTATGGCACATGTCACAAACACTCCTGCTGTTGCAGTTCTTTGAGAAGTGACCAGATTTGAGACAACCAAAACATAGCTTTTCAGCTTGAACAAACCTAATTCTGTCTGAAACTGCTTTCTCCATGAGCTTCCTGCATTTGTGCAAATTATGCCCAGTCTTTTGGCAGAAAATGCATGATATGAAAGACTTTTCATTGGAACATGTAGTCAGTGTTTTTGCTCCAAAGCTTGGACGTTTTGGAAAGTTGGGCTTTTCAACCTCACCTAATTTAAGTGCTTGCAATGAAGTGACAGGGTTACAGGCAATTTTCACCTCTCTTGTCAGAAACTTAACAAATTGACTGAAAGTGGGAAATTGATTACTCTCCTCTTCTATTTCGATAACCTTCCGGTTCCATCTCACTGCTAGCCAATCCGGTAGCTTTAAAAGAATCTTCCTGTTTTCATTACAGTCATTCAAGATTTCCAATGCCTTGATATGAAACATGGCAGCCTCACAACTACGGAGAAAATCAGCAAACTCTCGAAGCTCAAAGCTGTCCTTAGGTCCCATCTTTGGCCATGCCTGGAGCTTGTCTCTATACGATTTTGCAATCGTAAATGGGTTTCCATATCGCTCTTCTAAAATCTCCCATGCAGCAGCATAGGCAGATTCAGTTCCGAGTAGGAAATATCCATCAAGTGCTTTCTTTGCTTGTCCACTTACATACCTACGGAGGTAGTATATTTTCTCTTTGTCTTGGATGTTCTTCTGGTCGATCAGTGTTTCAAAAGAGAGTTTCCAGTCATTGTATTTCAATGGATCCCCACTGAATACTGATGGTTCAGGAACTGGAATTCTGGTTGCACTTAAAGCACCTACCAGCACCTTCACAAGCTCTGCTGTACTTTCATTTGAGGAGGTGGTCACAACTTGTGGAACAGGAGATATTTTCAGGAAGTCTTTCTGAACTTCTTCTATGACCGTCTCTTGATCATACACCTGCATTCTTGCTCGTGCTGCATTTAGACCTTTCACTGCTTCCAAATGTTGTATCTTTCTCCGTTTCTCCTCAAGAGTCTTTTGTATAGCTGCATGTTCTACTTCCAGTTGAGCTTTAAATTTGGCTTCCTCTTCCTCTCTTTGCATTCTTCGTTTCACCTCTTCTGCTTCTTGTTCTAAACGGCGCTTTACAACTGCTGCCTCTTGATCAGCTATCTTCTTTTTAACTTGTGCTTCTAGGAGCTGAATCTCCAATTGTTCTTTATTTTGTTCTTGTAACACTTCCAGAACAGCTTGGCTTGCAGCAGCGTCAGCAGCGGCTTCTTGTCGCTTTACAGAAGATCTACTTGAAAGCACTGATGCACCTTTCAAGATGGAAGTGACAGAATCTGATATACAGGTACTTGAATTGAAGAGAGAGCCTGCTTCCGGCCAGTCTTGTTCTTTTGCTTCTGGAATCGCTCCACCCAGTCGACTTGAGGCTTTGGATACAACAAAACTAGAAATCTCTACACACAGATCCACTCTTCGACGCGTGTCTTGATCTGGAGTTGTGATTTCACGTAGTTCATCATAAACACGCTGGACATCTGCAGAAAGACCTTGAACATCGCCAATGAGATCATTAATCAGGTCATCAGGCAAAGTCTCTGTAGATTGTGATAATGTCCGCTTAGAAGATTTAACATGCGTTCTCCATTTGTCATAAATGTAGTTAAACCTTTGTTGAAGTGATTTAATTCTTGCAACTTGCATTTCTTTACCCTTCTCTGTTAGAGTTCTGGTTCTTTTACTTCGTCTTGACTGCTGTGCATCTTCTTGGTGTGCTTCAGCACCTCCCACTGTGACTTGACTTTCTTCAGGTTGGTCTTGGGAATTTGCACTATCACTGTCCCTTACCTGAATTGTGGGCGCACTTGGCTCTGACATTTTGAATCACTTTAAATTGACACAATATTTTAAGTAGAAAAATAATATACCAAAATATTTAAATCATCCTTCAACCCCTGCTCAAATGTAAATGTCAATTGAATGTAAATACTCAATACTCAAAAGCAATTGTGATGCTTTCTGTAACGATATTGCACAGGAAGTTAAAATGTGCAAAAACAGCTTATATCAGCTTGAATATTACTCTTCAAAACAGATTTTGATTTAAAATGGCAGATTACCTTCTCTTATTATTTACAAAACACTTTATATTGAAATAGAAAGTTCAATGAACCTTTAAATGTGTCTTTATATAGCAAGCTGCAATTAAATTGAGTAAATAAATCAAAACATTTACTATACACACAGTAAGATTTCTTTCCTCTTCAATGAATATCTTTTAGCAAGCTTTACCAAATATTCTTCTTAAGCCACTTCTTAGGTGTTCAAGTTCTTTATGTCTCAGAGCGTTGAACCTTGTAACTGTGTGCGTCTTCTTACTTCATGTGTGTGTGGTTTTCAGCTCATCTGTTAACACTTCGCTTACGCTCCACGCGGTGCATGCGGATGCTTCGTGATCAGCCCGCTGCTTCTACGAAATTGCTGCGTCATCCACTCGTGCCGTTGAACAGTCGAGTTTTCACTATAATTCCCTCCAAAGCATACGCAGACACAAGTGGTTCTCATGCTACTGGTTTAATTGAAGACTCTTCTCCATTTTACCGTGAAAACTAAACAGTACAAACAACAAGATACAGAAATATAACATTAGCTTAACACAAAACAAAAGCATACGCAAAGTGCGTGCAAACAGACGTAATGGCATTTAACGAACACAAAATACAAGCAAATAAAACAAAATACCTCGTTGGCTGCATGCTGCAAAAAAGGGAAATAGTATTTATCATTCCTTATGAATGTTCAAGTCTTTTGTGACATTTAAGCTGAGCACAATGTCCGTGGCTACCGCTTGCTTGCATGAACTCTAAAACACGTGAAGTTCGCATCTGTGGCTTAACTTTCTTTTCAAAATAAAGGTACTGCAACTTATAATAAAATAAATATATATAAATAACAAACAACTTTAATCATTACAATAATTTAGAATTTAAGAAAAATAAACAAATTATATGCACATTATATCAATAATATAATGGCAGCATTTACACATGGCGTTGCCATGGTGAATCGTGTTATCTTCGGTCAATTTATGATGGCTTTTTAAAGCCGCGGTGAACACTCAACCTCAGGTGAACTTACTCAGAGTGGATTGAACTCGATGAAACCAGCTGTTCTGAAACAGAAAACTCAGAGTAGCGATTATCTGAGTAAATCAACTCAAGAGTTCATATTTTAACTCAGTGTTGCTTGAACCTCCTTATTGAAACGGGTCCCCTCCAGTTAACAGTGCTGTTTTTGTGTTTTATCGCACAGGTATGTTAATATGGAGCTAAGAAACACTAATGCTGTTTTGAATTATTTGCATATGATATGCTGGTGAATTTATTAGGGTTCGAGTCTGAAGGGCTTGAAACCTATTGTATTTGTAGGTTTTATTCTTCTTCTTCTTATTCTTCCCTAAAACTGAATGGGCAGCCTAAACCGTAAGGCCGACAGAGCTGACACTTGGTCAGATGGTAGTAGTCTTGCTCGCTACTCAGATACTCGGAGCCAGCCATGTCGGCCTATAGGTGGCGCTACAGCAATGCTGAACGCATTTGCGCTCATAACCCCTAAACCGTATGTCGCACACCCAAGTGTTTTATATTAATGTAACCATTGGCTCAAAACTAAAAAAAGGACATTGGTGTATCTTTAAAAAACATGGCCGCCATCGGCCAATTGAAGTTTGAGCACTCCTTAGACCGACTTAACAGAGGCCGATCGAAACGACACTCGCTGGGCTTGTTCGACTCGTGATGTTTCCAGTGAAGACACGTGATTAAAATGGCCATAACTCAAGAACTATTAGAGATATCATCATGGGGGCATGAAAAATATGTGTAGACCATCACTCGTTTGGACACTAGGTGGCACTATAACAGTAAAAATGGGTAAATTGATGTGTCTTTGGTTGCATAAACAATAGTGTATCACGCAACGTTTGACATATACCTAAACTATTTACATCATATGATAGCTCTTCTCATTCTGAACAACTTTGCCTCTGGAACCTTCTGTCAATGAGACGGTTCGTGACAAAAACCTACTTTCGCAAACTAGTCCTTGGTTTTTCGACCGATCGGAACCAAACCAATGCAGATGTGCAAAGGGGTGCCAAAAGTTCTAAAATGGCGGAGCCTATTACATTTAAATGACCAGAACTCAAGAACTAACTTCGAGGTCACCTACTAAAGGCAGCAGCTTTTGGCCACTAGCTCTCTTCATTCTGAACAATTTTGTCGCTGCTCAAACCCGAGGATTGCTGCATATGTCACTTGAGGAGTGGCAAAAGAGCTGCAGTTAACAGTGCCTGTCTGTTTATGTGGTTTATCGCACAGGCATTGAAATTAAATTCATCTTCAGTACGACCAGCTTTGTGTGGAAAATTATTTTATTCAAAACATCCAAAATAACACAACGCAGAGGAACAACCGCTACAAATAATTTGCTCGATACGTTGAGCCAAGTCGTCAAACCGATGGGCAGACATTCGGAAATAACAAAAGTGAATTTCCTCGTCAATTGCAGGCATCTGTTTCACAAGAGCAAAGTACTTTCCGTTTACGTGTCTTGTTGCATGTGTAGCGGACGTGATCAAACACACTCACATGTGGGTTTTCTTTGTGGTTGCCTTTATCTTTTTGGAAATTGTTGGACTTTTCATTCAGTCCTGCATGTTATAAAATTTGAGGTATTGAAGAGACAATTTTTCACAAAAATAAGTGAAGTTTATTATCAGATTTAAAAGTTTAACAGCGCGCTGGGTTGTTTGCTCCACAATGAGCTGAACCAACAACTCCTAAAGTTTCACAAAAACCCTTAAATACAGAATGTGACGTCAATCTCTCTTCTGGTTTCCTTGTTCCCTCCTAGCCAATCTGTGACCTCCTCCTTAAATTCTGGGTGGTTCTTCTTTCTTTGGGCAGCCAATTAGTGCAGCCACCTCGAACTGACTCCATTTTCAAATATGTAAAACAACATGTTCCCCAAAATACATTGTGTGTGTGCTCCCTTTTCGTGTGCACATTCCTTCCCCCCAAAAGAAGAGGCTTCTTGTTACACACACACATAAACAGAACATGCTTTTCCCTTCAGTTCTGGGCCGTTTTTCTTTGGGAGCCGGTCTGGGCTACCATCCCCAGTGTTGCCAACTCCTCAGTAAGGAAAGTAGCTATTGGCTGTCCTAAAAGTCGCCAAATGATGTCATCACATACTTTGCATAATTGACCGTGTGCATGTAATTGTGATGGACGCTGTAGGAGAGAGGATTTTTCCTACTTTATTCGGGCTTGGGACCGGCAAAAGTGACACAAAAGAGAAAAAAATTTAAATCTTGGGTTGGTTTTTAACCTACAACAAGACATAGTAAAACATGAACATATTTAACCATACATCTTTTTTCTTATGTTTGGTTTTTAACCTTATGGTTTACTTAGGAGCCTACAACAAGTCACAGTAAAATATGAAAATTTTTAACCATAACATTTAAAAACTAAATGCTTACACAATCTAGATTAACAAAATTTAGACTGAGACATGATGAGCTAGCAAGCTAATTTATCTTATTTCACAGAGAGGCACACACACAGTGGACGAGAGTAAAGTGACTGAGGTTGTGCAGTGATTTAATTAGTTTAGACAAAGAACATTTTATATTTCATGCTGAATTGTAAACCCGGGCAGGATCAGCCGGCGGCGGCTTTCTGCACATGCGCGCGATCATTTGCAGTCTGGACGAGGAGGGGTGAACATCTCCTGCTCTGACTGCAGCCGGGGGGAGGGGCTGCTTCGCGAGGACTGAGCCGCCTGTGAGTGCTTTGGTGCGGGCGTGCGGCTCAGGGCAGCACCCGCTGCTCGTTGTGAAGAGTAAGAACGATATGTGCTTTCACTTCAGAGTCTCCAAAAGTCTCCAATAACATCAGAAAAAGTTGTTAGATTTGTCGCTAGACGCTTTTTTGAAAATGTGTCGCTAGAGGGGTCTGAATACTCGCTAAATATAGCGACAAAGGCGCGAAGTTGGCAACACTGGCCATCCCCCATCTCCAGGTAGCCTCTTCTCGTGACAACCCCCACTTACTGACCACATTCCGATCTCTGGCAACATCTGGCAACTGGAGGAACTTTTGAAACCAGCCTTTGTCTGCAACTATGTCACGTAGGAAAATACATTTGATTTAAACAAAATGAATCATCCATTTATATATTGATCTATATATTGATCTTAATTCCCACAAAATAAAATGGCACAAATCACTTTGACTGAAGATAAATTACTGCAGACATTCAAAACCACAGCAGCGACACTCGAATCTGCTGGAGTACGGCCAAACTCGTATGATCCATATTAAACATTTAACAGTATACATGAAAAGTGAAACAATATACCTGTAATTAATAATACAGTGTACTCATACAGGACAATAATTCGATAACAGGAAAACATCAATTGTTAACATTTGTAACTAAATAAAAACGGAAGCCTACATACCTTTTGGAAATAAAATGGCACAAATCACTTTGGCTGAAGATAAATTACTGCAGACATTCAAAACTACAAAAATAGAAATTACACATTCACTCAACATGTCAAGTGAAAAGCTCGTCTGTTTGGCAAGATGCGCGTGCAGTCAACAGAGGCTTGCTGAGTGGAGCTAGGCGAATGTATAAACTTCACTTACCACAGCATGTCTCGTACTATAGACAGGTGTTTGATCGCAAAACGACCAGCCTATGACATCAAAGTGTCATTGCCTGATACGAGTCTTATTTATCCTGCACAAGTGGGGTCCTTTTCCCACTCACTTTTGTATGTTTTCTGTCGTGCTTACTTTCAGGCTGCTCTACAGACTCTGCCTTCTTCATTGCCTTTCCCCTCTTCACCTTCCTTCAGGACTGACCTAAGCGGTGAGAACGTGAGAATGTTAACAGTGAGGATGTTAACTTGTGCTCGTGATAGAGACTCATTTTACACTATGATAGGCTGCGAAGACGTAGCGTGATGCATGTGTAACTGCACGTTCACATTCTTCTTACAATCATGATGGTGTCTTGAGATCCACACCTAGATCAATGAGTATAGAAGCCATATAATAACAACGACCATCATTTGAAATGTCACAAAATTCTGAGCTATTGTACTTTATGGTATTTTTTCTATTATTGATCGCACAGAGGTCAAAATATATGGTACAAATACGATAATTATGGTTCGTTTGGCAACACTGAGTGAGAGCTATTGATGCTGCAACAACAGGCCAACAGCGCCACAGTACTGTGAAGGGTGAGACTGCACTACAAACACACAGTGAATCAAAATGAAAAGCACAACAACATTGACATTTTTCAACTGATATCAGTAACGTTCGGATCGCATGTAGAATGTTTTGTCTGATTATTAATATCTCAATGATAAGAAATATAAAATAATTGTGAAATCTCAAGCTTGCGGAGAGACACTAAACATCTATATTTCATGCAGTTTGTTTGCAAAACTTATGAACGGCTAAGTTTAAAAAGGCTCAGAAACTAATATAGGCTGGTACACTTTAAGGTGTGAACCTAAGATTGGCTAGGTCTATGAAGAGATTAAAATAGTGAGTACAAAGGCTATAGAGGTTCATGAGTCATTATTGGTTTTGTTACCTTATGTCCAGGAAACATGAAATATGGTTCAAAGCAAAGATGACACCAATCAATCAGTTCCCTGAACGTGTAAATAACAAATAACCGCAGTCTCTAGCGTCTGTCGCTAAAGCGTCTCTGTTGGTCGGGGAGTGAGGTTTACACACTGCACAGCTTTTCACTAGCTGGCCTCAGTTACACCTATGATTAGAAAAGGCTAAACGTTATATATTTTAAAATATAAAATGACGAATGGACCGTAACAAGTGGGGGGAAAGGGTGACTGGGCACACAGCTGACAATATGCACCTGTTATGCAAACGTCTTCCAGAGCAAGACTTCGACTCAACACATCTCCAATGGTAAAACATTTCCTACAAACCATTAAAATAACATGAACTTACATTAGCAGTATTCAAATTATTTAGACCGCATTAACTCATCTTGAATGACATCTTAATTCATCAGCGTTTATTCTGTAAAGTGAAATATTTTTTAACATTGTTTTACACTATGACATGATCTTCTTTAAATCACAGATGATAAAAAATTAAGTGCAAAATAGCTCTGACATCCTTTTCAAACATTGAAAACCAAGACGAGAATCAAGACACCTCTGACCTCAATATTCAGTTTCAAGACATAATTTAACTTTTCTAAGATCAAGTCAAGTCAAGTCAGCTTTATTTATATAGCGCTTTTTACAATTTTCATTGTTACAAAGCAGCTGTACAAGAAAAAATTACTATAAGTAAAACATAAAAGGTTATGGAATTCAAAACACAGGTCAAATATCAGACACACAATAAATTCCTATATGCAGTGTTAATTAAATAAGACTACCAAATTCTAGCAGCCCCCCGGCCAGGCAAAACAGTGCAAAACAGTATGCAAACGGTGGCGAGGAACCGAAAACTCCATTGGAGGAGAAAAAAAAAAACCTCGGAGGGAAACCAGGCCTAACCAGGGGATTCCAGTTCCCCTCTGGCAAAAACTGCAGCCTCTGCACAAGCTCAACAGTGCTTGCACAACAAGGCGAAAATAAAAAAAAATTAGATTTAAAATTATCATTAATAATCTAATAGCGACTGAAGTTTTGTAGGGACGTCACTTCCTTCGTCCAGCATTTGTCAGGTCTAGGAATGGATTGCGCCCTGCCCTTTCCGCTCTTGTAACCTTGGAACAATGAGACAAGACTGGCTGAGAGTAGAGTACTGTTCTGCACTCTTTGATGCAACAAATGCATCAGTTGTTATTGGAAGTGTCCCTGGTTCCGGTTGATCTAACTAGTGCAGCCTAGATGTTTGAAATACATATATTATGATAATCTAGTGTATGCAAGATTAAAAAGATGCGTCTTTAGTCTAGATTTAAACTGACAGAGTGTGTCCGCCTCCCGGACATTGCAGGGAAGACTGTTCCAAAGTTTAGGCGCTAGATAGGAAAATGATCTGCCGCCTGCACTTGATTTTGAAATTCTAGGTATTACCAACTGACCTGACGCCTGAGAGCGTAGTGCACGTGATGGACTATAATACGTAAGAAGTTCTCTCAAGTAGTGAGGAGCTAAACCATGCAAGGCTTTATAGGTAATAAGCAAGATTTTAAAATTTATGCGATGCTTTACAGGTAACCAGTGCAAGGTTGACAGAACCGGGCTAATATGCTCATACTTTTTTGTACGTGTAAGAACTCGAGCTGCCGCATTTGGGACCAGTTGGAGTTTTTGTAATAGGCCTGCAGGGCAACCACCTAATAGTGCATTACAGTAATCTAGTCTTGATGTCATAAAGGCATGTATAAGCTTCTCCGCATCTGATGATGACAGCATATGACGTAATTTAGATATATTTTTAAGATGGAAAAACGCAATCTTACAGGTGTTGGCGACCTGGTTCTCAAATGACAGAGTACTATCGAATATGAAGCCAAGATTCTTAGCTAAAGATGAGGGTTTTATGGAACATCCATCAATAGTTAAGCAGTATTCTTGGTTGTTACGTAGGGCGGTTTTCGGTCCGATAAGTAACACTTCAGTTTTGTCCGAGTTCAGTAAAAAAAAATTGCTACTCATCCACTTTTTTATATCGACAATGCATTCCACTATTCGATGGAATTGCTGTGTTTCGTGAGGCTTCGAGGAAATATAAAGTTGCGTATCATCAGCATAGCAGTGAAAGCTTATTCCGTGTCGCTTTATTATATCTCCTAGGGGTAACATGTATAATGCGAAGAGCATAGGCCCTAGTACTGAGCCCTGTGGTACACCGTACTGGACTTGCGATTTGCGTGATACCTCATTGTTTATTTTTACATATTGGAAACGGTCGCATAAATAAGATCTAAGCCATTTCAAAGCTATTTCCTTAATACCGACATCATTTTCAAGTCTATGTAGGAGCATGCTGTGGTCAATGGTGTCGAATGCAGCACTAAGATCTAGCAGCACCAATAAGGAGATACAACCTCGGTCAGACGCCATAAGCAGATCATTTGTAACTCAAATCAGAGCAGTCTCTGTACTGTGATGTGCTCTAAATCCAGACTGGAAATCTTCATTAATCTCATTCCTTTGGAGGAAGGAACATATTTGAGTTGAGACTACTTTTTCCAGAACTTTAGATAAGAAAGGTAGATTCGAAATAGGTCTATAGTTAACTAGTTCTCCAGGGTCCAGATGGGGTTTTTTGACAAGGGGCCTTATAACAGCCACCTTATATGCTTTAGGCACATGTCCTAATGTCAGAGATGAGTTAATAATGCTAAGTAGAGGATCTATAATTTCTGGGAGCATCTCTTTCAGAAGATTTGTAGGTATAGGGTCTAGCATCCATGTAGTCGATTTAGATGATCTAATGATTTTCGATAGTTCATCGTGATCTATAGTTGAAAATAAACATAATTTCTCCTTAGGGGTGCTGTAGTAAGTCGTTTGTTCAGCGGGTTTCGCATCTGGTTGCATAGTTATAATTTTCTCTCGAATATCTTGGATTTTATTAGTGAAATAGTTCATAAAATCATCACTGCTATGCTGGTATACAGCATCAGAAGTCGCTGACGATTTATTTTTGGTTAATTTAGCCACTGTATCAAATAAAAACCTAGGGTTATTTTGGTTTTCTTCTATTAATGATGAAATGTAGGCGGATCGAGACGTTTTTAGGGCTTTCCTGTATTTTTTTGTACTATCCTTCCAGGCAGTACGAAATACCTCTAATTTAGTCTTCTTAAAGTTGCGCTCCATTTTTCGTGCCACTTTCTTTAGAGCCTGAGTGTGTTCATTTTTCCACGGTGTCGGTCTGTCATTTTTAATCTTCTTTAAGCGCAAGGGAGCAACTATGTCTAGCGCTTCCGAGAAGGTGGCATTAATATTTTCAATGGTAAAGTCAAGATCTTCAACGTTATTACTCATGCTAGAGATTTGAGACAATTCAGGCAAATTATCAAGAAACGCACCTTTTGTAGTCGAAGTTATTGTTCTACAATATTTGTAACTTGGAGTTTGATTTGCCACCATTGGGTATTGAAGCAAGCATGATACCAGATAATGATCTGAGATGTCTTCGCTCTGCTGAAGGATTTTAACATCGACCACGTTTATACCGTAAGACAAAATTAAATCTAAAGTATGATTACGAAGGTGAGTGGATCCTGACACATGTTGTCTAAGACTCATGGAGTTAAGAGTGTCTTTAAAAGCCATTCCTAACGCATCTGTATCATTATCTACATGAACGTTAAAGTCCCCAGCAACAAGGACTCTGTCTGCAGACAGTACTAGTTCTGATAAGAACCCACCAAATTCTTTAATAAAATCTGTGTGGTGCCCTGGAGGCCTATATACAATAGCCAGAATAAATTTTAAAGATGTTTTGTCCTTAGTATTAGGTATTGATGCATCAAGTACCATGACTTCAAAAGAATTGTATTTAGGATTAGACTTCTGAGAAATGCTAAAAGAGTTACGGTAAAGTGCAGCAACACCTCCCCCTCTGCCTTTTAGGCGAGGCTTGTGTTTATAATAATAATCTTGGGGGACAGACTCATTTAAAGCAATATAATCATCTGGCTTTAGCCATGTTTCTGTGAGACAGAACATGTCTATTTTATGATCTGTTATCATATCATTAACAAAAAGTGCTTTATTAGAGAGAGATCTAATATTTAGCAATCCGAGTCGTAACAGTTGATTATCTGTATTATGTTCATGTTTAGTTAGTTTAACGTTAACTAAATTACCTTTGAGAGGTTTACGCTTTATTTTATGTTTACTAATCCGATAAAAAAGCGTCTGCCAAATGAATAAATGTAATCCGGGGGACAGACACAGTCTCTATTTTATGATGTTTGGGAGAAAGTATTATCGCATGTTGTGTATTATGTGTGTTCTGCAACGTGAGACGGCAAGCAGACCGTTTAAATGTACTGATAGAGAATTCTGCGCAGCAAAATGTGTATATCCAAAATATATAAGTGAACACTTTGTGAAAAGCACAACATGATGTTCCTACTGAAAACAAACACTGGGAACATTCAGATATCACGCTAATGTTTGTGATACTGGTTTAAAAGAATTATAGATTTATGAAAGTCAACAATGTTGAAAAAATGAATCAAGCACAACATTTAGCTTTTGGACACATAACACAATAAAATCCATACACTTAAAAATTCAAGCACAATGAATTTAAAGTGATCTCTATGATTTTGTTTTGCAGTATATAATAGTTTAACTCATCAAAGAATAATAATGGTGCCATTTAAAAAACATTTTCCTGTGGAGAATCAAGTTAATTTACAGTTTTTTACAATTGTTTTCACATGTTCACACTTGTTTATCCAGTATTACAGTTATTTAGCAGACGCTTTTATCCAAAGCGACTTACAAAGAGTTCGGGGAGCAATTTGTCATACAAAGAGCAATAGTACAATAAGTGCTGATACCAGTCACCGGTGCTAAGCTACGCTTCATCTCTTTTCGGGCTGGGTCTGGCCACAATACTTTGTCCATGTCTATACAAACATGGCTGAAGCTTACGCCGTGACTCCCCTCCCCCACATGGGTCAATCTGATCACTTTTCTTTGTACCTCACCCCCAAGTACTCACCTCTCATTAAAGGTGTGAAGCCATCAGTGAAGACCATCAAGGTGTGGCCTGCGGGGGCAGACTTTTCACTCCAGGAAGCCATGGATGAACAAGGGAGTGCGCCTCCTGTTGAAAGCACACAACACTGCCTTCAGATCGGATGACGCACAGGCCTATAGTACTTCCAGGGCAAATCTGAAGAGGGGCATCCAAAAGGCCAAGCACTGCTACAAGTTGACGCTAGAGGAGCATTTTTCTTGAGGCATTGCCAAAGCCCTGGAGCAAGTTGTGTTCAACCAGCTCTCCTCCTTAATCATGCGAAACAACCTCCTGGACAGCAATCAGTCTGGTTTCAAGACCAGTCATTCCACAGAGACTGCACTGCTCTCAGTCATCGAAGCCCTAAGACTGGTAAAAGCACTATCCATCTCCTCTGTGCTCATCCTACTGGATCTGTCTGCTGCTTTTGACACTGTGAATCATCACATCCTCCTGGCTTCTCTCAGTGCTATGGGTGTCTCTGGAATGGCGTTGCAATGGTTTGAGTCCTATCTCTCGGGCAGCTCATTCAAAGTATCCTGGAGAGATGAGGTCTCCGCGTCCCAACAGCTCAACACAGGGGTGCCACAGGGCTCAGTGCTTGGACCGCTACTCTTCTCCATTTACATTGCATCCCTCGGCTCGGTCATTCAGAAGCATGGCTTCTCCTATCACTGCTATGCCGACGACACACAACTCTACTTGTCATTTCAACCGGACGATCTGACGGTCTCTGCTCGCATCACGGCATGCCTGATTGACATCTCGCTTTGGATGAATGATCATCACCTGCAGCTAAATCTTGCAAAAACAGAACTGCTTGTGATCCCAGCCAACCCAAACATTCACCACAACCTTGCCATTCAACTAGGCTCATCAACTATTACACCGTCCAGCACAGCCAGCAACCTGGGGTAGGTAATCGATGATCGGCTTAACCTCACAAGTCATGTTGCCAGCACCAACTGGTCCTGTAGATTCATCCTCTACAACATAAGGAAAATTAGACCTTTCCTATCGGAGCACTCTACGCAAGTCCTAGTCCAGGCTCTTGTCTTGTCCAAACTGGATTATTGCAATGCGCTTCTGGCTGGACTTCCTGCTTGCACAATCAAACCTCTCCAGATGATCCAGAATGCGGCGGCAAGAGTGGTCTTCAATGAACCGAAGAGAACGCATGTAACTCCGCTCTTCATGAGGTTACACTGGCTCCCTTTTGCCGCCCTTATAAAGTTCAAAACTATGCTCCTGGTCTACAAGACCACCACCGGGTCCGCACCATCGTATCTCCACTCGCTGATGCAGACCTATGTTCCTGCCAGATCACTGCGGTCTGCAAAGGAACAACGACTAGTGGTACCATCCCAAAAAGGAAAAAAGTCACTCTCCCGTACCTTCTCTGGATCTGTTCCACATTGGTGGAATGATCTACCTGAGCTAAAAGATCAGCAGACTCTGTTGCCATCTTTAAAAAACGCCTAAAAATGCATCTCTTCGGTCAACACGTCGCTGATTGATTTATTCTAATTCTTTTCCATTTCCTTCTTAAAAAAAATAAAAAAAAATAAACAGTACTAACCTCACTATTCTTAGCTTTGTATACTGTGCTAGGCTTTAATGGACTAGTTTGATGCACTCATGTATATTGTTGCCTATGTTGTTATAATTGCTTCCAATGTTTCCTCATCTGTGAGTTGCTTTGGATAGAAGCGTCTGCCAAATGACTAAATGTAAATGTATGACAGAATGGGGTTTGACTTGAGAACCTATCATCTCTGACTTGAACAGGCCAATGGAAATTGGCGAATGAAATTTGCATGCCGGTCCCGGCCCCAGACATCCGGGTATAAAAGGGAGCCGGCTGCTGCATTCATTCACCTTTTGTTCTTCGGAGCCTTCGCAATTCTACTACTGTTGCTGGTCTTACGACGTGGTGCAGCGGACTGTCCCTTTTCTTCAGTGACTTCCCCTGAGCGTCACAGCAATAAACCTCTCCTAAAATAGCAATTTCCTTTCAGTGCGGCATGTCCCGCTGTGCTCGTGGGTGCAACGCACTCATCGAGGAGGGGGACGGACACAACGTCTGCCTTAAGTGTCTGGGTCTCTGGCATGCTGAGGCAGCGTTTGTGGATACGTCATGTCCAGACTGCGGGCAGATGATGATCCAGACGTTGCGGTCACGAGTGGCTGTGTTCTTTCAAAAATCAGCCACCACCTCGTTTGCTTCCCGTTCTGCGGCTGCAGCGGCCCTGCGGTCCGCCTCGGCGAGCAACGAGGGTGATATGGGGATTACCGTGAGCCTCAATCCGTCAGCCACCAGCTCGCGGACCGTTCACGCCCTGCCTCACTCGTCTGGCCGTTCCGTAAAAGGCGGTACGCCGCCTTGCTCCTCAGTCACGCACTTGAACACGGGGCGTGACTACAATAAGATGTCGCTTGCAGCATCGGAGGGCGTCCGACCCCGACGATTCCTTGGAGCTCCCTCCCCGGGAGGTCGAGCTCAGGAAGAAGCGGATGTTGAGATGTCAACCATGCTCTCCCGGGCCACTGCGAGTATTGTGCTGCAGTGCACCGCCCCTCCCCCAATGCTCACAGTTGGAAACGTGGTTTCTCGAAAGTGCATGAGGAGCTTAGTCGGACGTGGAACGCCCCCTTCTCAGCGTGTTTACGTCAGACTAGCTCGGTCGCCCTTACATTCCCTCGACGACGGGGCAGCTAAGGGCTATGTCGATATGCCCCATCGACCAAGGCTCCCTTACAAGGGCTTACAATGCGGCAGGTCAAGAAGGTTTGCTTTCTCGATGCTTTAAATCTCAGACGGTGCAGTGAGCCGCAGTATCGCCAGGCAGGCATCCCGGCAGAGCTGCTCTCCTCCCCGCGGTCTCCCCCACAGCGAGGGAGCCGTACTGCCAGCCATTGAACCACCCCCCGTGGGGAAGATGAAGCAGATTGAACCTCTGGTCCCCCTGTCTCGGTCCCTGGGAGCCTGGTTTGCTCTTCCCAGACCATCATGGTGGCTAGAGAGAGCGATCCGTCTCGGCTAGGCGATTCAGTTCGCCAAGCGCCCACCTAAGTTTCGGGGCATCCTCTTCACCTCAGCCGAAGGCTTCGATGCTCCCGTGCTTCGGGCCGAGGTCGCTACCCTTCTGGTGACCCATCTGTGGTTCATTATTAAAAGAGCTACTACCTGTTGCAATTGAGCCCATCTATAACATTATCAACTCGTCAATTAATCTAGGCCATGTCCCAGGACCCTTTGAGATGGCCGTCATTAAGCCTCTAATCAAGAAACCAAACTTCGATCCAAATGAACTAGGAAACTATAGACCGATTTCAAATCTCCCATACCTGTCTAAAATACTAGAAAAAGTAGTGTCCACTCAGTTGTGCTCTTTCTTACAAAATAACGACATACACGAAAAATTTCAGTCAGGCTTTAGATCGCATCATAGCACTGAAACTGCGCTCGTTAAAATTACAAACGACCTGCTTATAGCATCAGATAAAGGTAACATCTCACTCGCGGTCCTGCTTGACCTTAGTGCTGCGTTCGATACCGTAGACAATAACATACTTCTAGATCTCTTACAAAATTATACCTGTATTGCGGGACAGGCACTACAATGGTTTAGATCTTACTTGTCAGACAGACATCAATTTGTCCATTTAAATAGGGAATCATCAAATCTAACGCAAGTAAATGATGGATTACCTCAGGGATCGGTTCTAGGACCCGTGCTGTTCTCCATTTACATGCTTCCCCTCGGAAACATTATTAAAAAACATGGAATTAGCTTCCACTGCTATGCAGATGGTACTCAGCTATATATCTCATCACGACCAGATGATTCCTCCCAGCTATCCAAATTGGCAGAGTGCATTGAAGATTGTGACGGCCCGAGTGGTGGCCGCACATGAGCGGTAATATGGATGTATCCAAAACACGCACACACGACACGCACACACATGCATACACTTACACGAAGGACATTCATTTCAGAGTAAGCTTTATTCTGAACTTATTCATTTTCATTTGTTTCAGTATGATAGCATAGTAATCACATGAAACACAACATCATATTCGTTCATTCATTGTTAGGTTTACATTTACAATACATTGTTACTGATTTGAAGTGCACACAAATTAGTTGCGTTGTATCTGTTATTTATATCTGTTTCTATTTTGAGTTTAAGTTTACCGGTGATCAACTTCAGACATGGTCCGCTGCAGCCGCATCCTGGTGTGACGGAAAACTAGAGTCCGGCAGGAACACCGTATTTTGCTTTTTGGTTCCGTCCGGACGTACCATTCACTGGGAGTTGCCCGGGGAGGAGGAAGGAACCTTAATGTATTTATTTAGTGATTTAGTTAGTTGTACATTTATGATATTTGTTTATATTTAGCTTCCTTTACTTTATTTACCATATATCTCTGTTTGATTTGATTTTGATTTATGTAGGGTTATATGTGTGTGAATTTAAATTGTTCCCCCTCTTAATTTGTAATGGGCCCATCCTTTCCTTTATAAACTGTTGCTTTGTTCATTTGAGCAGGTCAGTTTAAGTTGTGTTTGTTTGGTTTTGTCTAACCGCTTTGATCTCATTTTCTGTTTGGTTATATTATTTTGTTGTAAGAAATTTATATGTAAAGTTATTTTGATTCTTGGGTTCAAATAAAGACCCATTTTTTGTACCAAGCTTGTGTTCCTTGTGCTTGGCTTCTCGGTCCCTCACAAAGATATACAACATTGGATGACCTGTAATTTTCTTCTTTTAAATTCTAATAAAACAGAAATATTACTTATCGGACCAAAGACACGCAAACCAAATATTTCTGATTATAAACTGCAAGTTGAAGGTTACTCCAACAAATACAGTAAAAGATCTAGGCGTTATATTAGACAGCAACCTGAAATTTCGAAATCACATCTCAAATGTCACAAAAACAGCCTTTTTCCAACTAAGAAATGTTGCCAAGTTACAAAATATTCTGTGTGTTGCTGACGCGGAGAAGCTTATTCATGCATTTATGACCTCAAGACTTGACTACTGTAATGCTCTACTTAGTGTTTGTCCTCCATCATCAATAAACAAACTACAGTTAGTTCAGAACGCAGCTGCCAGAGTTCTAACCAGGTCCAGAAAATACCATCACATGACCCCAATGTTATCAACCCTTCACTGGCTACACATTAAGTATCGTATTGACTTTAAAGTTCTTTTAATCACTTATAAAGCCTTAAAGGGTTTAGCCCCTACCTACCTAACAGAGCTTCTATCACACTACAACCCATCACGCTCTCTAAGATCTCAAAACTCAGGACTTTTGATAACACCTAGAATAACTAAATCCACCAAAGGGGGTCGAGCTTTCTCATACGTAGCACCTAAACTCTGGAATAGCCTTCCTGATATTATTCCAGGATCAGACACACTCGCCCAATTTAAATCTAGATTAAAAACGCATCTTTTCAGCCAAGCATTCACTTAATGCAAATATGCTAAATAAACCACCAGGAGATGCTGACATTAGATATTATTTACTAGAATAATTTGGATTTATTATATAACACACCACGTAGGTTGTTTTACCCTTTCTTGGGTTTTTCGTTTTTCCCCTGTAAAGCTGCTTTGGAACAATGCAAATTGTGAAAAGCGCTATATAAATAAAATTGAATTGAATTCTTACTCAACTCAGCGTGTGAATACCCACCGGAGGAAGCTTACTGGCTACAGACACCGACCTTACTGGATTTATACCACAGCGGGAGACTCTCCAGAACTCCTTACTCAACTCAGTGTGTGAATACCCACCATTGCGCTTCTGCCTTTTATTTATTGCCGGTTGCAGTGTACTGGCCGAGCGCTCGAGCCCTTTTCTCTCCGGAGTTTTCCGCTACAACGGTCTGTTTTCCCTGTATTGAATAAACCTGTCTAATCCTGCATCTGACTCCTGTATACTTCATGACACATAGCCTGTAATGTGGATGAAATCTTACTGCCTGATCCAGCCAGACAGAGAGATGATGAATAGTTACAGTATTCTTGTTGCTTTTACAGTAGTCAAAGTGTATGTACTTCATGCAATAATTTGTATTTATCTACAGATTGTATGTTTCATTGATTTCATTGTTGGTTGATTACTGTAACTGATTATGGTAAGAAATACTGTTAGTATTGAAATAAATACTTGAAATATTCAGTCTGCGGCATCAGTGTTGTGCAGTGCTTGGTAAGTTTATAGGAAGACTATTTGTGTACATTCTCCCTATATCTCAAACTAATCAGGAAGAATGTTGTGGGTTTGTCAAATTTTTTTCCTTCTAAATGATCCCTTACAAAACAATGTCTGGCCAAAAATCTAGCACATGCTATTTCCTAAAATTAGATTTTTTACAAATGTGTTTTTTGTTAATCACAGCGGTGTGAAACTGGCTGCAATAGTGTCTGATCATTGAGGACCATGTTGGTTAAATGAAAACTAATAGCATTTTCACAAATATGTGTATATGTTTTGACTGAAGTGTGTCATTTTGCAAACAATCTAGGAATTATGCAAATTGAGTGATGTGCTTGTATAATTCTGATTATATTTTGAAAAACGAAACCCGGTTTTCAAAATTTAAGTGTAAACAATTCATAAAAACTGTAAACACAGCCATCAGGTGCACAAACACATGATTGCTAAATTGTAGACACACCAATCATGTTTAAGCACTATAAAAATACCTTCACCCAAAATGGAAGGAGTCAGAAAAAGAAGTAGGTAGAGGGAGAGGCAGAGGGAGAGCCATAGCCAGAGGCAGGGCCAGGGGCAGAGCCAGAGGCAGGGGCAGAGCCAGAGGCAGGGCCAAGGCCAGAGGCAGGGGCAGAGGCAGGGCCAACGCCAGAGGCAGGGCCAGGGGCAGAGGCAGGGCCAGGAGCAGGGCCAGGGGCAGAGACATTCGTGCAACTCTACTGGACCATGTTGTGAACCACGGATCGACGCTGAGGGAGGCTGGTCATTCAACACAGTCAACACTGTCACGCATCCTGAAAAGACATCGGGATTAAATTAAACAACTTTATCGAGTGCCTTTTGAGCGGAATTCTTAGAGGGTCAACCGGCTGCGGCCACAGTTGACAGTACTATACCTTCCACCATACTCTCCGTTTCTAAACCTTATCGAATAATTTTTCTCTCTATGATGGTGGAAGGTTTACGATCTCCAGCCGAGGCTCATGTACCCCTCATTCTGGCCATGGAGGTAGCATGTGACAAAGTCCGCAGCTGTGCAAGGATATAGCTTGTGCTGTTTATAAAATTCTCTGGCCAGATCCATCCTAGGCGTAGAGGTAATGTACAATATTGTCAGCTTTTTCAGATAATTTTTTATGGTTGTTGTTGATATTTACTGTAATTGTAACCTGTACTGGATACAGTATTTTATGTTTCTCTGCTGTTTGCTGAGCTAACAGTGTAATGCACACTACTGTAGTAGCATGACAACTGTTGTGACTCTCCATGTTGACTGATTTGGGTATATGGAGATACTGTAAATCAATAATTCTCAGTCTGAAGCATTGGTCGTGTGTAGTGTTTGGTGAACTATTGTATAGTTGCACTTTCTATGTGTTATTCATTTACAGTACTCTAATCACTGAGAACTAGACTTGCTTAAAGTGTTTTAGGTTAGCAACAGAAGTGTGTAACTGGTTCAAATAGATGAAAGTCATATCAAATGTGTCTGTTTTCGTATTAAAAAAGTTGTGGATAGTTTTGACAAATGTGTTCCATTTTGCAAATGATATGAAGAGTTGTGCTACTTTGCTGTAGGGTTATTGTGTGTAGTGTTTTGACAAGCCAGGCTGTTTTCAAAATCGTGCTTAAGCAATCGTAAATAACTGGATGATGAATCTAGAAGTGTTTTCCATTCATCATAGTGTTTTACATAAAGCACATCAGTGTTCAACTGGTTCTTATAAATGTCTATTCAAATGATGGTTTGTGTGTGTCATTTGAAAACAAAATACCATGTTGAGAATAAAGAACATTGTTTTGAATGTAAAGTTTCATTTTGCAGGAGAATTGAGGGGTTTTTATTGTGTGTGTGGAGTTCTGACAGTATGAGGCATGCTTTCAGAATATGTGTGTAAACAATCAAGAAAAACTGTAAAATCAATAAAGTAATAATATTTTAAGAATAAAACATATTTATATAAAATATCAGTGGGACAATTCATCATTGGTGGGAGGGAGAATATGCCCATCATGCTGTTACATTTCCAGTCTTAATTATTAAACACTTGTTAACCGCTTTTCAATATTTTTCATTTTATTATGAATAAGTGGCCTTATGATCTGATGTGATGGGGAAAAAGTAAGCCTGAGGCAGAAACCTATAACGATATGAAGTAGTCAACATAGGCTTTACTCGCTACGCCAACGTTAAAACTGGTGCGCACAGTCAGTGTATAGACTCCGCTTACAAGACAGGCTATTTGCAATCAGTGTAAATTGACACTGCGTCAAAGATACTAGGAAATATTTGGGGGTGTTTTGCCTGGGCTAAGCAGGTTTCTGAGAGGGCTATAGACCCAGCAAGCCCCTCATATGCCAGGGCCCTGTGTGCGAGGCCGGACTAACCATTGGGCTTGACTGGGCTCAAGCCCATGGGCCCCGCCCAACAGGGGGCCCCGACCTTTTACGTTTGATTTTTTCAATAATATGTCAGTCATTTAATTTTTAATTTAAAGCTTGTTGATTGGTCTGGTATTGTTACCTGGCCCTGCCCTGCAATGAAAAATGTAATTTAATTAGCTAAATTAAATGTCAGTCATCTTGAGGTTTCCTGATTGGTTATTGGTAGTTACGTAGTGCGTCGTTTACTGCCGTTGAAAAAACCTGTCTGCATTAGACAGTGATGTAATGGCGGACAAACGGTATCAGAGTGGCGCGCTTAAAAGAAAATTAAAGAATGAAAGACAGCAACGCAGAAAGGAAGTTCTCAGTAAAATGAAAAGGATTACTGGATTTTTTACATCACAACTTGATATGCAAGCGGAGAATCCAGAGGACAACATTCCGAACCTGCTGGAAGAAACGGTTGGAGACGATTTGAATTCACGAGCAGAGCAGCCCATCAATGAATCATCATCTCTTCGGTCACAAACAGCGACCGAACAATGTCCAACTACAGATTCTTTATCCTCTGATCCTGCTCGCTGGGGTAAAATTGATGAAAACGTGCGTGCTTATTGGGCGTGGAAGAATCCGTTCAAAATAAGGAAGCTAATGTCAAGGCTTCTGAATGCCACTACAAACATCAGAAGAGACTGTTTTCAAAAACTAATTTCAAACTCAAGCATTTGAACGGTGAGTACTTGCCCAGAGAATGGTTGCTCTACTCACCATCCACTGGTTGTGTATTTTGTTTTGCTTGCCGCCTTTTTGGCGAGGGTGCCGGTCAATCCCTTTTTGAGTCTGGCTATAATGACTGGAAACATGCTACCAGACGCATTGCCGAGCACGAGAATAGTGACAGTCATAGAAAGGCTATGTTTAATGTTTAATTACATAAACAGAGCAGCAGCTGACGGAGTTATAGATTCTCAGCTTAAAAAGCTGTTCGAGTCGCAATGTAATTATTGGAGTGAAGATTTGCAAAGAGTGGTTGCAGTTGTAAAATTTCCGCCAGAGTGGGGTTTGGCTTTCCGAGGCTCCAGTGAAATATTTGGTCGAGCTGACAATGGGAATTACATGGGAATCCTGGAACTGATCAGTGAATTCGACCCATTCTTGAAATCACACATACAGATATATGGCAATGCTGGGGTAGGAACCCCTCATATCTCTCATCAAAATCGTGTGACGAATTTATCGAGCTAATGAGCTAATAGAGTGCTTTCTGAAATCATTGCTGAAGTGAAAGTGACAAAGTACTTTTCCATTTGCGTTGATTCAACTCACGACATGACGCACATTGACCAGCTTACATTTATCATAAGGTATGTTTCACCCGAGGGCCTCGTAGAAGAGCGATTCTTAAAATGTCTCCCTATATCTAGCTGCTATATCTAGATATTAGTAACTGCCGTGGACAGTGCTATGATAATGCCGCAAACATGTCAGGAGTGTACAACGTCTTCTGCTCCTCTTACTCTCCAGTCTCCTCCTGTCCTCTTCTGCTCCTCTTACTCTCCAGTCTCCTCCTGTCCTCTTTTGCTCCTCTTACTCTCCAGTCTCCTCCTGTCCTCTTCTGCTCCACTTACTCTCCAGTCTCCTCCTGTCTTCTTCTGCTCCTCTTACTCTCAAGCCTCCTCCTGTCCTCTTTTGCTCCTCTTACTCTCCAGTCTCCTCCTGTCCTCTTTTGCTCCTCTTACTCTCCAGTCTCCTCCTGTCCTCTTTTGCTCCTCTAACTCTCCAATCTCCTTCTGTCCTCTTCTCTGCTTCTCTAACTCTCCAGTCTCCTCCTGTTCTCTTTTGCTCCTCTACTCTCCATCCCTCTTTCTGCTCTCCTCTCCTCCTCTAACTCTCCAATCTCCTTCTGTCCTCTTCTCTGCTTCTCTAACTCTCCAGTCTCCTCCTGTTCTCTTTTGCTCCTCTTACTCTCCAGTCTCCTCCTGTCCTCTTCTGCTCCTCTTACTCTCCAGTCTCCTCCTGTCCTCTTCTGCTCCTCTAACTCTCCAGTCTCCTCCTGTCCTCTTTTGCTCCTCTAACTCTCCAATCTCCTTCTGTCCTCTTCTCTGCTTCTCTAACTCTCCAGTCTCCTCCTGTCCTCTTTTGCTCCTCTAACTCTCCAATCTCCTTCTGTCCTCTTCTCTGCTCCTCTAACTCTCCAGTCTCCTCCTGTCCTCTTTTGCTCCTCTAACTCTCCAGTCTCCTCCTGTCCTCTTTTGCTCCTCTAACTCTCCAGTCTCCTCCTGTCCTCTTTTGCTCCTCTAACTCTCCAATCTCCTTCTGTCCTCTTCTCTGCTTCTCTAACTCTCCAGTCTCCTCCTGTTCTCTTTTGCTCCTCTTACTCTCCAGTCTCCTCCTGTCCTCTTCTGCTCCTCTTACTCTCCAGTCTCCTCCTGTCCTCTTCTGCTCCTCTAACTCTCCAGTCTCCTCCTGTCCTCTTCTGCTCCTCTAACTCTCCAGTCTCCTCCTGTCCTCTTTTGCTCCTCTTACTCTCCAGTCTCATCCTGTTCTCTTCTGCTCCTCTAACTCTCCAATCTCCTTCTGTCCTCTTCTCTGCTTCTCTAACTCTCCAGTCTCCTCCTGTTCTCTTTTGCTCCTCTTACTCTCCAGTCTCCTCCTGTCCTCTTTTGCTCCTCTTATTCTCCAGTCTCCTCCTGTCCTTTTCTCTGCTCCCCTTACTCTCCAGTCTCCTCCCTTACTTTGCTTCTCCTCCTGTCTTCTCGGCTCCTCTTTTGTCCAGTCTCCTCCCTCTCTTTTCTCCATGCTCCACAGGTGTGATATTCTGCAACAATTGAATGCAAACACATTAAACACATTAAATACAGTGCAATTTAAACCTGTTAAAATATAATGTAAGGAGTGTACTCACCACTTAAAAGAGAACAATTCGACTGTTGTTATGATTGGCTGCAAAGCGATCAATAACAACATCAACATCCATCTCTTTTGTTCTTCTTGAGCTGATTGCCAGCACAGCAAGATTACTGGTTCGGACATCGCCACTTTTGTTTCTGAGGTAGGTTTCTAAACGCCGTAAGCAGGAAGAGCTCCTCTCACAAGCAGCTGTTGATACAGGCAGTGTAATGGAGATGCACACAAGTTTGTAAAAATCAATGAAAGCCTCCTTGTATGGCCTCAATAGAATCAGCAAGTCATGGGTGGTGTTGAGAGAGACCCCATTTTGTTTTTTTCTGTCAATGACAGCGTTTCAGTTGATGTAGTTCTGATGAAAGGTTGTCTTCTAATATGGACATATTTTGCATTACCTGGCCCACTAGATCAATTTTTGGATACAGTGCTATCAAACTTCCCCAGCAGATGTAACATTTCAAGGAAATTACCTCTGTTGGTGGACTGTTCATTCTCTCGGTGGCCTCTCTGACCAATGGATTGACACGCTGTAAAGCGCAGTGACTCAACAAGTGCTCGCATGTAGATCCTGTTTTCTTTAACAATTTTCTTATGTCCTTCGTCATGGAGATGCGTAAAAATCCTCGATCCGTTTTTCTCTCCCTCCTTAAATTCACACCACCCTTCCATTGCCACTTTGTGAGAAGCGCTGGCATTATGTTGCGCCAGTTTCTCAGCTCCTTTTCTCCAGTTTTTAAACCCTTCCTGTGTGAAGCACTTTTCTGAGTGACCACCAGATCCATGCACACTGTGAAAAAAATAACGACAGGCAAAACAAAAAGCTGCGTCTTTTGACACAGAATATTCAAGCCACTGGTACTGTTTGAACCACGAGTAACTAAAACCCCTGATGCTAGCTGCCCCTGCGATCCAAAAGAACGACGCGGGTAGGATTTAAGTTGAGGCTGTCTTGGTTTCTCGGCTGGGCCATGGCTTAAATCCCCCGCCAAATCCACTCCGCCGTCAGGATTCCCACCATCCGTGCCCGCTGTAGCGCTCGATGAGGCGGCATTTTTATGCCTCAGCTCACCTGTCTCCTCCGCTGCGGGGGCTGCAAGTTGCTCCGGTCCCACCTCCGATTCCTCCAATTCCTCGGTGTCCTCTGTTTCAAAATCTAGTATCAAGCATGGCTCGCCCTCCACTGCAACGGGTATATTTTCACTATTTCTTTTTTGGTATGACGAAGCGATCCATTTTTAGCTTCAATATATTAAGCGCGTAGCAGCACTTGCGGGCTCGCGACAGCGCCTTGAACGCAATGACGTAAGGCGCAGCGGCAGCAACGTTCATGGGGCGTCGCAGTGATTCTTATTGTGGCGGGGCGCTAATGAGAAAGGTTCACGAATGAACCAGTTAATTTACTCCAGTTAATATCCGACAACGCCACCTGGGAGGGTTAGACCGAGGAACTAAAAGTAAACCCCACGAGTTAAGATCACACAGATTCGTTCTCTTCATAAATTAAGGTAGCTGAGAGCATGGGTATCCAGTTCAAAAATAGTATTTATTAAATAAGTCAAATAAAAGGCAAATATAAAAATAGCTTGGAGCGGCGCAATTTAACGGTCCAAGCACGCCATAGTATACAAAAGAAAGAAAAGTTACAAACTCAAATAAAAGAATAACCATAAACAACAAGAAAATATTCTTGTTATCAATAAACCAAAAATAAAGACCTTAAACAAAAAGAATCATTCACACGCACAGGGCTGGGGTTACCCACTGCAGTGAAGGTCGTCTGTACTGGTTGTAGAACAGCACACACCACTGTGAGCTCGGATCACACACACGTCAAAAGTGTCACACGACACAGCAAACCTTAAAGTAGCACCACCACCAGTAGAGACCTTTCACCCTTGGGACCCCAGCTCCTGAAAGAAAAATAAATAAAACAATCACGACACATTCCATAAATATATAACAGAATCAAAATCACAAAACAAACCAATACTCAACTTAAATAAGAAAAAGATGATCAGAAACGGTACAAATTGTCAATATCTAGGGATGGTGATTAAGAAGAGTAAAGGCTGCGACATGCTACATACTTAACCGCACATACCTGTAACTACCGCACATACCTGTAACTACCGCACACAAACACCCACAGGGGAAGATCCGGACATGACACAACCCAGGCTACTACCAATCACGACTAAATAGCCAGCACTAGTCGCTGATTGGCTATCCCAAATGTCAATCACCACACCTTCATTTTGCCCATACTGTCACAATCATGTTTATATTATTATTGTTCTGCGTAGTTTGAAGAGAACCATTTTTAAATCTTTATCCCGGCTATATATATTTTAATATATATTGTGACAAGCATCCTGAGATCAGATCAGCGTTGCCCTGGAAACGAACAAGGAGCACCTGTTTCACCTCGTCACAGGCTGATCGGGCACAGCTGCGGGAAACAGAAGAGCAGCTCAGAAGCCGCTGACTCAGGAAGAAAGGGGAGACGTGAACTCTCTGAGACCAGGACTAACTTTGTCTTCTCCCCTTTTGCAGAGAGCAGCGTGTAGTCCGATCAGCGCCACCACGAGCACTGCACGGTTACCCCACTCAGGACACAAGGGAACTCAGGAGAGCACTTGGGAGAACCACAGCCACCGGGAGGACGGATCGTCTTCATCACCACACACGGGAGGAAGAAGCCGTGGACACCACCAACAGTGGTCATGACCGCCCCCTGGAGGGAAAGGCCGTGATTTCCCCATCACCACATACATTTAATAAATCCACCCTTCGGAGAATCTTGATTTTTGAGCTCTCCTTGTCGTGTGATCCTTCCACCCTGCTACAATATATTGTCAGAACAATGTGGAGAGAACCCAAGTGCAGGCAGCCAAAAACAGGGATGACGGGGTTAACAAAGATTTTAATAAAAAATAAAACAGGAAACAAAAACCCACAAGGGGGTAAAACTGGGCAAAGTAAACAATGGTTACAAACAGGACACGGACTAACTAAACTAGGAACATAAACACTAAGGACAAGACTAGACTGACTCCTCTAAATACAATAAACAAGAACTAGATACTTAACACAGACTTGAAACAGCATACACGCAGAGAGTACCAAATACAATGAAAGAGCACAGGACAATAGACACGAGAAGGTTTTATAGGGGAACAAACACAGGAAAATTAACAAGGGGCAGGTGAAGGTAATGAGACACTCAGGGAAGGTTAACGAGGAAACGAGATGGCGGGAACAAAGACACGGACCAGAGAGAGAGCATGGAAAGCCGATAGCCAACATCTCTCTCTCACATAAAACACAAGACTTTGTCATGAATCTGCCTCAAGACCAAGAATAGACATGACATGAAGGCAGATTCATGACAGAAGCCCCCCTTTAATGAACACCTCCAGGTGTTCATCAAGGGGTAGACTAACAAGACAAGGCAGACTGGGAACACGACAAAACAAGGCAAAACATACTAAAGAAGATCAAGGGCAGACACGAATACATTACAAAAGGGTTGGGATGAAATAATAAAAATAACATACAAGGGAGAGGGGGAGGGGGAACAACAACGTTCATGGGGGGAACACCTGAGTCCATGGGGGGAAGTCCAAAGGGAGTGGGACAAGGGGGGACAGTCCTAGTTCCCGGGGGCGCTTGCGAGCGTGGAGTCCCCGGGGACTTGATGGGAGAAGTCCTGGGGAGAACTGTTCTTGTTCCCGGAGGACCTTGCGCGGCCAGAAGGACGCCTGGGCAGGACTGGGTGCAGGACTTGGCACTTGCGTGGACGCCTGGGCAGGACTTGGCACTTGCGTGGACGCCTGCGCAGGACTTGGCACTTGCGTGGACGCCTGGGCAGGACTTGGCACTTGCATGGACGCCTGGGCAGGACTTGGCACTTGCGTGGACGCCTGGGCAGGACTTGGCACTTGCGTGGACGCCTGGGCAGGACTTGGCACTTGCGTGGACGCCTGGGCAGGACTT
Organism: Barbatula barbatula; assembly: GCA_037178815.1. NCBI lineage: Eukaryota > Metazoa > Chordata > Actinopteri > Cypriniformes > Nemacheilidae > Barbatula > Barbatula barbatula. The sequence goes on along the minus strand of JAXOFQ010000043.1, from coordinate 36,469 downwards.
GGCACTTGCGTGGACGCCTGGGCAGGACTTGGCACTTGCGTGGACAACTGGGCAGGACTTGGCACTTGCGTGGACGCCTGGGCAGGACTTGGCACTTGCGTGGACGCCTGGGCAGGACTTGGCACTTGCGTGGACGCCGGGGCAGGACTTGGCACTTGCGTGGACGCCGGGGCAGGACTTGGCACTTGCGTGGACGCCTGGGCAGGACTTGGCACTTGCGTGGACGCCGGGGCAGGACTTGGCATTTGCGTGGACGCCGGGGCAGGACTTGGCACTTGCGTGGACGCCTGGGCAGGACTTGGCACTTGCGTGGACGCCTGGGCAGGACTTGGCACTTGCGTGGACGCCTGGGCAGGACTTGGCACTTGCGTGGGTGCAGGCGGGACCACGGACTTGGGACCACCGGAACTGGGACAACCGGAACTGGGACCACTGGGACCACCGGAACTGGGACCACCGGAACTGGGACCACCGGCCTTGGGACCACCGGCCTTGACGGGACCACCGGCCTTGACGGGACCACCGGACTTGACGGGACCACCGGGACCACCGGACTTGGGACCACCGGACTTGGGACATCAGGAGGCCCGCTAGACGATCGGGCCCTCCTGCTCATACGGCGCCCCCCCAAAAAATATTTGGGCTGAGTCCCAGTGTTATTCTCCGGCTGGAGCTAAGGGCTGGAATCGAAGGGTGCAGAGGGTGAGGAGAGGCACACAGCCCCAACCCGAACAACACAACCCCCTGCACAGGGGGACGCATTCCCCAGCGCAGAAGAACAAGGGGCCAGATCAGCGTCGGAGGGGCTTGCAGACGCGGTCCCTGAATCTCTCCTCCCCCACCTGCTGCGGATGCCGCCAGAAGAAGCAGGAACCCCGGAGCTCGAGCCGGAAGGCGCCGAGCCCCCAAGGGCGGACTCAGTCAGGATGCAATCCCCCGGGACGCTAGCCAACGGAACAGATGCCATGACCGGAACTCTGACATCGTCCCGGTTGATCACATACCTGACCATGTCATCAAACCCCAGGGGCTCAAGCAACTTCCTCTCCGATGGCCGGAGGCGGTTGGTGAGGCAGCCATCAAAGATGACCTTTAATTCTGCGTCACCAAACTCTGTCTCCCGCGCCACCGAAGAGAATGCCTTGGCGAACTCCTGGGTCTCATGCCCTCCCTGACGGAACCCAAACAGCAGGCGAGCTTGGAGAGACCGTCGGGACACTGCATTGTCCATAATGCTGCCTACTGGGTTCAGTTCTGGCTCGTTCATTCTGTCAGAACAATGTGGAGAGAACCCAAGTGCAGGCAGCCAAAAACAGGGATGACGGGATTAACAAAGATTTTAATAAAAAATAAAACAGGAAACAAAAACCCACAAGGGGGTAAAACTGGGCAAAGTAAACAATGGTTACAAACAGGACACGGACTAACTAAACTAGGAACATAAACACTAAGGACAAGACTAGACTGACTCCTCTAAATACAATAAACAAGAACTAGATACTTAACACAGACTTGAAACAGCATACACGCAGAGAGTACCAAATACAATGAACGAGCACAGGACAATAGACACGAGAAGGTTTTATAGGGGAACAAACACAGGAAAATTAACAAGGGGCAGGTGAAGGTAATGAGACACTCAGGGAAGGTTAACGAGGAAACGAGATGGCGTGAACAAAGACACGGACCAGAGAGAGAGCATGGAAAGCCGATAGCCAACATCTCTCTCTCACATAAAACACAAGACTTTGTCATGAATCTGCCTCAAGACCATGAATAGACATGACATGAAGGCAGATTCAAGACATATATTAAATAAACAGAAAATAACATTACAAAAGTGTAACGTCTGAAGTGTCTCTTACACAATAAACATAAGTTACCCAGTAACTCTCTATTCAGTATACAGTATTCTCCATATCAACACTTTCACACAATAAACTACAGGTGTCCTTAATGTATAGTAATAAAACAAACATCCGCAATATAACCAAACTATCTGTTAGACTGTTACATGTATAATATATACGAATCAACAAATGTAAATAAATCAACTAACTAATCTAAGGCAAACGCCGAGGCTCATTACTGAGCAGATAAATCAGCGAGTCAGAAAACAAATGGCTTCAATCTAGAACATACGCGATGAAACTGAAAGAGTCACGAACGTAATAACACGCATTACTTAAAGTAAACATACATCATACAGAAACCACAATTCTGACAAAAAAGACTTACAGACAAAGATTTGACCAAACTCTGTAATGAGGCAGACTCGAGGGTGATTTCAGCACTGTTGCTCGGCTCGAACACTAGGACCGTCACTAACGGGTCCGACTAGGAAACAAACTAAACGCCGAAGGGCGGAACAGCTGGCTTGCTTATAATTCAGCATTTATAACCTGCAGGTGGGATAATTTGCCAATTCTTGGCATGTTTGACACACGTGCTTCACAACCAGTCGAACAGCGAATGTCCCATAGCGTTTAAAATGCAGCATAGAGAGTAACTTTTGAAAGGGAACAAGAATTTAACTTTTTTATCTGAAAATCAATTAAAAATTAAGTATACTGTTAGGTGTACTCACCAGAACCAAACATGACAAAAATCAAGACACTTCTGACCTCAATATTCAGTTTCAAGACAAGATTTGATTGTTCTAAGATAATTTAAATTTACTGGTAAAGAATTCTGGGCAGCAAAATTTGTATAACCAAAACATATAAGTGAACACTTTGTGATAAGCACAACATGATGGGAACATTCAGAGATCACGCTAATGTTTGTAATACTGGTTTAAAAGAATTTACAAAAGCCAACAATGTTGAAAAGATGAATCAAGCACAACATTTAGCTTTTGGAAACATAATACAATAAAATCCATACACTTAAATATTCTAGCGCCATGAACTTAAAGTGATCTCTATGATGTTGTTTTGCAGTAAATAATAGTTTAACTCATGCAAATAATTGTAATGATGACGTTTAAAAAGCATTTTCCTGTGTTTTTCTGTGAAGAATCAAGTTCATTTAAAAGCTGGTAATGAATTATTTTAGTACTGATGATTTAATATCATTAAAGATCTCTGGGTTTCTGTCTGAAAGTGTCTTTATTCTGAAGTCATAGCACAAAACATGATGAGAGTGATGATCAGGAAGATGTGAGTTCAGAAGAAAAAACATTCTGTCAGTCTTCCATTGACTGTCCATGATCGAAATCAATCCAGAAAAGAAATTAATCAACACAAAAAGTTTTTTTTTTTTTGTGTATCTGCTTGTTCCCTGTAGGAGAATTCCTTATGCAATTGATGATTCGTACCATCTTCTTGAAACAAAATTTGATTTGTAAATAATTGTTTTAGATGTTAAAGACATTGAGTGCTGATGTCGTCATGAGGGTGGAGAGAGTGGAACACACAAATGTCCAGAGGGATGAACTGATGATGTACTGATGTAGAAGAGATTTGAAGAGAGGAGGACTCTCACACGTTCTGCTCATAACCCATAAGAAACTCAATTCTCTTCTCTTCTCTATTCTCAGATTCCTTTTGTTCAGCAGCGACATGGACAAACTCATTCATCTCATTTTACTTTCTGGTGAGTAAACATCACATCATCATCTCATTGAACACACAAACATCTCAACATTATAGGTCATTCTTTATTCAAATATTTAAAAGTATTCTTCAAAGGTTAAGAAATAAACACCTAACAACATACGTAATTTAACAGATTTTCAGAGAAAAGCGTAAAATACTAATTCCCTTTCCAAATCTACCCTATGCTGCGTTTCAAAGACTATGGGAACATTCTTTGTTCAATCGGCTGTGAAGCATGTGTGTCAAACATCCCAAGAATTGGCTTGTAATAACCTCTGCAGGTGACATGGCAAATTACCCCCCACCTGCATGTTATAAATACAAGTGAAGTGGACGCGTCCTCAGGTTTCTTTGTCTTCAAGTTCCTGTTAGTGTGTTTATGCTCTCTGTGTTGTGAGAAGAAGTATTTTAGTAGGTCTTTTTGTTTAAAGAACAAAGCATGCCGTAGCATGTCGGTTTGTCCCTCCTTGCGAGATGTTGATCTTGGATGAAGACCCGCATGAATTTTGTTTGGGACGGAGTACGCTTGCCCTCGGACTCGGCTTCACCCTCTCTCACATGCTCTCCACATCACAAGGTCCTAGCTGCCACCGCTCGAGCATTTCTTTAGATCAGGCTGAGGATGCGGCTTCCCTTGCTTCTGTGGAGCTTGACAGCACTGCCTCTGAAAGATCCTCCCACGATTTTGCAACATATGAGGTGCACTCGGGGTGGTGACTCGTGCTGTTAAAAGATTAAGTCTCAACTGGTGGGGAAGGCTTTCCAGGCAGCGGGTCATGCTGGTGCCACTCTGCACACCATCGCGCTTGTACTGATGTATGACCTGAGCACAGGCAGGATGATTGACGAGGAGGCGTTTTTTTAAACTCTGCTGGGCCACAGATGTATCTCTCAATGGCTTCTTTGGTCTCCATGGAGACCTGTGGCTCAACCTCACAGGCATCAATGACAGGGACAGTACGTTCCTCCTTGATTTCCAGATCTCTTCTTCCAGTCTATTTGGTGATGCTGTAAATACCGACGTCAGTACATTCCGGGAGGCGATGCGCCATTAGGACGCGTTTGTGAGCTTCCTTCCCCGCCATGCTCAGGCGTCCGGATTGCCGGCCACCCAACCCCGATCTACCCGAGAAAAGAGGTAGAATAAAAGAATGTTCCCATAGCGTTTGAAACGCAGCATCTCGTTCCTGCTTTTTCAGGGAACAGGTTTACAACAAAGTAACCCGAGACATTTTTGTTCAACAGGTCTTGTTTCTGTTCCAGGTAGTTTAGCAGGTAATCAATTCTTTTGATTCTTCACATAGGAATGTAAAAGATTTAAATTGTCATAGTTATTAGTCATTCTTTGTTGTAAGTTTTTAGTTAGAAGTTTAATTCTCATCAGAATGTGTCTCTAATGCTTCATTCTGTTAAGTTTGTGTTTTTAACTCATATAGACACTTTCAAGAGCTTCCACTGGAAATATCATCAACAGATTCAGATTTTTGCAGATATATCATTATTATTTAACTCATTTAAGAATGTAGATTAGGATAGGAAAAGTTTATTTAAATGAATATTCATACAAGTACTGATCTAAGTCATAAATCAAAAAAGAATTGTGTTACAAAACTTTCACGTGAAACTTGATTCTTATTATCAAACAGTTGACATTATAATCCTTTATAAAGTATCAGAGAGATATTTCAATGTGAAATGTAAAGTTGTTCAGCTGTGAGTATGTGATTCCCTTTCTGTCGGTCTTTCGATGTTGTGTTGATACTGACAGAATGGGGTTTGACTTGAGAACCTACCATCTCCAATTATACTTTGAAAAGGCCAATGAACTTGGCGAATGGGACGACATGCCAGACTCCGCCCCTTAAATACAAAAGGAAAAGGAAAGATGGCGTGCCTATTCATTCACCTTTTTGTTCATTCACCTTTTTGGCTTATGCTGATCTTCGTGAGCTGCCCCGCCCTTCACGTCATAGCCATCGTGCAGATCCACCAGGCTAAGGTGTTGGAGTGGTTAAACAAGGGAAAGCAGGAGCCAGTGGTTATGCAGGGCCTCTGCACCGCCACAGACCTCGCTCTCGGGGTGACCGAAGTGACGGTGTAAACAATGGGGCTGACGATGTCCACTCTTGTGGTCCAAGAGAGACACCTTTGGCTCAATTCTGCGCAGATGTGAGGCGTCGAGAGAGTCCGCTTTCTTGATACACTCATAGCACAGCGCAGGCTGCTTGTTGACACCGTCAAAGACTTTCAAGCTTTCGACAAAGTAGCAAATGGAGGCCATCAGTCTCCCCGCTGCGACCTGGCCCCCACCAGGACGTCGAGCTCCTGGACGGCGTCTGCCTCTCAGGCAGGAGCCACCTGGGGAGACCCAGGACATTGGGTGCAGCTCCAGTCATGCTATCGCTGTCGAGCTGCACTGGGACGGTCCTTGCCTCGTCACACTTCAAGTCGAGAGCTTCCTTCTCCCTGGGTGCAGATTCGCTCTGATTGGATTTCTTCAGAACTTGTCCCACAAAAGATTAGTTCTGATTGGATCTCTTCTCCATTCGTCCCGCCCTAACATATCGTCTCATCTTTATTCATTGACTTAAGTGTCAGTTATATTTTGTCACAGTCTTCATCATCATATCTGACTTTCGCGTGCTGTCCCATTCCCTAAATTCATTGGCCTTTTCAAAGTATAATCGAATATGATAGGTTCTCAAGTCAAACCCCATTCTGTCAGTCTCGACACAACATCTCGTTCCCTCCATCAGGGAACCGAGGTTACATCCATAACCAAGACGTTTATGTGTGTTGTGACATATCTTCATCTTTTGAATCATGATTTTTTTTCAGTATATTTCTACATTTGTACTGAATAAATATCTTTGAATACATATATATTCTAGAGAATTTAGCATTTAAAGGAACAGTGACACAATCATCCACATGGAGTACCTGGGCAGCTGAACGTGCCATAGATGGTGTCAGAAATGTTCCATACTGCTCTTGTACAACATATGAGAGTAACCCATGGTGGAGACTGGATCTTCTGGATTATTACGAAATCAGTACAGTGATCATCACAACTAGAGCAGACTGCTGTTCGTATCATGCCAGTGGAGCAGAGATTCGTATTGGAGACTCACTGGATAACAATGGAAACAACAATCCCATGTAAAGTTCTTCATGAAATCACTTCAACACTTTTCATTCATTCATTGATTGATTGAAATGCCTCTACAGAGATTCAGTGATTCTCTCTCTCTAGATGTGCTGTGACTCCTAATATTCTACCTGGTCAAACCATCAGTTTCTCATGTAATGGAATGAAGGGACGTTATGTGAATGTGGTCCGATCTGGACCTACATCTGCACTCGTTCTGTGTGAGGTGGAGGTCTACGAAGGTGATTTATTTAAAATTTACAGTTTGGTCGAGCTCCAGCATTTAAAATTTTACTTGTAAAAACTGTAGTCAACATATGAAGTGGATCAGACAAGAATGGGTATCTTTCTTGTCTTAGGACAACTTTGATGAACCTTTTTCGTCCACTTCCAATATTGACTACAGTATTTATTATAATGAATGATTTCAATCATCACTCAGTCTTTTTGTTAGATTTAATTTTTATTGATATTGTGTTTATTTATCCCTTCCTTGAACCGCCACCTTAACGTGGTGGAGGGGTTTGAGTACCCAAGTGATCCCAGGAGCTATGTTGTCTGGGGCTAACAGGTCCTAGGCGACGGGTCAGACTAAGAGTGGTTCAAAAAAAACCTTATGATGGAAAATATTTCAAGGACATTGATGTCACCCGGTATGGCGCAACCGGGGCACCACCCTTGAGCCAGGCCCGGTGCTTGTATTTCCCCACGGGGCCTGGCCGGGCTCAGCCCGAAGGAGCGACGTGGGGCCGCCTTCCCGTGGGCTTACCGTGTGCGGGAAGGAACCATAGGGGGTTGGTGCATAGTAGAACGGGCGGCTGTCGGAGGAGAAGGCCTCGACAACCCGATCCCTGGACACGGAAACTAGTTCTAGGGATGTGGAACGTCACCTTGCTGGCGGAGAAGGAGCCTGAGATGGTGCGTGAGGTTGAGAGGTTCCGACTAGAGATAGTCGGGATCACCTCTACGCATGGCTTGGGCTCTGGAATAAGCTTCCTCCGCAGGGTGGCTGGGCGATCCCTTAGAGATAGGGTGAGAAGCTCGGTCACCCGGGAGGAGCTCGGAGTAGAGTCGCTGCTCCTCCACATCGAGAGGGTTCAGCTGAGGTGGCTCGGGCATCGGTTCCGGATGCCTACTGGACGCCTTCCCGGAAGGTGTTCCGGGCCCGTCCGACCGGGAAGAGACCCCGGGCAAGACCTAGGACACGCTGGAGGTACTATGTCTCCCGGCTGGCCTGGGAACGCCTCGGTGTCCCACCGGAAGAGCTAGAGGGAGTGTCTAGGGTGAGGGATGTCTGGGCAGCTCTGCTTAGACTGCTGCCCCACGACCCAGCCACGGATAAGCAGAAGAAAATGAATGAATGAATGTTTATTTATCCATAATGTTGACCTCAGTGTGATATTATTATTGGCACTGTGTTGTCAATGTGTGTTGATATGAATTGATGTGAATGTATGAATGAGACTGAAGTCAGTACATGAGTGATTGATTTAAGAAGCTCCTGAAGAAAATCATCTGTTTGTATTCTCATCATCTCAATGACATCAGCTCCACTGCACAAATACATTCAGGCTCAATTTAAACCAAAATGCTTTTGTTTAGTTTAGTTAACTTTTGTTGAGAGTGATACTGTCTCTGTGTAAACTTCAAAAAACGTAAATACAATGATGTCATGTGTATTATCTTTTCCTTTGCAAAGTGACATCAGCACCTATTTCATGTCATTCATAGTTCAGTGTTTTTAGTCATTTATAACAGATCCATGTGAACGGTCATCACTCTGACAAAATTATCATATGTAGCGAAACATTTAAATCGTGTAAATACAGAGTGTTAAAGTAAATGTCATTCTGCTTTGGTTCATTGGTCCACAATGTTTAATCTAAATATCAAGTGATTTTATTTGTATGTTATTATTGAACTTGTATTTTCAGTTTTACCTTACAGACAAAAAACCTTTCTGAGTCTGAAGTTTTCCTCCAGTGGTGATGCAGCTGCTGAGAGCGACAAAATTCTCCATCAGGTGAGAAAAAGAGTCTTAAGATAGAAAAGTAAATGTGATGATTGAAGACAGAAGTGATATATGAGAGTGTTTGATGTGTGTAAATATATGACATGAGTGATGATGACAGATGAGAAATGACAGTATGTTTCATGTGTGGATTGAAATATTTGATGTATTTTAGCTTCAGTCTGTTCTGGGATCAAACATCTCTGATTTTAATCTGTCCTGGACACAACTACCCAAGAAAGAAGAAGAACAAGAGGAGGACAGAGGCGACTAAACACATTTTACAACCTAACTTATGAAAAGATCAAAAGTCTTTCATGTGAAAGTGTTTACAGTAAATCACAATGTAGTGATAACACACAGATATCCAGAAGGTTCACAGATGAAGTTTAGATGCTGGTGTGTTTGTTTGCACGTGTCACTAGAGTTTGAGACTGCAGACATTCATTCATAAGAACATTTAGGGAGAGTTGAAACCATAGTTAACTAATGATGCTTATGGGATACAAACCTGTTCTTCACTATAAACTGTATTAAAATATATAGATTATTTCATCTTATTGACTGAAAACTTGTTTTACTTACAGATTCTTGTGTTAAACATCTTTAACTGGATATTCAAACTGAACTTTAATGCAAATTATTTTTCTTATTCAGTGATTTCTATTATTATTCTTCCTTATTATTGATGTTGTATGAATGACGTGGTGTTTACATCACCGCTGATGTCATCCTTTCAATCTCATTATCGCTTCATTGTGTTTGTGTTGTGTGTCAAAGCCTGAGATAAAGTGTGTAGAACAACAAAAGTGAGTCGATATATTAATAATATTTAGTCCTTTAAATATCATCACATCTTAAACATGTACGATTCTTTTAACACTCTGATTAGTGATTTATATTTCCCCAGTCTTATTAACACTAGTTGATTTTCTATAAACTGCGCATATCTGTGCATTGAGTATAAAAGTGACACATCATCAGGTGTCTGTGTGTCTTCTGTGGTAAAGTCTGTCAGATGTGTGCTGAGCTTTTCTTCAACAAATTAAATTCTTGCTCAATACGACTCAGATCAGTCAAGAATTACTAGTGTATATCTTTATGAAACTGTTTGCATTATCGTCTTGTGTATGAAGCTCAATAAATGTTAGGAGTTTGATGAAACAAGCAGCTGTTTCTGTTCATTTCTGAATATATTTGAAGATGAAGGATCTAAGTACATAAGACAAAATTTGTGTGTGACGTTACAATATAATGTTGCATGGAATTCAAGTTAACTTGAAGACCCAATTGTTGTGAACTATAGTACTTCCCGGCAGCCGGCAATGGCTTCTTTGCTTTTTGAGAGCAGCCGGCAGCAAGTTACCCGTTCCCTGCTACTCCCCTTCAAGGCAAATGGCAGTAGGCTCCGGCCCTCAGCAAACGGTGGCAACTCCTCCACTCCATCTTGGAAGGCAGCCACCCCACCTCGACCCAGGAGCACGGCAGCGAGGTCTTCACCCCATCCGAATACTGAATCCAGCACCACCGCCTCTGGCAGCCACCTGCGGACTTCCCTCATCCGAGCTGCCCGAACTCCTCAGCACCGCAATCACCCTCGGCAGCGAGGGCTCTCCGACAGCATGTCTCTCCTTCCTCCCGGGTTTTGGCACCAATGTAACGCAGTTCAATAAAAGCAAGGAAGGTGGCGGGAACCGGCGAACGTAAAACAATATTTACACAACAACGTAAACAACAATAACCTAAAATGTACAAACAAAAATAATAAAACAAAACATTAACTCCAGGCCTGGTCCTCTGTCACACTTCCCTGTTGTCGCTCCTCTCTAATGCTTCTAGAGCTCCTCCGTGAGAGATGCAAAATCAGTGCACGCACAGCTGACGCTGGTTATCACTCACATGACAGGCCTCGCGCCTATCCTCATACCCTGCTCACCACAGTATATTTTACAGCAGCTTAATATGGTTTACTACATTATTTATATGTGGACAAATAAACTATTGTTTGGTAAAAAACAGAACCAAGAAATAGAAATGAATATAGAAATGAAGTCCCCAACTTGCGGTCTTGGCCGCTTGAGAGCATGTGCAAGCGACAGGAAGAAAGAGGTCGAGACTGTCGCTTGTCTTAATAAATTGCAGTGCCCTTAACGTACAGTAAATCCACATTATCTTGAATAGAAGCCGAGTCTTGTGAGAGGTTGCAGAAAGCTAGTTATACTACTGTAAGTTATAATACTATACGTTTAACTTTTTATTTGTTCTATGTTGGATTGATGTGTAGTTTCTTTTGTTTACAGCTGTTTTAATACAATACAATTTAAGTGCTATAAATGTAAATCTGACTTGACTATATAATTAGATATTACATATAATTTTGTAGTAAAATAAAATATTGGTGCAAACATATGTAAAAACTGATTAATATCACATAATTAGAAACACCACATATATTACATATTTGCACTTGCTAAAGCCCCATTCAGACCGCAAGTGACATACAGCAAAGTGAAGCGATGTCATTCATTTCAAAGGAGAGCTGGTGAAACGAGAGACAGTGACGCTCACATCATCCATCTCTTGTCAGTTACTGCAGGGGTTTGAGCAACCAAAGCTAGGAACACCTTCTGACAACCTCGTAACAAGAGACTAGCAACACACAGAAACACAGTTGCTGGTGGTCTGAACGCACAGTAAGTGTGTCCCAAGTGTGCCTTGTCCAAAGATCTGCCGTGTTTGATATATTCTAGTCTAGTCTAGTTAAAGTTCTTTTTGAGGTTGTTTAGCTTTTCTGTTCAGTATTTCGTGTTTTGTTATCGTGTTCCCGGTTCTTGTTTTGTTACCCCGACGTGGGTGTTTATTTTGTCTTTTATTATTAAAGTTTTCTTCTTAACCCCTTCATTACTGCCTGCAATTGGGTTCTTCTGACACCAACCGTGACACTGAGCGATCTTTGATTCTTCCTACTGGATCTACGACACAGAGCAGCGGAGCTCGTCTTGGCATTTGCGATTCCCCTGGGCGTTTCAGTAGCTGGTCTAAAGGAGCAAAATATTGTCGTATTGTATACATGTCGCACAGCATGTTTCGCCGCTGTAGTCTTGGGTGCAAGCGCACCATCCTCGAGACAGGCAGGCACGGTAACTCCCTCACATGCTCCGGCATGTTTGGTATTGCTTTCACGGCTGGCCGTGTTCATCTGACACGGCCGTGACACCGTTTGCTCGCTGCTCGACAGCGGCTGAAAAGCCAGCTGCGGCGGTGGTGATATGTGAGACCCGGTGGGTGTAACTCTCTCGCATTATTGCCACAGACTCCCATAGCGGGGTGGAGCTGCGCCGTGCAGAGGATCAGATTTTGGCCACAAAATCGGGTGACGATTTCCTGACATCAGACGATGAGGACCCCTTCCAGCTCCCAGCTACGGACGAGCCCGACGTGGAGATGTCAGGCGTGCTTGCCCGGACCGCCGTGAGCATTGGGCAGCCTTCCCCGCAGTTCATGGCTGGAATCCTGGTACCTGAGACACGGAACACAGGGAGACAGGGTTCCGCCCTGGTGCCAGTTTCCCGGCAGTGCGCGACAAGCTTACGAAAACCGGGAACGCCCCCTTCAGCGCGTTCGCGGCTATGTTGTATCCCAGGTAGAGCATGCTCTTGGTGGCACAAGTGCTACCTAGAGGCACCAGCCAAGGGCTCCCTTCCAAAGCATGTTCGTCCTCGCCATCACTGATGTCGAGGGCTTACACTGAGGCGGGTCATCTGCCTCAGCCCTTCACGCCATGGCCATCCTGCAGATCCACCAGGCCAAGGTGTTTGAGTGGTTAGACGAGGGAAAGCAGGACCCAGTGGTTATGCAGGGTCTGCGCACCGGCACAGACCTTGCTCTCCGGGTCACCGGGGCGACGGTGCACACTGGGTCCGTCAATGTCCACTCTTGTGGTCAAAGAGAGACACCTCTGGCTCAATTCCGCGCAGATGGAAGGCGTTGAGAGAGTCTGCTTTCTTGATGCACCCATCGCACAGTGTGGGCATGCTTGGTGACACCGCCGAAGACTTTCAAGTCTTTGCTGAAATAGCAGACGGAGGCCATCAGCCTCTCCACCGCGACCCGGCCCCCACCAGTCCTGCACCACTGGAGGGTAACAATTCGCGAGGACGCTCATTTGTGACTCGCCTAGGCCGGTCAGTGTCGTTCCGCTGGAAATCGTGACGCGGCGCAGCACCGTGACGTTTTCGACAGGAACCCCATTCTGTAAGTCTCGACACAACATCGTTGTGTCCATCATGCCACGAGCGGTGTGCCGGCCCGCTGCAGCGGGCGAGAACTCCTCTCAAGTTTCTCAGCCCAAAAAGGCAAATTCATTGGCCTTTTCAAAGTAGAATCGGAGATGATAGGTTCTCAAGTCAACTGAGGTTACATACGTAACCGAGACGTTTAATATGAGGCTGCAGAGATGCGTCCCATGACAGGTTTGTTGTCATAACATTAATGACTGTTAAAGTATTTTACATAGAGAATTATATTTCCATTTAGTTATTTAGCAGACGCTTTTATCCAAAGCGACTTTCAAATGTTATAAATTACCTTTTTATATTAGCTATAAGAAGAAATGAAAAGTTGTGTTCATTGTTGGGTTCAGGTTCAATCCACCATTTTTTTTAACAAACAAATACAGCAATATATTAAAAGAAGGGAAAACATGGGTGTGGCATGCTTGATTAGAGCATGTATCCCATCTTGGTGACGTCAATAAACAAAAAAATTTGAATGATGAAAATGTGCTAACATACACTTGTTGCATATTCTCATAAACATGGGACTTTAGTTAACTAATAAACCCATGCATAAATGTAGGACTCACAAAGGAAAAAGTATAGAAGCCTTTCTCTTTTAGGCCATTTAAATAGCATGTACGGTTGGATACACAGACACAGGATGCATCCTTAATTTGAATGAATCTTCCTTGTTCAAAACAGCCCTAAACAAAACAGGTGTAAATAGTTGATAGACAAGAGTTTTAAGCTCTCTGTGAGCACGCTTCAGTTGTGAACACAGATGACAAAATGCATTTTTTAAGAATCTTTATTCCGAACTCATAACACAAAACACGATGAAAGTGTTTATTAATAAAAAACATTCTGTCAGTCTTTCACTGGCTTGTGTTCATGTTTGAAATGAATCTTGCCTTCCTAAAAGTTGTATTCTTTATGTTTATCTGGTGGTTTCCAGGTAAGAGCACAAGGTTAATATATGCAGGATATGATTCGCACCATCTTCGTGACATCAGATTTAATTTGTAAATGAGTGTTTTAGATGTTAAGGACATTGAGTGCTGCTGGGATGAGGGCAGAGAGTGTGAAAGTCAAATGTCTAGAGGGATGTACCTATGTAGAAGAGAGAAGAAGAGAGGAGAAGAGAGGAGAAGAGGAGAGGACTCTCACACAGAGAGAATCTTCAAACATTCTGCTCATAACCCATAAGAAACTCAATTCTGTTCTCTTCTGTATTCTCAGATTCCACAAACTCATTCATCTCATTTTACTTTCTGGTGAGTGAACATCACATCATCATCTCATTGAACACACAAACATCTCAACATTATACACGCTGTCAGTCATTCTTCAGTCAAATGTTTAAAAGTGTTCTTCAAAAGTTAAGAAATAAACTCCCTAACAGTAAATTTAATCAGATAAAAGTGTAAAATCCTTGTTTTTGTTCCACAGGTCTTGTTTCTGTTCCAGGTAGTTTAGCAGGTAATCAATTATTGTGATTCTTTACATAGGAATGTAGAATGATGTAAATGATCATTCTTATTGTTGATTCATTGTTGTGAGTTTGTGGTTTGAAGACCGGTTAATTCTCATCAGAATGTGTCTCTAATGCTTCATTCTGGTATAGCTGTTATTTTTAATAATCACTCATCTAGACGCTCACTCTTTCAAGAGCTTCCACTGGAAATATCAACAGATTCAGATTTTTGGAGATATATTATTATTATTTCAGTCATTTTAGAATGTAGATTTTCTTTGGAACAGTTGATTTAAATGAATATTCATACAAGTACTGATCATAGTCATAAAAAATATATACTTGTGTTGCAAAACTTTCAAGTGAAACTTGATTCATATAATCAAACAGTTGACATTAAACTCATTTATGAAGTATCAGAGACATATTTCAATGTGAAGTGAGAACTTGTTCACCTGTGAGTCTGTGGTTTATGTGTGTCGTGTCAAATAAAAAAAAACAATGAATCAAACTGATAAATTCTATCATATTTGTCTTTTAATGTTGTCATGACTTTATATATATCTTCATTTGGACTGAATACCTGTCTTTGAATAAATATACTCTAGAGAATTTAGAAATGTTCCATACTGCTCGTGTACAACATATGAGAGTAACCCATGGTGGAGGCTGGATCTTCTGGATTATTATGACAGAGATTCATTGATTCTCTCTCTCTAGATGTGCTGTGACTCCTAATATTCTACTTGAACAAACCATCAGTTTCTCATGTAATGGGATGAAGGGAAGTTATGTGAATGTGGTCCGATCTGCACCTACATCTGCCCTCTGTTCTGTCTGCGAGGTGGAGGTCTACGAAGGTGATTTATTTAAAATGTACTGTTTGGTCGAGCTCCAGCATTTAAAATTGTTAATCCAAAACGACTTTCAAATGTTATAAATTACCTTTTTATATTAGCTATAAGAAATCAAAAGTTGTGTTCATTGTTGGGTTCAGTTTCAATCCACCATTTTTTTATAAACAAATACAGCAATATATTAAAAGAAGGGTAATTGAATACTTGATCGACATGTGTCCCATTTTGACTGACGTCAATAAACAAAAGAATTTGAATGATGAAAATGTGCTTACATACACTTGTTGCAGATTCATAGACATTATGAACTACAAAATAAATGTACATAAACGTAGTACTCACAAGGAAATATTATAGAAAACCTTTTAGGCCATTTAATTGTCTTGTACGGTTTGATGCGAAACCCCTTACTGTGTTTGAACATCATGTGTCAGATTCACTGTCCATGATTAACCTTCCCACATCATCAATTTGTTTTTGTTTTTTTTTCTCTTAGGTTCATACTCCGACCACAGGACCCATCCTTGCGTTGAATGAATCTTCTGTAAAAAAACAGCCCTAAACAAAACAGGCATAAATAATTGATAGATGGAAGTTTTAACGCTCTGTGAGCACGCTTCAGTTGTTGCTCATAGACGCACACGCAGACAGCTCCTTTGTTTACTTTACACGGTAATTTTGCATTTTGATAAACTTATTCCTAAATGAGAACAAACTCTTAGAATGTTTTCATTGGAACAGGGTGGACGTAAGGTATTCAGGGATCCTACGGAGTTTAAAGGTGCTGTACAAGCAACAATTCCACTTTACCTTCCCTACATATTCGGGGAAGTGATTCCATATACCCACTTGTTTACGTTTGCGCTCATCACCTCGTCCGTTTACAGTTGCAATTGCTGGTGGCACATTAGCTGGCTGACTAGCACAGTCTCGCTGCTAAATGCTGGCCAGCTCGAACACTGCCAATGGGACACAAATGTTCAGACGCCGGCATATTTTAGTCTCATGCTAGAATTGTAAAATCACAAGATATTTCGACCCAATTCAACAATGAGTAAGCCAATGCCTCTCATTCTTCCTCAGGCCCACCCTCCCTTCACACTTGCATCTGCCGCTCCGATGCCATTCTTCCAAACGCCCTAGCTCTGGACCTCAGCTCCTCAGCACCACTTAAAACCTCCAGCCAGCTCCAGCCAGCAATTAAAATGTTTCAAAAACTCATCAAAGGCATCGAAAGAGCCCAGCCTAGACAGCCAGCCTGGAGTCATCAACTAAATGCAATTCCATTTCTGTCAATATCACAACATGTCTCTTGGCTGACAGAATGGGGACTGACTTGAGAACCTTTCATCTGCGATTGATCTGCTGAAAAAGGCCAATAAACTTGGCTTGAATATGGCATTACCTTGCCGTGTTTGGCACATGTGCTTCACAACCGGTCGAACAAAGAATGTTACCATAGTGTTTTGAAACGCAGCATCTCATTCCCGCTTTTTCAGAAAACAGATTTACACAGTAACCTGGGGTGCTTCAAACGTTTTTAGTCATTTATAACAGATCCATGTAAATGGTCATCACTTTATCAACATTATCATCTGTAGCAAAACATTTTAGTTGTGTAAGTATAGCGTGTTAAAGTCAAATGTTATTCTGCTTTGGTTCATTGGGCCCCTTAGTTTTCTCTAAATATCAAGTTTTTTTAATTGTATGTGATTATTATTATTTTTTAAATCAGTTTTCTAGGTTTCAGTTCACAGAATAGGTACCTATTTCAGTCTAAAATTTTCCTCAAATGGTGATATACATTCTGAGAGCAGCAGAAATCTCCATGAGGTGAGAAGAAAAGTCTTGAGATAATTAAGTAAATGTAGTGATTGAAGACAGAAATGATATATGAGAGTGTTTGATGTGTGTAAATATATGACATAATTAGTGATGACAGATGAGAAATGACAGTATGTTTCTTGTGTGGATTGAAATAATTGATGCAATAATTTTGCTTCAGTCTGTTCTGGGATCAAACATCTCTGATTTAAATCTGTCCTGGACACACTTACCCAAGAAAGAAGAAGAACAGAAACAGGAGGAAGACGAAGGCAAGTACACAAACTTTACAACTTAAATTTAGTGTTTTAGTCGAGGTTCACAGATGAAGTTTCGTCTTCCAGTGTGTTTGTTAGCACGTGTCACTAGAGTTTGAGACTGCAGACATTCATTCATAAGAACATTTGGAGAGTTGAAACCATAGTTAACTAATGATGTTTTCGGAAAATACCTTTCTGAACACCACAATAAACTGTAATAATTAACTGACTTTTTGTTTTATTTTACAGATTCTTGTATTAAACATCTTTAACTGGATATTCAAACTGAATCTTTAATACAAATTATTTTTCTTTTTATTCAGTGATTTCTATTATTCATTCTTCACTACAATATTGATGTTGTATGAATGACGAGGTGTTTACATCACCGCTGATGTCATCATTTCAATCTGCATGCAGAAAGCTTCATTATTGTTTGTGTTGTGTGTCAAAACCTGAGATAAAGTGTGTAGAACAACAAAAGTGAGTCGATATATTAATAATATTAAAGTTCTTTAAATAGCTTCATATCTTAAACATGTACGATTCTTTTAACACTCTGATAAGTCAGTTATATTTTCCCAGTCTTATTAACACTGGTTATTTTCAAGGTCAGGTTAGATTCACATATGCAAGAGTACAGTGTAACAAAATGTAGTTTAGGTCTAACCAGAAGTGCAATTAGCAGGTGCAGGATATACAGTTAGAATAAATACAGAATACAATATAAGAAAAATATTATAGAGTGGGCATGGACAAACAAAATAATAAAGGCAATATTAAATCTCTCTCTGGTCTCGTCTCTGTTACTGCCCTCTCGTCTCCTCGTTATTGATTCATGCCCTACACCTGTTCCCCTCTTGATTTGCTTCTTTCTATTTAATGCCCTCGTGTCTTCTATCCTTTGTACTGGTTCATTGTGGTTGTGTAGGTGAGTCCATGTGTCTTTTCAGTTTAGTTTAGTGTATTTGATGTTGTTCTTGTTATGAGTTTATTTCCAATCTTGTTTGAGCAGACGGTTAGTTTTAGTCCTGTCTTGTTATTATAGTTGCATGTTTTCTTATGTTATCCCCTCGTGGGATGTTTGTTTTATAATTTATTATTAAAGTGTGTTAAAAGCCCCAAAGCACGGCACCACTAAGAACTAAGCTCTTCAGGCTTCCGTTCGCAATATAAACTCAGAGGCATGTCCTGAGGTCCATCTGACATCTGAGTTGGTTCATGTCTGTCGACCTGGAGAACATGCTTTCATGTGTGAATCCCTCCCCTCTCCAGGGTGGAAAGGCAGTGAGTGCGAAGTCCTGCCCTTCGATCTGGCTCTTGCTCACCTCAGGGAGTGGGGCATACGTATCCTCAACCATCTCACAAGATCTGTTGTGTACGCACAGGGACCTTGTGCTTTGGCATCTTGACCGATTGGGCCTCGCAGGACTGGCTGAGGGGAGGAGAAGCTCTTCCCTGCGAGACCACCTCTTCTCTTGGTGTGGAGACTCTGTCACCATGACGCTGCGGAACGTGCCGAGTCAGTGCTGTGCCAATTCCTTCCCTTCTCAGGCGGCTATGAACAATTCCACTGAAAATCTTTCAGAGGCTCCTGGGGCATGTAGGCGTCCTTGGCGGCAGTGTTCGGCTAGGGTTGATGCATATGAGACAGCTTCAGCATTGGCTCCAGAGTCCAGTTCCTTGGTGAGCTTAGCACACCGGCATTTAGCACACACTGTGTTACAATCATGCCACCAGCTGCTGTCACACCCATGCCCCCTGGGGCCCGTCCACTCAGGCAGGTCCGAAGCGCGCATCCCGCAGTGATGACAGACGCCTCTCTCCCTGCTCGGCTGGGGTGATATGCGCAACGGGCATGCAGTGTTGTAGCAATCATCGTCTCGGGTGACCTCTACCGGACAGGCACTGTAGTGTTCTCTTGGCAGGTTATGCTCCACGGAGAGTGTCGACTACACCCCGCGCTCTCCAGCTTGTTTGGTCGCAGTTCAGGCAGGCACAGGTGGTCCTGTTGCCTCCCTGGACACCGCGGGGCAAGCGGAAGTACGTTTCTCCCCAGTGAGCCTCCCTGCACAGGTTCTGTACAAGGTGAGGGAGGAGAAACATCAAAGACACTTTCAAGTACCTATTGGGCAAGCCGGACTAGGTTCTCAGAGTGGACACTTCTGACGGCGTCCCCCCTGTCGATTCCCCTAACCCAGACAGCTGCTTTGTCAAAGAGAAGGGCACGCTTTGGCACCTGAGACCAGACCTCCGGGGCCTCCACGTCTGGCTCCTGGACAGTACGAGGAGATTCTGTGTGACCAGCCCCTAGGTCAGGATTACTATCACTCAGGCCAGGGTTACCGCCACTAGGTGTCTGCATGCTAACCCGTGGCGCCTCTTCACGTACTGGTGTGCTTCCTGCTGGGAAGACTCGCAGAGTTGTACGCCGGTCAGTGTCGTGCACCAGGAAGGGTTGGAGAGCAATCTCTCCCCTTCTACCCTTAAGGTGCATGTTGTCACCATCACCGCAAATCAAGTACTTGTCACAGGTAAGTACCCAGCCAACATGTCCATTTGGGCCCCACCTGGGTTTCATCTGGGTTTTGTGGGCCTGATATGGGCATGGGGTGCGCGTGGGAACTTTAATGGGCTAAATAAGGGCTTGATAAAGGTTGTTGGCTTGGATTAGATTGCCCATTTTTTTTTGTGGGCCTATTTAGGGCTATACTTGGGCAATATTACATATTTAAAATTACCTTTTTTTTGCAGGTTGTTTTTACATTTTGACGGTTTTAGCCATAACTGTATAAAAGAAAAAAATGTAATCAATTAAATGTTAAACATTGTGCATGTTCTTAAAATAGTAGTAATAATTATAATTATAATCAATGGTATTATGATTATAAAAATGTATGTACCACAAAAACATATTCAACAAGCAGCCCATACAGATAGCACGATTGGATAGAAGGGAGACAAGTAAAGACAGCGAAATCTTGCTTTATGAGTGCTGCATTCCCTGTTAAACCTAAAATCTCGCGAGATAAGTCCTTAAAACCATAACCGATCAGCACGAGCCTCCCGCCTACCCACACAAGTTCGTCAGTACCACAGGAAGGAGCAACTCAAGGTATAATCATCCTACGTTAAGATAATATTTCTTGTTATATTCATGTTATATTCATTTCTTTGCTTTTGTATTTGGTGACATTCTAATAGATTCAGTTGGTGGTTTTAGAATAGCTAAATCATTTTGTCATGATTTACTATTGTGGTCGTTGGCGATTTGTCAATCCATCAATCCGTCTGATTTTATGCTATAAGCTCTTTGTTCTGGCACACAATTTGTTGATATCGTTGATGAAAATCATCACACAGGATTTTCTCCACCATTTATGTATAGGCTTAGTGACTTGCTTTGATTTAGACTTCCCATGCATCTTGTGTGGCTAGGTGTCGTAAGAAAGCTTACTTTACCTGGTGGATTAAGGGTCCCCTTAGGTGTAGAGTTTCAGCCAGTGTACTTTCTGTAATTTTACAACAGATGGCTTCATTAAGGATTCATGTACCAAAGACTTTCTCCAGGAAACCCAGATTTCAGCTTGAAGTGGCTATGTGGAAAGCCACAGAATTCCAGATTGTTTCTATTGTATACTGGACCTATTGTTTTGCGTAATAATTTACCACATAATTTATACCAACACTTCATGATGCTCTCTATAGCAATGAGAATTTTACTTGGTGTTCAGAATTTTCTCAATATGCAGATCAGTTGCTAAATGTTTTTGTTAAAAATGTTGCTAAAATATATGGTCCTGAATTTATTGTGTATAATGTACATAGCTTAATACATTTAGCACTGGATGCAATGAAATATGGAGCTCTTGATCAAATTTCAAGCTTTCCATTTGAAAACTTTCCAGGTAAAATTAAAAAAGATGATACGAAAGCCACAACATCCAGTGCAGCAAGTTGTAAAACGTTTACATGAAAAACAGAAAGTCAAGCCAAAAAGACAGGAGAATATACTTATTCAGCATAAAAGACTTCATCTCACTGGACCTTTACTTTGTTGATTTGAAACATGCCAACAGTACAAACATTACCACGGGAAAAATATGTTTATTTCGTGTGAAACAGGTGACAATTGCTTTGACTTGAATGGGCAAGTCGTCCTTGTCAAAAATATATTGTACAGTCCATCTGGGGACACACATTTGGTGTGTGATGTTTTTACAAATGTAGAAACATTTTCTGATTATCCTACCGACTCATCTGCTGTGGGAATCAGAATTCATGAAGAACGTTATCCTTCTTCCTTATAATGGAGCTTTTGTAGCTTTGCCTCTGCTACATGAGTGTTGACATCATGCAATTAATTTGTCTAGTAAAATGCTGCCCTT
The DNA here is from genome assembly GCA_037178815.1 of Barbatula barbatula. Taxonomy (NCBI): domain Eukaryota; kingdom Metazoa; phylum Chordata; class Actinopteri; order Cypriniformes; family Nemacheilidae; genus Barbatula; species Barbatula barbatula. The sequence continues at coordinate 14,631 of JAXOFQ010000043.1, read as the reverse complement.
TGCTGTTGTGGAATTTCTGGAATCGCGGACTGTCGCCGTTATACCAACAAACTGGTTTACTGGGCCTGAGGAAGAGGAGTGTTGCTGGCCACCTTCCTCCACTGTCCACATCGAACGTATTGTTAAAGAGAGAAGAGTCCCTCTAAAAGACTGGTCAAAATTTCAAGTGCGGGTTTTGGGAAAAGCTGGTGAGTATTAATCATGATTTTTTTAAAATTATGTTGATTTTATGTTTTAAGTTAAATTGATTGATGCGGTGCAACATGACAAATGACAACAGTGCCCAACAGTTTTTGTTGCATCACATCCTTCACATCTGGTGGTGCAGACCTGATGTAATGCTAGTTATCTTTAATGATTAAAGCAAATATTTCTTTTCATGTTGTGGAGGGGGCGTGGTTAAGCGGAGTCGGCAGCGAAAGGGTGAGGTAAGCGGTGTGTAACTAGGTCAATTTCACATTGTAATGTGGAAATTTAGATCCGTATATGAATCAATATAAAAATGGATGATTAATATGACATGATTGTGAACAAAAGCTCGAACCAGAGAGTCTACAGTGGCTGGGTGTTGCCAGAGATTGGAATGTGGTCAGTGAGTGGGGGTAGGATGTTCTGCTTGTGTGTAAATGTGTAATAATAACCACATCTTATTTTTGGGGAAGAAATGTGTACACTCAAGGATCTTATTGTGGTTTAAACGTGCCTTTACATTTAATATGATTTCATTATTGATTACTAACTATGCATAATATGTTGAAAATATAACCAGTGTGTTAGTTGGGTTAACCGAGACAGCGCTGATATTGTGGGGTTTTTCCATAGGATGTTACTATGTGTGTGTGTTGAGATCAGGTTACGCACAGAGCGTGTGGGGCCTCTATAATTTGTTACAGATGGTGATTTGAAAACCAAGGCAGTGAGCTGGTTGGCTGAGACGGGACAAAGAAGGAAAAGCGGATTGGACCCCGCCAGAAGACTAGACTCGACGAAAAATACACATACAGATAAATAGCTGTGAAACTGTTTCTGGTGGTCGATTCTTTGTTAAGACTTTGTGTGTCTGAGAATCCACCGAAACAGCTGTTTGTTCAAGAGTTCTGATCAATAAATGTCAACGTTTTCTGAACTGGCCTCTCTCCAATTTTTGAACGCGCAGAACATTGCTTTAATGTTCTTCAGTTGGTGACCCCGGACGCGATTGGAGAAAGAGGCATCAAAAGAGAATTGTAAAACTCGGAGAGTGACCGAAAATTGGGACGAGACAACTTATGACTTCAACACGCTGTCGACAGAATTAAATAAGGTGAGCAGATACCTGTTTAAACGAACTTCTGCAGATTGGATATTCCAAATTTATGTGTTAAGTTTGAAGTATATCGTACCCTTGATTAAATTTTTTTTTTTAAATCATTGATATTTGTTGATCAGAATGAAAGGCCCGTCACGATTTTATTTATATTAACAAGACGCGGTGAAAGGCCCGTCACGGTTTTACAAGACGCGGTGAAAGGCCCGTCACGGTTTACAAGACGCGGTGAAAGGCCCGTCACGGTTTATTTACGTTAAAAAGACCGGTGAAAGGCCGCGTCACGGTTTTATTTACGTTAACAAGACGCGGTGAAAGGCCCGTCACGGTTTACAAGACGCGGTGAAAGGCCCGTCACGGTTTATTTACGTTAAAAAGACCGGTGAAAGGCCGCGTCACGAGTTTTATTTACATTAACAAGACGCGGTGAAAGGCCCGTCACGAGTTTTATTTACGTTAACAAGACGCGGTGAAAGGCCCGTCACGGTGTATTTACGTTAACAAGACCGGGGAAAGGCCGCGTCACGAGTGTATTTATAAAGGTACACTAAAAGCCGATTAAATTGTGCATATTGTGTATTGTATACAGTGTAAAATGTCTGATTTTGAGAGAAAATGTGCGGAGTATAGCTGTTCCCCTGTGGCTATGCAGTGGGAAAAAATTGTTGATATGTTAATGGCTCAATCAGAACCGAAACATTATAAAAGGGATAGAAAGATTTGGCAAGACAAATGGAATCAAATTTGTATGGATAATGTGTGGAAGGAATCTGAGAAAGTGTTGATTAAGATCACTCCAAAAATCAGGGAAATGGAGGAAAAAGCGCATGCAAGTTTAAACAAACATGTAGAAGGAGGAAAAGATGTGAAGTGGTTAGATAAAACTAAGCATAAAAAGGAGGAAGAGAGATTGAGAGAAGAATTACGCCGTTGGACACGCATTGCTCTTACTGCAATTGCTTTGAGTTCCCCTAGGGGGGGCACAGGACATGTGCAATCGGAGGAGTCAGAGAAAGAAATGGTGAGAGAGTCAAGAAGTGTAGGAGCCAGTATCTCGCGTCATACTGAGACCGCCCCCTTATATCCTGATTTGAATAAGCTGTTGCCACCCCCCTACATAACAGCTTCACAGCAAGTGCAAGTGAATGTGAAAGATTCATTGGTGGAGGTAGACATGCCAGATCTAGATGTTTTAAAGGATCAAATAAACGTGTTGACAGCACAATTAGAACTAATGGTAAATAGACAGGAAACCTTACGAAGAAAGGATAGCATAACAAATCAAAGAGCACAAGTAGTGCACAATGAGGAGGAAGGCAGAGACATGAAGGGACAGGAAGCATGTAATAACAGTGAGGATGGAGGGCCACTGCAGGTATGTAGGGACGTAGTTATTAAAGGAACTATGATGTCTACCCCAGTGTCACAGGGTACTAGGAGTCGTACCAGAGCCTGTCAATCCACTCCAGCCTGTCAATTCACTTCCCCTCAAGAGAGACAATGGGACAGTATGTGTCGCCCAGGTAGTGAGTATGATGAAAGGAATGTGAATGTGCCGAACGCCCAGCTGATGTCAGGAGGGGCAACTAACATGCCTCTGTTACAGGGCAACCGTGGGGTACCAAAGTACCAGCCCTGGAGCCATAGTGACATGACAGCTGTGCTGGCAAAATTGCCCCCCATTACATCTGGTGGAGGCAGATGGCTTATAAAGTTGATGGCATTGTGCCACGGCACCACCTTGGCGGTAGGAGACATAAGATGCCTTTTAGGCCAAGTTTTTACTGTTTCGCAGATGGCAGAGTTTGAGAAGGATGCAAACATTGAAGACGAACCCAATGACGCACAGTATACCACTGTCAGTACAGCGATCGCCAGGGCCCTCAGAGAAAGATTTCCAACACCCCCAACCGTATACCAAAACATTAAGTTCCGCATTAAGCCTGGTGAGACTGGAGCAAGTTACTATTTTAGATGCGCAGCTGAATGGGAGCAGATGGTAGAAGAAAATAGTTTAAATAATCCGATTACGCGTAATATATTTAGAACTGCCGTAATGACAGGGGCCCCCAATGGTGTCAAGCAGGCAATGGAATGTAATCCTGACACTCCAGTTGCCAGCAACGAAATGTGGGAAAGACATCTAGTGTTCCATATTGACAGATCAGTCGATAAGCAGGATAAAGAACAGGAGGAATTAGAAAAGACAAAGCAACAATTGTTAAAACTACAATTAGAAATGGCTAAGTCAGATACCAAGAAATCCAAACAAATGTCACAACGTCCTGTGAGCAGCGGCTTTGACGGGCAGCCCGGGGGGAAGACCCCACCTTTTCCCATAGTCACACCTGAAACTCTTGGCTATGCTCAGGGAGGACATGTCCCTAATTTCCAATTAATAAAACCATGGGGAGGGTATAGGCCACGGGGCAATAGCGGATGGGCTAGGGGGAAGCCGAGTGGGGGAGGGGTGCGCTACAGGGATGCATGTCATCAGTGTGGGGGGACTGATCATTGGAGGAGACATTGTCCCATGACAGGGGACAGCCAGTATATGGGACCACCTGCGGGGGGATGGGATCCTCATAGAGGTGGACCCAGTGGTCGTGGCAGAGGACCACAAACTCCAAAATACCCGGAGCAACAATGCCCACCTCCCCACTCGATTCAGGCGCCCTTGAACCCATCTTGGGGCCAGGGGGAAGGCGCGGATTGTTGACGAGGCCAACAGAGAACAATCATGCGAGGTCTGGCTGAGCCTTACATGATTTTAGTGGTTAACAACAGACCACTAACGGCTTTGGTAGATACCGGAGCAACATACTCCACAGTAACGAGGGGCACAATCACTGACAAAGATCTAAGTGATAAGACTGTTGGAGTTATGGGATTCTCTGGAGGGCTCGAACACTGGTATCTTACTGTTCCTCTTACCACGAAAGTGGCAAATCAGTCCCTGTCACACTCATTTCTGTATTCCACAAAAGCACCTGTTCCCCTATTGGGCAGAGATCTGTTGACTAAATTGGGTGCAAATATTTTATGCTCACCAGAAGGTGTCACAGTCACGTTCCCGGACGGCACTAAAGTCGACTGTTCACAGGCACATAGTAGAGAGGGCCACCAGCAGGTTTTGCTGGGAGGACCCTTGCAAGAGATGGCAGACATATATTGGGTGGAACTAGATAATTCACAATCGGGAGCCAGAGCACTGTATAAGAGTCAGTGGCCCTGGATCAAAGACTTAGCTGTCTATTTACCTCCCATCGACCCCCTGCATTGTACACTATTTTATGACCGGAATGACACTGTCACATACCAGGAAATGTTCCATGACATTGAGGGCCAAATGTGGACACTCACAGGGGAGGGCCTATATGTAGGACGAGAGGGTGTAGTAGTTCCAGTTACACTGACACCAGAACAACAGATATGGTATGAAATGGCAGACACAGCTGAACCTCACATTTCTATGGCACTGCATCCAGGCCATGAAGCTCGAGAGCTAGGAGCTATGACAAAGAGGTTGCGCTTGGTGACCGATTGGGAGCCCTCTGACATTGTAGGGGTTTTGCATTCGCGTATGACAGATTCATATTGGGTACCACAAAAAACGGCCGATAGGGGCCAATTAACTCACCTCGAAATTACAAGAAGCCATGGTCGCGAACTGACAGACGGTCCCGGAGCTGAGCAGTTAATTAACAGCCAGCCGGATGACCTCTGGTCACAAGGTCCAACGGACGTTGGCCTCTGTAACATTGAGCCAGTCAAATTTCAGTTAAAATCGACAGAACCAGTTTGGGTCCCACAATATCCTAACAAAAGGGAGGCAGAGGAAGGTATCGCGCCCACTGTTCAAGGTTTAGTGGAGAAAGGTGTCATTATTCCATGGCGATCGCCATGGAACACCCCGATTTTTCCTGTAAAAAAACCAGGCACGAACAAATATAGATTAGTCCATGATCTGCGTCGAGTAAACAGCCTGGTGACAACACCAACAATGGCCGTACCAAACCCATATACTGCCATCTCAAATTTGACCCCAGCTCACCAATGGTTCACATGCATTGATTTGGCCAACGCTTTTTTCTGTATACCAATCTCAGAAGAATGTAAATCGTGCCTGACTTTCACTTACCGAAAATGTCAATATTCTTATAACAGACTTCCACAGGGCTTTATTTTATCGCCAGGGATATTCAATCAGGTCCTAAAAAATCAGCTAATAAATTGTGTGTTGCCTGTAGATTGCGTTCTAATAATGTATGTTGATGATCTTTTGCTAGCAGCCACAACCAACGAAGATTGCTTAAAAGCAACGGGCGTCATTCTGAGACAGCTGTATGCGTCTGGGTTCAAGGTTAGTAAAGAAAAACTGCAGGTCAGCAGGCCATCTGTTACTTTCATGGGCCGTTTAATCACAGGCCAAGGCACAACATTGTCTGATCGCCAACGTGATGGCATTTTGTCACACCCCAAGCCACACAATGTGAAGGACATGCTTTCCTTTTTGGGATTGACAGGTTTCAGCAGAAATTATATCCCTATGTATGTCGCGGTCACCAAGCCATTACGAGACATGGTCAAGGAACAAGGCATGAGAAATGTGCAGGCGAAGTTAACATGGACCCCTGAAGCAGAAACTGCGTTCATTAAATTGAAAGGGGAGCTGTCACATGCAGCATATCTGCATAGCCCTGATTACAGCAAGGCATTTTTCCTAGACGTTTCTGAAACAGGGAATAGCGCACATGGAGTACTTTTCCAGAAGCAGTCTAGTGCTAGACGTGTGCTCATGTATGTCAGTGTCCTAATGGACGCCATTGAACAACGCCAGCCGGCTTGTGCCAGGTTCACTGCAGGATTGGCAAAGATTATTGAAAAGACATCACACATTGTGATGGGTCATCAGTTAACGGTCCTGACCACGCACTCTGTCATGTCGTTTGTCAACTCTGAATCATTTACGTTTTCACCATTGAGGCAGAGAAAACTGTCCAAATGTCTAACGGCGCCAAACATAACATACAAACACGATGGCATTAACATGGCAGATTTGTTCACCAAAGGGGAACCACATGACTGTGCACCAATCACTGACCTGGCATCTCGTGTTCGCCAGGACTTAACTGCAACCCCTATCCCTGAAGCCTCGGACGTGATTACACTTTTCACGGACGGGTGCTGTTTTAGAGCTTATGATGGCTCTTTGGTCTCGGCTTATTCTGTTGTGCAGCAAACAGACTTAGGTTACACTACTAGGGAAGCAGAGAAAATAGAAGGCAAACAGTCGGCGCAGAGAGCAGAACTAATTGCGGTTACACAAGCACTAAAACTCGCAGGGTCTGGTAAAGTCAACATTTACAGTGACTCAGCTTATGTCGTGAGTGCTGTTCATGTCGAACTCGCAGTTTGGCAAAGGAGTGGGTTCGTCACTACGTCTGGTAAGCCTATAGCACATGATGCAGAAGTACGTGCACTGTTGGACGCATTGAAAATTCCAGCAGCTGTTGCTGTCATAAAATGTCAGGGCCACTGTAAAACAGACAGTGCTGTAGCACGGGGAAATGAGGCTGCTGACTTGGCTGCCAAAACAGCTGCAGGCTATCAGGTGACAATGATGGTACAGACTGACTGTTCATATGTGAAACTGTTACCATCTTTCAGCAGAGAAACACTTGTGGCCGAACATGGCAAATGCACACCAGAAGAACTGTCAACGTGGACAGAGTATGGGGCCCTGTGTGCACCAGATGGTCTGTGGCAGGCCCCAGATGGCAGACCAGCATTGCCCATGAGCCTGTCACGTTCTATCATGAACCAAGCACACACTATGTCGCACGTGAGTTCAAAACAGATGATGAAAACATTGCAATATTGGTGGCATCCTTTTTTGACGGCTATGGTGTCTAACTTTGTACTTTCATGCGACATTTGTCAAAAACATAACATCAAACCAACTTTAAAACAGTTAAAGGGCACATTTTTGCCATTGCGAGGCCCAGGAGAGGAAATTGTGATTGACTTTACAGACATGGTAGAGAGGGTGCAAGGGAAACGGTATTTGTTGGTGATAGTTGACCAATTCACAGGTTGGCCTGAGGCTTTTCCTTGTGGGAAAGAAGACAGCACTGCAGTCATTAAGTGTCTCATTAATTTGTACATCCCGCATTACGGTTTCCCCCGGCATATCCGGTCAGATAATGGCTCACACTTCAAGAATGAGCATTTAAAAATCGTAGAGAAATCGCTGGGCCTAACGCATGCGTTTGGGGCCGTCTATCATCCCGAATCGCAAGGTAAGGTCGAACGGATGAACCTAACACTGAAACTTAAATTGGCTAAAATCTGTGCACAGACCAAATTATCATGGCTATCAGCTCTTCCGTTGGCTCTAATGTCTGTACGTTCCTCTGTTAACAGAATCACTGGCTTTACACCTTTTGAATTGCTTACAGGTAGATCTTTTCCAGGACCGTCGACGCCGCTGAAGCCGGACACCTGTGTACCACTTTCACATTGTGTATACTTTGACAAACTGACTGCTATGATTCAACATTTCTCTCAGCAGACTCCCTCTGACATTGCTGGAGAACCTGTCGAGCCCGGTTCGCAGTGGGTTCGCCTGAAGAAGTTTCGAAGGAAGTGGAATGAGCCACGCTGGACGGAGCCTCTGAAAGTGACGGCCAGGACATCACATTGTGTCCGTCTATCTGGCAAGGGCGACACCTGGTATCACTTGTCTTCTTGTGTTAACTGTGATCCACCAAACAGGTCGCTGTCAGAGACTGCTGTGGACCTGAGGGCTCAGGTCCAAGAGGGGAGGGTATCTCTGGAGCAGAAAGTGGAGCAGAAAGTGACATAGGAGCAGAAAGTGGAGCAGAAAGTGACATACAAGCATCAACAACAGGGGCATTAAAAATTAAAATCCAGTGCAAAAAAGGTGACATTTGCAAGCAGTGACATTTAAAAACAGGTACGGAGTGGAGAACGTGAGACGACAAAATAAAAGAACAGGTGATTGTGCAGTGACTCATGAGGAAGACAGTAGAACTATCTTCCATTTAGTCACAAAAGCAAGGTGCACGGACTATCCAACTGATGATTTCACCCAGAGCTTAAAACAAATAAGAAACTGGTGTATAGACTATATACTCATTAGAACCAAGGGTTATCAACATTTTCGTATTTATCTTTATCATAATCTTTATATATTAATTTTCTTTCTAATTCTTTATAATCAATATATATTGTTGTTATTGTGATTCTTCCTCAATTTTAATATTCACATTTTCCATATTTACTATTTTTCATATTCTTATATTCACAGTTTTTATATTTCATATTCAGTATTTTCCATATTTTCTATATTTTTATATTGCTATTGTGATTTTATATTGTCATATTCATTAACGTATAACCATTTATTCCTTACATTTCTATTTTGTGGGATTTTAACCATATATTTTTTCATGAATTTCATATTCCCATTAAGTGTACTGTGTGTTTAACCATTTACATTTCCAAGAGTGTGTTTATTGTTCCTTTAAAGTCCAAGAGAGGGTAACGAGATGAAGCTGTGGGAAAACTGTAAGCTGTCAGGGATCCTATTAATAATTTCAGGGGTTATAGTAGGAATAATATTTAGCATAACTGAGAGTCAGGAAAGCAACAACAACATATCGAAGCCGAGTTACAAAAGAGCCATAGCCAATACGAGGTTACCATGTGAACAACTCGTAATTAACTATGTTTGGGGTAAGACCACATCATTTACGTTCGACCTATGCGCTGTCATAAATTGTGGGGGAAAAAATAGCTCATGGAGGGGGTACGAGGTATATGTATGTACGGACGGGAATATGGACAGTGTTTGTAAGGTGTCCCAGTCTAGGCAAACCTATAGGGGTGAATGGTGTCCATCGTGGAATAAAGTAATAGCATATACCGGTGCTTGGACCCCGAGAGAACCTAGCCTTTGGACCCGTACCTCGGCAAAATTTGATTTTAAAATGCAAAGAGATTATAGTGCAAGCCAAAATCCACTCACCCTTTCAATATCCACCAGAATGGGATCAGCCAATTATACAGGGGAGTTTTTCCTTATAATGGGGGTGCACAGCCCAGGAACAGATAAAAAAGCAGTAATAAAATTTGTTGTGGACAGTTCACCTGAGGAGGAAAGAAATGGGACAGTAGCTGAGCTATTATCGGTAGGACAAAAGAATGGGGTGGTAGAAATAGATTACACCATGTTAAAACCAGAAGATATGATAGAAAGAGCCACAGGATATGGGGAAAATAATTTATGGCTGGAATGGATAATTACCACAGCCAGAGAACAGAGCCTAGATGATTGTGTTGGATGTGCTAATGCAAGACCCCATTTATATATCGAACCAGCCCCGTTGTACCAAAACGATACGTGGGGTTATGAGTGTATGTTGGCATTGACACGGATGGCCAGTCCAAAAAATTGTACCACATTGGCAGCAATATTCCCACCAATAACCAACCTTTCACGGGCAGGTCCATTTACACCGAAGAAAGCAAATTATACCTGTTTTGATATTAAACGTCTATCACCTACCAGCAACCTGGGGGAGATAGATAAGGAGTGGTGTGATCAGATCATAGTAGATAATGGGACTGAAATAGGCACGTGGGCTAGAGCAGGTTTGTATTATTATTGTGGAGATCGAAGATTGTTTACTAGGATACCTGAGCAGGCAAAGGGAGTGTGTGCCATGGTGAGACTGGGAGCCCCAATAACTCTGATAGGAGACAGAGCAGTCAGAACAGAAACCGTGAATTCAGCAACATTGACTAGAAGACGTAGGAGACACATCATTACAAAGAGAGCAATAGGTTCAAGTGTAGACTTATCATTAAATAGTCCGACGTATATTGATGCTATAGGAATTCCTAGAGGCGTTCCGGACGAATTTAAATTAGCGAACCAAGTGGCAGCAGGTTTTGAGAATATACCAATAATAGCTGCTATTTTTCCAGTCACCCCAAACAAGAATGTAGATAGGATTAATTATGTACATTATAATGTGATGAGGTTAGCAAATATGACAAGGGATGCAGTAGATGGTTTAGCAGAACAGCTAGCACCGACTTCACTTATGGCTATACAGAACCGTATGGCTCTGGACATGTTGTTGGCAGAAAAGGGAGGAGTATGTGTTATGTTTGGTGATCTTTGCTGTACTTACATTCCTAATAATACAGCACCAGACGGATCAGTCACTAGGGCATTGGAAGGTTTGAGAACTTTGTCTATCGAAATGAAGGAACATTCAGGAGTGAATAATCCTATTGGAGATTGGCTAGACAAGGCACTAGGCAAATGGAAATCAGTTTTAATGTCGATTGTGTTATCAATAGCTGTATTTGCAGGTATTTTGGTCTCATGCGGATGCTGTTGTATTCCCTGTATCAGATCACTATGTAACAGAGTGATATTATCGGCAATAGAAAAGACAGATTTAACCCCTCCAAAATATACCATGCCTCTATTGTCTGGCGATCATTTCTTAGATGAGGATGATAATGATGTTTGTGATGATTTGTGACCATTTTTTAATGGTCAAGAGAGGGATTGTGGAAATTTAGATCCGTATATGAATCAATATAAAAATGGATGATTAATATGACATGATTGTGAACAAAAGCTCGAACCAGAGAGTCTACAGTGGCTGGGTGTTGCCAGAGATTGGAATGTGGTCAGTGAGTGGGGGTAGGATGTTCTGCTTGTGTGTAAATGTGTAATAATAACCACATCTTATTTTTGGGGAAGAAATGTGTACACTCAAGGATCTTATTGTGGTTTAAACGTGCCTTTACATTTAATATGATTTCATTATTGATTACTAACTATGCATAATATGTTGAAAATATAACCAGTGTGTTAGTTGGGTTAACCGAGACAGCGCTGATATTGTGGGGTTTTTCCATAGGATGTTACTATGTGTGTGTGTTGAGATCAGGTTACGCACAGAGCGTGTGGGGCCTCTATAATTTGTTACAGATGGTGATTTGAAAACCAAGGCAGTGAGCTGGTTGGCTGAGACGGGACAAAGAAGGAAAAGCGGATTGGACCCCGCCAGAAGACTAGACTCGACGAAAAATACACATACAGATAAATAGCTGTGAAACTGTTTCTGGTGGTCGATTCTTTGTTAAGACTTTGTGTGTCTGAGAATCCACCGAAACAGCTGTTTGTTCAAGAGTTCTGATCAATAAATGTCAACGTTTTCTGAACTGGCCTCTCTCCAATTTTTGAACGCGCAGAACATTGCTTTAATGTTCTTCATTGTACGTAATAGTCTCAGTAATGATAAGCTTAGACTTGAATTTGTGTGTGTGGTCAGGTAGCTCACTGGAGGACAGTGTGGTGAGGTGGTGCTGTATAAGTCATGCCGAGCAGAAGAAGTGCGAGCAGTGGGCTCTTAATATAAAGTCAGATCCTCTTGTGTGCGTGAAAGCCTCATCTATGAGTGACTGCATTGAGAAAATAAAGGTCCAGTAAGACCATTTTTGAAAATGTAACAAGTGTATTACTTAATGCAATTTTACATTATTACTTAATGCAATTTTCTGCAGGAACAGTATGTATATTTTATTAAAAATCACTTGTAATTTAATTACCTTGCATACCATTGGCAAATGTGGTAAAAAAATTATTCTGAGCCCTGTATGTAAGTGATGTCTCAGTATTACCTTGAACACAATAAATTGTTCATGTTCACAGAAAGATGAGGTGGATGCTGTGTCCCTGGATGCCACTCATGCTTTCATAGCTGGAAAATGTGGCCTTGTACCTGTTGTGACTGAATATTATGGTATGTTATATCTATTATCACATAAAAGGGATGGTTCACCTTCAAAGCAAAAATTCTGTGACATTCATTATTTACACGCCCTCTTTTTGTTTCAAACCTGTATGAATGGGGACCAACCGTTTTTGGTTACCGATATTTTTCTAAATATCTTCATTTGTGTTTTGCAGAAGAAAGAAAATCACACAAGTTTAAAATAACAACAGGGTGTGTAAATGGTGACAGAATGTTAATTTTGAAGGTGAACTACTCCTTAAACACATTCTTCTGGTTTATCTAGAAAATGTCAGCTTTTTCTTTTTGCCGCTTGTTCATTCTAAATTTAGGAGAGAAGTGTGACCTTAAAGGAGCCGGAGGCCATTATGAAAGTGATGGTAATGATGAACAAAATTACTTGAAAAAAAAAATACCCCTTTTATTATTTTTACACCAAATGTTTATCTCTAAGCAGAATTGCCGCCGGTGTATGGGTTGGCAGTTGTACGTCGGACAAGCAAAAGTCTGAATTTTGGCAGCCTGGGAGGGAGACGGTCCTGCCACGGTCACATGTACAGTCCTGCAGGCTGGGTTTTACCTGTCAGACACAAACTTAGCACAGAACACAACAACAGTGCCACCTGTGAACCAAGTAAAGGTACTACATATTTTTGATCTAATGATTTATCAATTACCCCTGAATAGTAATGACGAATATAGTTTTCTGTTGTTAGTGTACGCTGAGGTGTTTTGGAAAGGTTGTTTGCCAGGAGGTCAAGGCAATCTATGTAAGGTGTGCATGGGTGGGACTGAGGAAGCCGCCACCAGACGGTGTACTGACAACCATAATGAGCGTTACTATGGAAATATGGGTGCATTAAGGTAAGGAACTGCTGTTATTTGCACAGTTCAACTAAAAATGTTATGGAGAAAAGTGTCTCACAGAAAAAACTAAGCTTAAAATTGTTGTAGGTGCTTGGTTGGAGACCCCAGTGGGAAGAGCTTTGGAGATGTGGCCTTTATGGAACACCACAATCTGGAGAACAACATTAAACGTACTTGAGGATACACAGATGCATAAATTGTATATTACAGTAACACTTGTTTCTCTCATTAATGTAATACGTTTGATTGACAGGCCTTAACAGCAGTGGTTGGGCAGAAGGGTGGCTCACCGGGGACTTTGAATTGCTTTGTGTGGATGGAAATCGTGCTCCTTTCACTGAATGGAAAACATGTAACTTAGGAGCAGTTCCTCCAAATATTGTCATGACACGTCCTGTTCTTACAGCTCGCATTTATGACCTTCTGATGAAGTCCCAGGTGTGCACTTTGACATATTCATTGAATTAATCATTTGCCTTCAGTTTATAGCATCATCAGGATAGGAATGTCCAACATAAAATTTAGATTATCCCAAATATGTGTTTTGTTTTTTAGGAGACAATTGCAGGTCTTTCAAATACTGGATTCCACCTATTTGAATCTGAGCAGTATGGCGAGAGTGACCTACTCTTTAAAGATGCTACAAAGTGCCTCGTTCACACCAGTCACAAGGATTACCGTGCTATACTGGGAGAGGAGTTCTACCTACAGGCAGAGAGCATCTTTAACTGCACACCTTCAAGTATGAATGAAAATAAAGCATGCATAGCAATTATGTTACATTTATCTTACAACCAATTTTATAACCTTATAACAGGTCTTTATTTGAACTTTCCTTTTACAGACATCTTGCAGTTTTGCAATCAAGACGTGTGCAGCATATTCTAAACGCAGATGAATGGCTAGATGAGGGCATTTATGACAATAGGTTGTCATTCAAAACCATGGATCATATCCTGTATGCACAGCTCTGGAAAAAAGAGACCACTACAAATTTGACTCTAGTTAGCATTTCTATTGTGGTTATTCCATTACGGTGTTTGTCAAATTCCAGCAAAACCATAGGACTTGCATGAAGTCACCCAACACGAATGTGAGGGACGGTGTCCACTCAAATGCTTACAAATCAGGGTTATTTTATCGGATTTTTGAATTGCATTGGTATTGTGGCGTTTAAAAATTCAAATGAAGCAATTTTCAAGGTCTGAAAACATTGCATATTTTTTGTTATTTTGTCCAGTTTTCATTTTATGCAAATCAATTTTAATACAATTTTTTTTATTTGTAATTCACATACTTAAGGAAGAATAACCATTTGTACTTAAATACTAACCTGTAAATAGTAAATCCAGAACAATTGTACATGTATGGCTTCTTTTGTATCATTCTTGTCATACAATAAAATGCTCTTTAAAGTTTCAATGCTGCAATATCAGAGAATTTATTTTCATGTCATTTAGTGTTATAAATAGCTTACTGCTTTTTATGCTCTTATTATCGTCCCAAAGGGGAAGATTTCAAACCACAAGGATACCTTTCACTACATTTCCCATAATGCACCTCTGTTACAACACGGAAGTTCTTATTTTGACGACCTCTACGACCGACTGAGAA
>JAXOFQ010000042.1:47500-216136 GCA_037178815.1 Barbatula barbatula | reverse complement strand
TGTACCAGTAAAGCCAAACATTACTGCTGGTTGTTTCATATGAACAGCTCAGTGTCACAGAATCTTCTTCATTTCTGATTATATTTATATCTCCTTCTGGTCCAATTTTATCTGCAAATGAACCTGAAATAAAATATATTATATTTGAATACTAAACAGTTTTGTTTTATTACAACATAATACTAGTCAGTCTTTGAAATGTATCTTGTATCAAGTAATGTAGTTTATTTACCTGAAACTGCAGAGACGATCATGAGTAGAGTCATCCGTGTCTCCATGTTAGAAATGAAATGAGATTGTGATGGTTGAAATTGCTGAAGAAGATGAATTGAATATTATCATGTAGGTGGGTGTGGTTCAAATGAAGCGTTCACTCCACACTTGATGGTTGTGACACCTTTATTTATAACTGTTGATGTGAATTACAGTCACAAAGCCTTATACATTATTATAAATATAAATGTCTATTGTAATGACCACAACGATTTAGATTAATAAATACAAATACTGCAAGTGATCAAAACTTTCACTTCCAGAATGTTTTAGATGTCTCCCTATATAATACACCAGAGTCAACATCTGAACCCCACTCCAAATGCTTTTAAATTTATAATTGATTCAAAACTTAAACTTCAATTTAATGTCATTTAATATGAATCACTGCGTCACTTGATTTGTATTAAATCATTTGAGAAAACAAGTTTCCATTTGTCCTATTTACGATTCATTTCCCCAAGTATCCTCTTATTTTAGTGTATGCTGCACCTGTGTTATGAAAGTTGTCTATAAAGACTGTTTACCTACAGTATATAATACTTGAGTATTTTACTCTTAGGGATCAAGGATCTTTACTTTTGTTCACTAGTGTGTTTACTTTGGAAATATTTTACTTCCATACATTATAAAGCATGGCATATATTCAACTACATTATAATAAATGACAATTTTTACATCTAAAAAAGTACATTAATAGGCAAAGAACTTTCTCACGTGTACTCAAGCAATTTACTCAAAAATCTTTTTACTTGAGTAAAAGTAAGATAGTAGATTTATTTGTACTTAAGTATTAAAGGTAAAAAAATATGTAAAAATGTATTTTATGATTTAGGCTTCAGCTCAACAACGTCTTGAAGATCACTAGAGACCCAGATAGCCATTGAATCAATGTTAGAATGTGTTGCTTTATCAATGTTAATAGCTGTCAATCAATATCACGTGTGCAGCTGCAAATAATGTTGACATTTCATAACCACCGACTGTTATTGTGATCTGTGTTTGCTTCAGTTGAGCTCTTGATTCTTATAGTATTACTCCTCCTCTTTAAAAGCACACAGTAGTGTTTCTGTAAGAACTCTTATGAGTCGGTACAGAAAGAGATGTTTTAGAGTTGAGCTGATGTACTTTCTTGAAAAGCGGTTCCAGAGATTAGAAATAATACAAAATAATGTTGATGCGGATCTTTCATGAGTGATTTAAATGTACTGGTTAAAGTGTAAAGATATGGTTACAAAATAAAGAAAAATAGTATAACAGCTCACTTTTGGGGAGTTTTCCACTGGGTACAGTACCTTGTGCCTGAAACATGTTTTAGTTCCCTCGGTTGAGGTTTCAAGGGTTCTGTACTGATACTAAAATGTGACGTGTTTCCACACAGATCACTGGACAGAAAGAATCATTACCAGCATCATTACATTAGCAACACAAACACATTTTAATACGTAATATTGCCATTTCATTATGCCTTGTGACTAGTGTTGTTTTTGGCGGCTGTTTTTACTTTAGTTTTAGTCTTTGTGTCATTTTAGGTTTTATTAGTTTTAGACATGTTCATACTCTTTTTAGTCTAGTCAAGTTTCAGTCGACTAAAAGTATGAGCATTTTACTCTTATTTTAGTCAGAATGATCCATGACTAGTTTTAGTAATGAAAATTGTATTTTAGTTTCTTTTTAGAAATGCAATTCACTTTAACCCAGTCAATATACTTTAACTACCTCGTAGTAATAGATGAAACCAACATTTTCTATATATTCCACTGATCGTATTCGACTCCTGTTCACCAGTAACTGTTGAGATTCATCTTTTTACACCGAGGACAATTGACTCAAACACAACTATTACAAAAGATACAAACATTACACAGATACAGGCACACAATACATTTAAAGTGAGGTAAAGTCTGTACGCTTCGAGGTAATGCTGCAGCACACGTGAAATGAAAAATAAGAAAGTGTCAATATCTGTCTTACAGTAGAAAATAGCTCAGGACACCAGTTGCACCATTTTTTGTGGAGATTGCATATCTGTGTAAAAGTAAACTGTAAGTGTTTGTATAGCATCTTTATTTCTGTCACTCATCCTTTCAGGTTTTTCTACAGTAAAGTTTGTTGTCCTGTCACTGTGGTCTCCAGAGCGCAGTAATGCACTGCAGAGTCTTGAACTGTGGATGAGGGGAAGATGAATAGATCCACACGTTTGCTCCCCACAGTCAGTTTTCCAGATCTTCGTATGATGAGTATGAGGAACGGACGTGTGATGTCGATACGAGGAATATTTGGTATTGCTGGTAGTCTCCATAGCATCCACTTCTGTATGCTGTGCTGTTATGCTGTCAGCACATGATAAATGTAAATGAAATTAAAATAAGAATGTGTTCATGTCTGTATCACAGTTGACATCAGCTGATTCTTGTGCAGAGCATTCACAGACTGAAGTGATGAATCCGCTTTCATGCTCAGAATGGCTTTTGGTAAGGATGTTCAAAAAGTTTCATCACATAGGACCATGTGATATTTCAGTTCCCTTTCGAGGGAACTCCACACAGCATCAAGGTTGACACTATGTGGAACGCCAGCAGCGTGACGCATCTGAATATGTTGTGTGAAACTAATCTCGCGACTTTACGTCGCGCCGCGATGACGTCACTATGACGTCACGAGTGACGTGGTACCGGAAGGTATAAATAGGAAGCGGACGCAGTGCAAATCAGCTTCTGCCATTTCGGCCCCATCCAGAAGCCCAATGCACTGCTCTAGTTCTATGGAGTTAGAGAGTGTTGGTTTTCATACACGGGACATAGATGAGCGCAATGAAACTCCCCTTTCCCCTGGATATGAGGAGCTGTTAGAAGTGGTTGAGCGGGCAGTAGCCAGACTTGGCATTGACTGCCCCACAGAACAACAAGAATGGTTTTGTCTGTTAGTAAATTAGATGAAAGATTCTTGAAAAGACGGGTACAGCCTCAGCTTCGGGGGTTGCCATTCTTTCCCGATTTACATTCAGAGGTGTCCAAATCGTGGAAAAAACCTTACTCTTCTCACATATCTTCCACATCCACAAATTTTTCAAATGTGTTAGGGGCTAGAGATAAGGGCTATGGCATGATGCCAAAGGTAGAAGATATGTTGGCCATTTATCTTTCACCAGAATCGGCATCATCTTTAAAATCCCCGACATTGCCCACCAAACCGTGTAGAGTCCCATCAAATTTGGTGGGCAAGGCGTATATGGCTTCAGGTCAGGCTGGGTCATGCCTACACACCATGGGTCTCTTGCAGGCATACCAGGCCGACTTGCTGGGGGACATTAAAGAGGGCGAGGTCATAGATCCAGGTCTGCTCAATGAGTTGAGAACAGCAGCAGATCTTACTCTGCGGGCTACTAAGGAGACAGCCCGAGCTGTTGGGCGCTTCATGTCAGCACTGGTAGCCACAGAGAGACACCTGTGGATAAATCTATCAGGCATTAAGGAGAGAGATAAGACTTTGCTGCTTGATGCACTTCTTTCCTCGGAAGGCCTCTTTGTTATAGTCACAAATCGGAAGGCTGCTGCAAAGAGGTCCTGGTGGGTTTTCAGGACATCCGAGGGCGCCCCCTCTTGGAGGACTGAAAAATTCGGTCCTTCCAAGAAGTCCTCAGGAAATCTTAACATTCACCCCGCCGTCCAAGACGTTTCGGGGCACGTTAGTTTCTGTTACATGGAATCATCAGAGTCTACCCGAAGACGCTGTAGACCTAGTGAATCTGCAAATAAAGACAACAGTTCGACCATTCCTTGCCGGTCAGCCGCTTCAGGGCGTCAGGCTTCACACAACCGACATCAATGTCGAGAGGTTGACCCCTTAGCACACTTTTCTCAACGAGTGTAGAAAGCTTCAAATTTTTCTAATGGGGTGTTAGAAGGGTAAGAGTTGTCTCTCTTGGTGAAAGGGGCCATAGAATATGTCCCCCCCCCACGAGAGTCAGATCAGCCTTAACAGCCGGTACTTCATAGTTCGGAAGAAGGATGGCGGGCTGAGGCCCATTTTTATATCTGAGAATCTCAACAAATCTCTGAAGAGATACAAGTTCAAGATACTCACTGTCCCTATTATTGTGGCCGGAATCAGATCAGAAGACTGGTTAACCACAATAGTGCTGAAAGATGCATACTTCCACATTCTTATCCTTCCTCAATATCGGAAGTTTCTCAGGTTCGTTTTCGGGGGCAAAGCTTACCTATATCGAGTTCTTCTATTCGGCCTTGCTCTTTCCTCACGCATCTTTACAAAATGCATGGACTCAGCCCTTGCTCCCTTGAGACTTCAAGGGATCCATGTACTACATTACATAGACAACTGGTTAATATTAGTTCAGTCTCACAAGATGGCGATTCGACATTGAGATCTTGTTATGATATGATACCATATGAAGGGTGTGGGGTTACGGCTCAATGCCAAAAAGAGCAACTAAACTCCTCAAAAGAGGTAGTATAGGATTCGGTCACGATGCAGGCACGATTGTCCCCTGCACGTGTCGAATAGATCCTAACAGCGGTGTCCAGGATCAAGTAAGGTCATGCTTACACTGTCAAGCATTTTCTGTGAATTTTTTGGTCTAATGGCGGCAGCGTCCAACGTGATTCCTTTGGCCTCCTGCACATGAGGCCTTTACATTGGTGGCTAAAAGGCAAAAGGTATTCCTAGAGAGGCAACCTGTTCCGTATGATCAGGTTAACGCGCAGAAGACTTTGTTTCCTGGTTATATGGAAGAATCCTTGGTTTCTCAATCAAGGGTTGAAATTGGGGACGTAATGTCACATGAGGGTAGTGACAACGGATGCGTCACTCACAGGCTGGGGGACATAGTGGAAGGTCACTCAGCCAGTGGGCTGTGGAGAGTGCAGCATCACCAACTGCACAAAAATTGCCTGGAGATGTAAGCTGTACTACAAGTACTGAGGTACTTCCTCCCAGTCCTCAGAGGCCATCATGTTCTTGTCACAACAGAATACGACAGTTCTCTTACATAAATCATCAAGGGGGCCTGAGATTACGCCCTCTCTGCAGACTGGCGCACAAGGTTCTCCTAAAGGCCCAGGAGAAGTTTACATAGCTCAGGGCAGTTTACATCCCTGGAGTCCAGAATGCGGGAGCAGACAAGCTGTCAAGGCAGGGGCTGAGGCCCGGGGAAGGGAGACTCCACCCCGAAGTGGTGGAGCAGATCTGGTTGCGTCCCAAGAGAGGTCTCATTGCCCTCTGTAGTCTTCACTTACTAGCCCAGCTCCGTTGGGACTGGACACCCTGGTACAGACATTGCCACGACAGCATCTGTATGCTTTCCCCCCACTCGCTCTGCTCCCAGGACTTCTAGAAAGAGTCCGACATACCCATTAAAGTGTATGTGGTAGCTATCTCTGCCTTTCACTCCCCTCTACCCGAGGGCTCTCTGGGGAGACATCCCTTAGTTGTTCGGTTCCTGCATGGAACCTTGAGGATGATGCATCTCAGGTGAAAGTTCCTGCTCTAGACTGTGGTTCTAGAAGGGCTTTCCCAGATGCCTTTTAAGCCCATTGAGTCTAGCTGGGACAAAGATTTATCCCTCAAGCTAGCCTTCTTGGTAGTCATTTCCTCTCTTTGGAGGGTAGGCGACCTTCAACCTTTATCAGCTTCTCAATCTTGTTTGGAGTTCGCTCCAGGCAGCATTAAGGCTATTCTTCACCCTAGACCGGGATATGTCCCCAAGGTACCTAGGAATGTGTTCAGGACCTTAGTTCTGAAGGCTTTTCATCCTCCACCTCACGAGATAGCGGATCACAGAAGGTAATATTTGCAATGCCCTGTCAGGGCGTTAGAAGAATATGTACGTAAGTCTTCTTTATGACGAAAATCTGACTGACTGTTGGTCTGTTTTGGACCTCGTAACAGAGGTCAACCAGCCTCTAAGCAGACCATTAGTAAATTGATGGTAGATGTAATTTCTTTCGCTTGCGAGGTGCGTGGAATACCTTCACCTCTGCTAGTAAGGGCTCATTCAACACGGAGTATGGCTTCCTCGAGGGCCCTTCTGTAGGGTACTACAGACTGGACCTCTATTCCTTACCTGGAACCCAGGCTCTTTTGTCCTGAGATGTGCGTGGACACCTTCACACTTGGACAGACACATTCCTTATGGCGTAGTGGGCATTTCGTTCCCCATACTGTCAATCTTGACGCAGTGTAGAGTTCCCTCGAAAGGGAACGTCTCAGGTTACGACTGTAACCGTAGTTCTCTGAGACAGGGAACGAGACACTGCGTCGTTTTGCCATAACTCCCTGTGCCTGGAGCATTTGCTTCAATAATTTTTGCAGAAGCTGAATCGCACTGCGTCCGCTTCCTATTTATACCTTCCGGTACCGTGTCACTCGTGACGTCATTCAAGTGTTAAGTCGCGAGATTAGTTTCACACAACATATTCAGATGCGTCACGCTGCTGGCGTTCCCCATAGTGTCAAGCTTGACGCAGTGTCTCGTTCCCTGTCTCAGGGAACTACTGTAACAGTCATAACCTGAGACGTTTTTCTTTAATAAATTAGCAAAAATGTCAACAATTCTGTGGTTTTCTGTCAATATGGGGTGCTGTGTGAACATTAATGAGCAAAACAAATGTAATGCAAATGGCTGCAATATAACAAAGAGTGAAAAAAGGGGGTCTGAATACTTTCCGTGCCCACTATACATATTAATAAAATCATGACTTGCATAGACATGTAAAATGACACGGACCTTCCCATGAACAGCCAGAGAGTTTGTGTCTGTGGAGATAACTGTTAATACATCTAAACCGCAAGCTTGAGGCAGGTGTCACCACCATGATACGAGCAGAGGCTTAGTGGTTTTCAATTTACTGGATTAAAAACTGTTTGACTTTTTGTAAAGACTTTCAGGCGTTTCGTGTCACTGGGCTTCATCTCTCACAGCACAGTAATATAGAGCTGAATCTGACAGAGAAACACTCTTAATAATGACTTCAGTGGATGTATCGGATGTAGTCGAGTCAAACCGAGAGTCTGGTATGTTATTATATCTGCTCTCAGATCGAGCGCCTTTATACAGAAGATACTGAGGTTCTCTGTTAGGATTCTGTCTGTACCAGTTAAGATAAATATAGTTGCTGGCGGCTTTATATGTGCAGCTCAGTGTCACAGATTCTCCATTACTTCTGATTATATTTGTGTCTTTTGGTTCAATGCTGTCAGCAAATACACCTGAAAGAAAATAAAAGCACTAAAACACCAAAAATTATCAAAATAGATGTACATGGTTAACATTAAGTCTTTAAGAAAACTTTACCTGCTGCTGTTATAATAATCAGTAGGATAAATCTCTTCATGTTAAGAAATGTTTCTAATAAATATAGCAAAGTTAAAGATACGTGTCAAGTGCAGAGTTGCTTGTGTTGCTATGAAGTGGGTATATGTGGGTGTGGTCTCATCTCCTATTATACTGAATTGACTATCTCCATCAAACCAACACTTTCACCGGATATACTGAAATTAGTAAAGTAAGTAAATAAGTGTCAAACATGCCGTATAACCAATGAAATGTTCTTATTATAATCTGTGTCATGTCAAATCCTCTTGAATGTTGATATCTGCTTGTTAAATCTTTTGTCATGCACCACCACTTCAGGGCCAAACACTATATTAGGCCAAAACAACCATCACGAGACCAGACTCCCTCACAACACAACCATCACGAGACCAGACTCCCTCACATCACAACCATCACGAGACCAGACTCCCTCACAACACAACCATCACGAGACCGGACTCCCTCACATCACAACCATCACGAGACCAGACTCCCTCACAACACAACCATCACGAGACCAGACTCCCGCACAACACAACCATCACGAGACCAGACTCCCTCACAACCATCACAAGACCAGACTCCCTCACATCACAACCATCACGAGACCAGACTCCCTCACAACACAACCATCACGAGACCGGACTCCCTCACATCACAACCATCACAAGACCAGACTCCCTCACAACACAACCATCACGAGACCAGACTCCCGCACAACACAACCATCACGAGACCAGACTCCCTCACAACCATCACAAGACCAGACTCCCTCACATCACAACCATCACGAGACCAGACTCCCTCACAACACAACCATCACGAGACCGGACTCCCACACGCACAACCATCACGAGACCAGACTCCCTCACAGCACAACCATCACGAGACCAGACTCCCACACGCACAACCATCACGAGACCAGACTCCCTCACAACACAACCATCACGAGACCAGACTCCCTCACATCAAAACCATCACGAGACCAGACTCCCTCACATCACAACCATCACGAGACCAGACTCCCTCACATCACAACCATCACGAGACCAGACTCCCTCACAACACAACCATCACGAGACCAGACTCCCTCACAACACAACCATCACGAGACCAGACTCCCTCACATCACAACCATCACGAGACCGGACTCCCTCACATCACAACCATCACGTGACCGGACTCCCTCACATCACAACCATCACGAGACCAGACTCCCTCACATCACAACCATCACGAGACCAGACTCCCTCACAACACAACCATCACGAGACTGGACTCCCTCACATCACAACCATCATGAGACCAGACTCCCTCACAACACAACCATCACGAGACCAGACTCCCTCACAACACAACCATCACGAGACCAGACTCCCTCACATCACAACCATCACAAGACCAGACTCCCTCACATCACAACCATCACAAGACCAGACTCCCCCACAAGACCAGACTCCCTCACATCACAACCATCACGAGATCAGACTCCCTCACAACACAACCATCACGAGACCAGACTCCCTCACATCACAACCATCACAAGACCAGACTCCCTCACATCACAACCATCACGAGACCAGACTCCCTCACAACCATCACAAGACCAGACTCCATCACTACACAACCATCACAAGACCAGACTCCCTCACATCACAACCATCACGAGACCAGACTCCCTCACAACCATCACAAGACCAGACTCCCTCACATCACAACCATCACGAGACCAGACTCCCTCACAACCATCACAAGACCAGACTCCCCCACATCACAACCATCACAAGACCAGACTCCCTCACAACACAACCATCACGAGACCAGACCCCCTCACATCACAACCATCACAAGACCAGACTCCCTCACATCACAACCATCACAAGACCAGACTCCCTCACATCACAACCATCACAAGACCAGACTCCCTCACAACCCAACCATCACGAGACCAGACTCCCTCACATCACAACCATCACGCAACCAGACTCCCTCACATCACAACCATCACGAGACCAGACTCCCTCACAACACAACCATCACGTGACCAGACTCCCTCACATCACAACCATCACAAGACCAGACTCCCACACAACCATCAGGAGACCAGACTCCCTCACAACAATCACAAGACCAGACTCCCACACAACCATCACGAGACCAGACTCCCACTCGCACAACCATCACGAGACCAGTCTCCCTCACAACACAACCATCACGAGACCAGACTCCCTCACATCACAACCATCACAAGACCAGACTCCCTCACATCACAACCATCACGAGATCAGACTCCCTCACAACACAACCATCACGAGACCAGACTCCCTCACATCACAACCATCACAAGACCAGACTCCCTCACATCACAACCATCACGAGACCAGACTCCCTCACAACCATCACAAGACCAGACTCCATCACTACACAACCATCACAAGACCAGACTCCCTCACATCACAACCATCACGAGACCAGACTCCCTCACAACCATCACAAGACCAGACTCCCTCACATCACAACCATCACGAGACCAGACTCCCTCACAACCATCACAAGACCAGACTCCCCCACATCACAACCATCACAAGACCAGACTCCCTCACAACACAACCATCACGAGACCAGACCCCCCTCACATCACAACCATCACAAGACCAGACTCCCTCACATCACAACCATCACAAGACCAGACTCCCTCACATCACAACCATCACAAGACCAGACTCCCTCACAACCCAACCATCACGAGACCAGACTCCCTCACATCACAACCATCACGCAACCAGACTCCCTCACATCACAACCATCACGAGACCAGACTCCCTCACAACACAACCATCACGTGACCAGACTCCCTCACATCACAACCATCACGAGACCAGACTCCCTCACAACACAACCATCACGTGACCAGACTCCCTCACATCACAACCATCACGAGACCAGACTCCCTCACAACCATCACAACCATCACGAGACCAGACTCCCTCACAACACAACCATCACGAGACCAGACTGATGATTATAAATCCTACAGGAAACTTCTATACGTCTATGTCATCTATCAGCACGTCTCAGAGATGTACTTCAGATAAGCAAACAATAAAACTAGATGTATCCAAGCTGTACGTGTGTTAAAAGGACAGTTTTATTTGTTGAGTTTTAGTGCAGTATGTTTGTGTTTTGTGTGTCTGTGGGCCTCAGAGCGCAGTAATACTGAGCAGAATGAGTGAATGCAGTGGACGAGATCTCCAGATACACCAGTTTTCTCTTCATTTACTGTAGCAGACACTCCAGGAATGACAGGATCAGCCGGCTGCTTCAAAGGAACTTCATTTACCAGAAACATGAACTCTGGTCTGGATGTTGAGTACTGACGGTACCACAGGAGAGTATCTACACCACCTGATCTATTCTAAATACAGGACAGAGTGACTAACTCTCCTTCTGAGACAAATTCATCATGAGATACTGATGCTATTCCCACACTAGAGACATCACCTGAAAGAAAGAAAGAAAGAAAGAAAGTGTCATGATTCTGCCTTCTCTTGTCTTGATTTTCTGGTCTAGGGGCAGAGTCATGACAGACCCACGTGTTTTATGTGGAGAGAAACATATTATTGTCAATCAGAACATAATATGCGTTCTCTCCTGTCTCGTCATTTGGCCCCGCCCCTCTCGTTTCTAGTATAGCTTTCCTCCTGTGTCTTATTACCCATACCTGCCCATCGTTATCTCCTTTGTTAGTTTCCCTACATATATACCCATTTGTCTATTGTCTTGTTGCTCGTTGGTTGTACATGTTTCCTTACCTGTACCTTGGCTTGTGTTCCCTTGTATTGTTTTGAAGTCTTTACTTTCTGTTTTTGTATTGTGCCTCAGTTCAGTTTTCCCCCCATTGTGGGTGTATTATTTGTAATTTGCGGTTTTTATTTATTAAATCCTGTTTTACCCCGTATTGCTGCCTGCACTTGGGTTCTTCTCACTACCTGTTCCGTGACAGAACCAACGAGCCAAGACAGAAACCAGCAGCAGCATGGACACTGGCCGGTCTAGCTTGGCCCGCCGCCTCTGCAGCCTTCGCCAGGGAAGTGAGACTGTGGATGATTATGTGGAGAGGTTCCTGGACATCGCAGGACAGGGCGTCTTCGGGGAGGAGGAGCTGGCGGTGCTGTTTAACACCGGTCTCAGAGAGCCACTCTCTCGATCGGAGATGAGGGCGATGAGGCCGTTGGACTTCGACGCTGTGTGGGATGCCGCCACAGGTCGTTCGTGGTCCACGACCTCATCGAACTCCTTTGACTCATCTCCGCTGGGTGCGATACCAGAGAGTGGTCCTCTGCAGATCAGGAATGTGGGCATCGCCACGCACCACTCCCCAACCTCTGCAGCCTCTCCACAACCGCCCAGTCTCACTGGCAAGCGAGGGAGACGGGAATCCTGGGGGTCCTCGTTGGAGACCTCCAATCCCGAGCCGCTCATCCCATTCTCTTCATTCCTGCAGCCGGCCTCCAGGCGGGGGGCTCGGCTGAAGAAGAGGCAAAGGAGGGCGGCTCGGAGGGCGGCTCAAAGGGTGGTCCCGTCGAGCCCGGTGGTCCCGTCGAGCCCGGTGGTCCCGTCAATCCCGGTGGTCCCGTCAAGTCCGGTGGTCCCGGTGGTCCCGTCAAGTCCGGTGGTCCCGTCAAGTCCGGTGGTCCCGGTGGTCCCGTCAAGTCCGGTGGTCCCGTCAAGTCCGGTGGTCCCGGTGGCCTTTCAGCCGGTGTCTCAGCCTCAGCCGGCCTTCCAGCCGGTGTCTCAGCCGGCCTTCCAACCGGCCTTCCAGCCGGTGTCTCAGCCGGCCTTCCAACCGGCCTTCCAGCCGATGTCTCAGCCGGCCTTCCAACCGGCCTTCCAGCCGGTGTCTCAGCCGGCCTTCCAACCGGCCTTCCAGCCGGTGTCTCAGTCGGCCTTCCAACCGGCCTTCCAGCCGGCCTTCCAGCCGGCCTTCCAGCCGGCCTTCCAGCCGGCCTTTCAGCCGGCCTTTCAGCCGGCCTTTCAGCCGGCCTTTCAGCCGGCCTTTCAGCCGGTGTCACAGCAGGGGACTCCAAGAGCCTCTATGACTCCCCCTAAGACTGTTCCACCCAATCCATTCCCTTTTGGACTGCCCCCTAGGCACTCTTTGCCTCCACCCCCCTCCCTTGTTTGTTATTTTTATTGTCTCACCCCAACCCTTTTGTTATTATTTCTTGTATGCCCCTAGTCATGTTTGCAATGTTTTGTTGGTTTATGTCTGTTACCCAGTCTGTCTTGTCTTGTTAGTTGCTCCCTTGGTGAACGCCAGGAGTCGTTCATTAAGGGGGGGATTCTGTCATGATTCTGCCTTCTCTTGTCTTGATTTTCTGGTCTAGGGGCAGAGTCATGACAGACCCACGTGTTTTATGTGGAGAGAAACATATTATTGTCAATCAGAACATAATATGCGTTCTCTCCTGTCTCGTCATTTGGCCCCGCCCCTCTCGTTTCTAGTATAGCTTTCCTCCTGTGTCTTATTACCCATACCTGCCCATCGTTATCTCCTTTGTTAGTTTCCCTACATATATACCCATTTGTCTATTGTCTTGTTTCTCGTTGGTTGTATATGATTCCCGCTCTGTACATGTTTCCTTACCTGTACCTTGGCTCGTGTTCCCTTGTATTGTTTTGAAGTCTTTACTTTCTGTTTTTGTATTGTGCCTCAGTTCAGTTTTCCCCCCATTGTGGGTGTATTATTTGTAATTTGCGGTTTTTATTTATTAAATCCTGTTTTACCCCGTATTGCTGCCTGCACTTGGGTTCTTCTCACTACCTGTTCCGTGACAGAAAGAAAGAAAGAAAGATAGATAGATAGATAGATAGAAAGAAAAAAAGAAAGAAAGAACGAAAGAACGAAAGAACGAAAGAAAGAACGAAAGAACGAAAGAAGAGAAAAAAATATTAAATAAAAAACAGAAACACAACTATTGTTTTATATTTAAAGAACACAAGGTAATGTAAGTCAAGTTTATGTGATTCATAGTCATACCTGTTGAGAGAGAAATGATCCACAAACTAAATAATGAAATCATGTCTGACAGGATCTTTACAGCAACTAGTTTAACAAAACTTCTTCACGCATGAAGTTATTATGAATTCAAACTCTTTTTATGACTTTCTGCATTTGAGTGATTTTTAGGTGAAGTTTGCCCTCTTGTGGAAATGTTTGTGATTACATCTGAAATATCCTTGAGCCAGTGCTTCCCATCTCCAGTCCTCTGGAACATTCTGGCAGGAGACTACATCAGGTGTTTTATAGGGAGACATCTGAAGCTGTTCTGGGAGAGGAGGGCGTGAGGACTGGAGTTGCCTCATTTACTTTTATCTTTTAGTAAAATAACCAAATACAGCGAGTGTTTAAAGTACTTTACCTCTGTAATACTTTCAATACCATACAGGTCAATTACTCTTGCAATATATAACATTGAGATGTCTTCCCATGAAACACTGCATCATTTAGCTACAGTTTATTACAAAAGAAAAAATTGAGACAAAATATTGCTTATTTTATAATGTATATTTTATTAAATTAAATAATGCATTTTATATACAGTATCTTATGAGTATAATTTATTCAGTAAGAAATGAAGAGTGAACTGCAAGTAATACATTTACTGGAAATAGTGAATTCATATAAAAATATTTTTTTTTATTGCAGAGAAATATTAAGAATTACAATTAAAGTGTTTTATGCGTGACTGAGGACCAATGAGGTAATGAGCCAAATAAAGCTAAAGTATACATGGTCATATACTGTATGGATAAAAGCTGCTAAATAACGCCACATTATTTCATGATTGTTGATCTGACATCATCAGTTCAGAGCAGCTCGCTGGGGTCTTCACGGACATATTCAACATGTCCCTCGCCCAAGCAGTGGTTCCAGCATGTTTTAAATCCACCTCCATTGTGCCCATCCCAAAACATTCAAACCCGACGTGCCTGAACGACTACCGCCCGGTAGCACTCACACCAATTGTCATGAAGTGCTTTGAGCGGCTGGTCCTGGCACACCTAAAGGACTGCATGCATGACTGAACTGTACACACCAGTACTTCATGTTATCTGCTCTCCCGGACTGTTTACACACACACAGCATCATTTGCACTCTATACTGCTCACTTGCACACCAGGAATATTTAACTGAATGCTCATTTGCACTAATGGACCACTTCCATAACTGCATTAACCTATATACTGCACTGTAATTCTATTAACTGCATCTAGTCATCTATTGCACTGTAACTTCAATGACTGCATTAACTAATCTACTGCACGGTAACTCTATTAACTGCATCTAGTCATCTATTGCACTGTAACTTCAATAACTGCATTAACTAATCAACTGCACGGTAACTCTATTAACTGCATCTAGTCATCTATTGCACTGTAACTTCAATAACTGCATTAACTAATCTACTGCTCTGTAACCTTATTAACTGCATTAACTCATCTTCTGGACTGCAACCTATTAACTACATTAATTCGTATACTGCACCGTAACTCTAATAACTGCATCAACTTCTACAACTGCATTAACTCACCTATTGCACTGCAACTTTAATAGCTAATGTCAATAATTTATGCATACCTAAGTCACTTGCACTATTTTAGTCTAAATTATTATTATGTTCATATCCACCTGTACATTAATGTTCATAGTATATAGTCATCTGTATATATTGTTCATAGTTACTGTCATATTTTCATAGAACATTCCTACTGCAAAATATTTTTATAGTCCATGCCCACTGTATTATATTTTTCATATTGTATTCTGTATTTATTCAAAACTGTATATCCTGCACTTGCTAACTGCACTTCTGGTTAGACCTAAACTACATTTCGTTACACTGTACTTGTATATGTGTAATGACAATAAAGTTGAATCTAATCTAATCATCAATTATATTATATAAATATCTCAAAAGAAAAATGCATGTCTGTTGTTGTCTTTCAATATCAAAGCACATGTGTTCATTATAGAACATCACAGCAATGAAAGAAAGATAAGTCAAGAGTCAACAGCCCAACTAAATGAAACACTGATCACATGGTATAATGCTAAATGTCTTCTATCCATATATGACCATTTATTCTTTAATATGACTTCATTTATGTATTTGGGAAATTATGTGGGAGATTTATGAAAACAGTATTTTTGTAATACTTTGAAATATATGTTGCATGTGTGTCATTTTTGACATATTTGTTTATATATGTAGAAACCGTACATGAACGTGTTTACATATATTTCCATAGGCTATATTCTTTTTCTCCATGTGAAAATGATCAGAGATATCAAACTGTGTGTGTTTCTCTACTGAAATATTGATCTGAAACTAAAGTGTGCTATTATGTGATAAACTGTGTCTTATTTCAGTTATATAAGATTACAGTCATACAGAAGATAAACACAGAGATGATGTGCTCGTCTCTTCTATGTTTTCCTGTATGTTTCTGTACAGTGTGTCTGCTCTTTCAGTCACTGTGGGCTCCAGTGAACAGTAGTATAATGCTGAATCTGTGACTGAAGCAGAGGAGATGATCAGATTCACTTGTGTCTCCGTCTTCTTTACTGTAGCGTTCAGTCTTGGGAAAGGAGGATCTGCATGTACGACACTGTTTGACTCCAAAACAAGCAGCAGAAATTCAGGTCTGGATCCTGGATATTGTCGATACCATTGTAAATTGTTTACTTGTCCTTCATATTTGCATGAGAGATTGACTGTGTCTCCTTCAGTGACGTGTGTTTTGTTCTGCAATGGTTTTATTGTCTGTCCTGAAGATTTCTCTGAAATTGAGAATAAAATGCACACAGACATTAACACAGAATGCACACAGACATGAACACAGAATGCACACAGACATGAACACAGAATGCACGCAGACATGAACACAGAATGCACGCAGACATGAACACAGAATGCACGCAGACATGAACACAGAATGCAGGCAGACATGAACACAGAATGCAGGCAGACATGAACACAGAATGCAGGCAGACATGAACACAGAATGCACGCAGACATGAACACAGAATGCAGGCAGACATGAACACAGAATGCAGGCAGACATGAACACAGAATGCACACAGACATTAACACAGAATGCACGCAGACATGAACACAGAATGCACGCAGACATGAACACAGAATGCACGCAGACATTAACACAGAATGCACGCAGACATGAACACAGAATGCACGCAGACATGAACACAGAATGCACGCAGACATGAACACAGAATGCACGCAGACATGAACACAGAATGCACGCAGACATGAACACAGAATGCACGCAGACATGAACACAGAATGCACGCAGACATGAACACAGAATGCACGCAGACATGAACACAGAATGCACGCAGACATGAACACAGAATGCACGCAGACATGAACACAGAATGCACGCAGACATTAACACAGAATGCACGCAGACATGAACACAGAATGCACGCAGACATGAACACAGAATGCACGCAGACATGAACACAGAATGCACGCAGACATGAACACAGAATGCACGCAGACATTAACACAGAATGCACGCAGACATTAACACAGAATGCACGCAGACATGAACACAGAATGCACGCAGACATTAACACAGAATGCACGCAGACATGAACACAGAATGCACGCAGACATGAACACAGAATGCACGCAGACATGAACACAGAATGCACGCAGACATGAACACAGAATGCACGCAGACATGAACACAGAATGCACGCAGACATGAACACAGAATGCACACAGACATGAACACAGAATGCACACAGACATGAACACAGAATGCACGCAGACATTAACACAGAATGCACGCAGACATGAACACAGAATGCACACAGACATTAACACAGAATGCACGCAGACATGAACACAGAATGCACGCAGACATGAACACAGAATGCACACAGACATGAACACAGAATGCACACAGACATGAACACAGAATGCACACAGACATGAACACAGAATGCACACAGACATTAACACAGAATGCACACAGACATGAACACAGAATGCACACAGACATTAACACAGAATGCACACAGACATGAACACAGAATGCTTCGATATGAAAACTACAGTCTTACATGATCACACTTACCCAGAACAGCTAGAAGCACAAGTAGATAACAAAGAGAAATCATGTTAACACTGCTGAAACAAAGTTAAAGAATGTGTCAGAGATAAATGACAGTCAAGCTCCACCCACATCTCAATGTTACCTCACACACACACATACACACACACACACACACGCGCGCGCACACACACACACACACACACACACACACACACACACACACACGCACACACACACACACAAACACACACGCACAACCATTGAATCAATGTTAATGTCATTGAATCTGTTCAAATGTGTTAATTTGTCAATGTTATTTACATTAATTGTTGGTGCAAAGTGATATTAGATTAGATTAGATTCAACTTTATTGTCATTACACATATACAAGTACAGTGTAACGAAATGTAGTTTAGGTCTATTAATAACCAACAAGTATTAACATTAAATAAAAATACAAAATATAATAAATAAAAAAAATAATATACAGGGGATATAAAAAAAATATTATTTTGGAATGTTATATGAATATATAACAAAAATTATATACTTTTAAAAATTTATAAATATAGATATATATTTTTATAATTAATATTAATGTATATATAAATAGATAAAAATTTTAATTTAAATTATGATAGTAAATTAGGTATGCATATATTATTTACATTGGCTATTAAAGTTACAGTGCAATAGATGAGTTAATGCAGTTATTGAAGTTACAGTGCAATAGATGAGTAGATGCAGTTAATAGAGTTACAGTGTCAGTAGATGAGTTAATGCAGTTATTGAAGTTACAGTGCAATAGATGAGTAGATGCAGTTAATAGAGTTACAGTGACAATAGATGAGTTAATGCAGTTATTGAGGTTACAGTGCAATAGATGAGTAGATGCAGTTAATAGAGTTACAGTGTAATAGATGAGTTAATGCAGTTATTGAAGTTACAGTGTAATAGATGAGTAGATGCAGTTAATTGAGAGTTACAGTGTAATAGATGAGTTAATGCAGTTATTGAGGTTACAGTGCAATAGATGAGTAGATGCAGTTAATAGAGTTACAGTGTAATAGATGAGTTAATGCAGTTATTGAAGTTACAGTGTAATAGATGAGTTAGATGCAGTTATTGAGGTTAGTTACAGTGCAATAGATGAGTAGATGCAGTTAATAGAGTTACAGTGTAATAGATGAGTTAATGCAGTTATTGAAGGTTACAGTGCAATAGATGAGTAGATGCAGTTAATAGAGTTACAGTGTAATAGATGAGTTAATGCAGTTATTGAGAGTTACAGTGCAATAGATGAGTAGATGCAGTTAATAGAGTTACAGTGTAATAGATGAGTTAATGCAGTTATTGAAGTTACAGTGCAATAGATGAGTAGATGCAGTTAATAGAGTTACAGTGTAATAGATGAGTTAATGCAGTTATTGAAGTTACAGTGCAATAGATGAGTAGATGCAGTTAATAGAGTTACAGTGTAATAGATGAGTTAATGCAGTTATTGAGGTTACAGTGTAATAGATGAGTAGATGCAGTTAATAGAGTTACAGTGTAATAGATGAGTTAATGCAGTTATTGAAGTTACAGTGCAATAGATGAGTAGATGCAGTTAATAGAGTTACTGTGCAGTAGATGAGTTAATGCAGTTATTGAAGTTACAGTGCAATAGATGAGTAGATGCAGTTAATAGAGTTACAGTGTAATAGATGAGTTAATGCAGTTATTGAAGTTACAGTGCAATAGATGAGTAGATGCAGTTAATAGAGTTACAGTGTAATAGATGAGTAAATGCAGTTAATGAGAGTTACAGTGTAATAGATGAGTTAATGCAGTTAATAAAGTTACAGTGTAATAGATGAGTTAATGCAGTTATTGAAGTTACAGTGCAATAGATGAGTAGATGCAGTTAATAGAGTTACAGTGTAATAGATGAGTTAATGCAGTTATTGAGGTTTTTGTGTTACAGTGCAATAGATGAGTAGATGCATTTAATAGAGTTACAGTGTAATAGATGAGTTGCCCCCCCGCCGCCCCACCCCCCCCCGCCCCCGCTTCCCCCCGCCGCCCCCCGCGCCCCTCTACGGTTGCCCTCCCCCATTACCCTCGGTCGTGTCCTCGCTTGGTTGCCGCCCCCCCCCCCCCCCGAGAGGTTTCATCCCGCGGCGGCCCCCCCCTCCCGCCCCCCCTGGGGCGGGCTCAGAGATTCTCCGGCGGTGGACCTACTACCTTGGCATATGAGAGTCAGGGACAGTATCAGAGCTCATTCCACTAGGGCCATGTGTTCGCCATTCATCAGCCCTGAAGGTGTTCAAGATTCATAGATTCTGAGGTATTGTTGCTATGTGCCACATTCACACTGCCAGGGTTCGTCAGTATTTGCATACTGTTGCATGTCTTGCGACAATTGGCCAGTTTTTTTCTGGTATTATCCAATAAGAGTTTAGAAAAAGAGAGAGAGAGAGAGAGAGAGAGAGAGAGAGAGAGAGATCTTACTAACCTTTCTCTCCCCCTTACATGCCTGAAGATTTTCATCCCATGTTTTGTGTTTTTGTGTGAAGTCTGACCTCTTGTGGGTTGTTTCAGCTATTACATCAAAAGTGTCAAATGGATTTTTCCATTTGCCTGGAAAAATGTCAATACA
This sequence comes from Barbatula barbatula, assembly GCA_037178815.1. Taxonomy (NCBI): domain Eukaryota; kingdom Metazoa; phylum Chordata; class Actinopteri; order Cypriniformes; family Nemacheilidae; genus Barbatula; species Barbatula barbatula. The sequence goes on along the minus strand of JAXOFQ010000042.1, from coordinate 195,737 downwards.
ATGATGAAGCCTAATGTTTTGAGACACAAGAACACAACATTTGAAACTATCTAGAGTCATTTTGTGTGTTAAACAGTAGAACACTTAAAGCCTATAATACAGTTTTAATGAGTTTATAATGAAATTAAATGTACATAAATGAAGTAACACTGAACTTGTCATTTGTGCTGTAAGACACATGAAATTTAGATGTAAATGTGTGTTTAAAGCAGTTATACACTTATATACTGATGACTATAGTGTATTGATATATTCATGGAGGTTTGTGTTGAGTGTTGTTGTGTTTTGTGTCACTGTGGGCCTCAGGGCACAATAATACAGAGCAGAGTCTGATAGAGTAACAGAGGAGATCTCCAGATACACATGTTTATCTGTCACGCTCACTTCACCATCCAGTCTGGGGACACGAGGATCTGCGTATATTACACTCTTACTGGATGATTCAATAACAAGAAGCAGAAATTCAGGTCTGGATTCAGGATACTGTCGATACCACTGCAAACTCTGTGCACTGCCTTCATATTTGCATGAGAGACGAATTGAATCCCCTTCGGTAGTGTTCACAGTGTTCTGCAATGATGTTATTGTCTGAGCGAGGCATTTATCTGCAATAATGTGTGAAAGTAACATGAAGATAAATAAATCAGTTGATGTGAAAGATGCAAAAATACCAACAAACTCTCTTAAAATTCCAGGTGAAAATAACAGAGAGCATTTATAAATAGTCAAACAGTAAAGGATTGTTAAAAACGGTCTTACCTTGTGTTACTGAGAGCAGAAGCAGAAAACACAGTAACATCATGACTGTAGAGTAAAAAAACCCAAATGAAGATCATGATGAAGTCTTCATGTGTTTCTCTATTAAAGCTCCACCTACAGTACATTTCTTGTTGTTTTACAGATCATGTCTGAATGAAGTTGATCAATATTACTATTGTTATTTCATATTAAAATGATCTATCAAACACTATTGAAATATTGCACAAAAGTGGATTTGTAATGTTGAATGAGCAGCATCTGTTTGTGTACAGTGTTTTCTGTTTCTGTGCACATTAATAAGTCATCTCTGTCACTGCCGCTTCAGTGTTTGTCAATCTCCATGTTTACCTGTTTTCTTATTGTTTTGAAACAATACATTTGTGAACCATATATATATATATACTCCAGTGTTTATTATTGTCCTGTAATGGTTTTTGTTTTGGATATATTTGTGTGTGGTTTTGTCTCTGATTCTTTATGGCTTCTGCTCCATATTTACTCATTGTCTCATATATATAGTTTCATGTTGTGTACCAGCTTTCTGGTTTTATTAGAACCCAGTCAACTATTTTATTTCACAGTGATGTAACCATGAGATTTCAGAAGACTAATGATGACGTCAAAATAAAACCACACAGCACTTCATTTAGAAAACCTTTATAATATCTGATTGTCTCAAAACTATCACACATTGACAGCAGAACACTGTTCTCATCAGCGTTTATCCATTATTATATTCATAATTCATATAACACCAATATTTTAATACTCTATTTTATTCATTATCTTTAATTCATTATTATCATAAGCAGATTTCTTTGCAATATACACACAGAGACTAAAGAATAGACACAGAAGAGATTTCTGTAAATTCAATCTACTCCCAATATCAATGTAGCCTACACAACTACCACTTATGTAGAATAACAGACCGTGTCAAACTAAAGTGAATCTGCAGAGTTTTGTGTTTACAATGCATTGAACTAAACACAGAGCATTTCCTAAGATGATCTAGAACATCTGCAGTGCTTTCTTATGTGAAATATAAGTGATTTGAGACAAAACTCATGTTTTCTCATGTTGTGTCACAGGTGTTGTGAAAACATACAGTAAACAGTGAACCACACGCCCATCAACAAGTTTTCTTCATTCTGTTCTTTAAATGTTCTGTTCATCTCTGTGTCTAACAGGTCGAGCACATGTTGCTGTGTTTGACAAACAGATCGCACGGATGCTTGCATATTGCAGGAATTTATCATTGCTGGCAAACAATATAAATAGTTATTTTGTAAATATTTCATTTAAAGTAAATAGTTTGGGGCAAAACATATTTATTTAGTATTTGATGTTTTTATTGGGGATTGAATTAGTGGTTGAAAAGAATCTAAAAACAAGATGTCCAGTTATGACCAGTTTATCCGGTCAAGTCATTTGTTACTCTGTAATAAATTACTTTTCCCTTGAAAAAGTAAAGTTAGTGATGTCACTGACCCTTTTCTCTGGTTATATTTACTTTATTCTTGCACAAACTGAAAATGATTACGAGAAAGAGAGCACACCGCTTGTCTTTGGGCCGCTCAAAGCATTATGCTTTGCCCGAGACCAAAAAGATGCATTTGGAGGCGAAGGTCCAGCGACAGCAGACATGCAGGAAGTCATCCATTCCATCTCCTGTGGAAAACAGCCTCCGTCTCTACACTGGATATTGTGAAGCAGCTTGTGAAAAGTTTCCTAAAAAGATTGACCCAATATCATCCCCTTCCCTCCAACTGCATTCAGTCATTCAATAAAAAAATGATCTCAACAGGTAAAAAGGGCCCAGAGAGCTCCTACTTCAGCTGAGTTGTGTTCAACTGTGGTGGAAGTCGACTCTGAGATTTATAATAACAGTGAAATTCTGTAGCTTTCAATGGATACAAATATTGTCATAAAACCTCCGTCAAAAAATACAGGAAAACAAAAGTTGTCTCTCCTTAGCCTTTCTATCTGTGTGTTATAAACACATCTGTTATGGTGAGAAAAGTGTTTTTGTGTTGTTTTTAGAGTCTCCACCTACAAGGCTGATATCTTTTTAGACTTTACTTTCAGATTTGAAGCAATGCTCATTGTTGCTATATGAGATTTAATGATATCTAAAGGATCTTGTTTATACACATCATGCGTGTGGTGTAAACGGACAGCAGACATCAAGAGTAAACCTCTTTATCTCAATTGTGATAACCAAAAACTCAAGATAAACGCAACGCACTCTGGGTACCAAACGTACAAAACTCATCCAAGACTCCCAGCATTCATTGCGGCATGATGCTTTTAATGTTGTTATTGGTCACCACTTTTGAGATTCATACACTGATTCTTGATCTATGTGTGAAAAATCAATAACAGAGATTCCTTATTTAAAAATGTTTCAAATGCCGATTTTTGCTGCAGAGCCGGATACCAAATTGAAGCTCATTCACACAGTTATAACATAAACGAAATGATAAACTTCAAGACGTCAATAAAACTGAATTAGGTATAAATGGAGGTCAGATTTAGATGCAGATGGGCGGGTCAGCTGTAAGTGGGTGGGACTTAAGCCGTCCGTGGGCTGTACAAACCGTCAGAGGTTTTGAATGGTTTATTTAATGTTCACAGTAGGTGTTGTATCTTAGGATATATACTTTGTATTATATACCTTAACATCAAATTACCAAAAAAAGTTTACGCTAATGCAAGGCTGTTTCTAAACATACTGTAAAACTGAAACATGGACTAAAACATGACTTGCTCATAAAAAACTTAACGTTGTCAAGGTCGTTTTTTATATTTATTTGATGCCTTTTGACATATTTTGATAAAAAAACGTTAAACCACAGTGAAAAGGTCATTTTAATAGTGTTTCCATCACTGTCTCTACCTCCTGCCATCCTCAAACACCTGCGAAGATCCAGCCTACTTGTGGCCTAAGCTCCTCCCACTTTGTGGCATTAACTCCTCCCACCTGCAGGTCTCCGGGCTGCAGAGATCATTACTTGAAAAACTACTTGAGAATTCACATCAGTAAATACCAGACGAAAGCGTCTAATCACATCTTCTTTAGTTTTTTCTCCGTACAACTGTTTTATAAAAACACTGTCATAGCAGCCAAAGAAAAATGCTGAAAAGTGAAATACCCAACTGAAGCTGGTCAGAGGAAAGTACCTAAGTTTTCTGTACCTCATCCTCTGAACTTTATTTCAACTTTAGGTCTTACAGACATTACTGGATTTTATATTGCTGTAAAATGTTGAAAAGTATTCTTAAACATGCTTTATAAGTATTTTTATGTAAATAATCATTAAACATGTGAACTGATGGTAACATTAAGTCATTAAATCATCTTTATAATTCTCTCGTACACAATCATCTTTGAATAAATGTGGTTTCTGATTATATTACTAACACTCACATATTCTAATGTTCCTATGAATACTTCTTAATACTGAAACAGGTAGATTATAACTGTGCTATATAATAGTGCACTTTGCATGTGAAAGCTTGTGAAATCATCTCAAAACAACCCAGAAATCCAGAAATGACACAATACTTATTACTCAGCAGCCTAGTTGGACTATTTTGACGGCAACAGAACATGTAAACTGTGATCATATCAAGAATAATCTGACTGGATCTTATTGCATAAACAATGTTCACGGTGTTTTGTGAAGAAGCATGTAGATTTAAAGCAGGGTTAAAAAGATGCAATGTGTATGTCACAATATCCAACATGTTGACAGATTCTGCCGTGTTAAAAAATCACACTAACCCCCGAGTGATGGCCGGGTGCTTGAAAAGGTCACAAAAAATCTTTCAATACGTAAAGAGATGTTGCTTCACCATGACATAGAAGAGCCATTTTGAATGAATGGTTGAATGAAAAACTTTAGACTGTAAAAAAGAAATGTTTTTAGGGAGCCATAAATGGCATCGCTGTGAAACACTTTTATAGCGTTTTTTAAGACTTTGTGACTCCTTCATAATCGGAGAAGTTTTTATTTTTTTTTTCATTATAATTTCACATTATAAACAAACTTTTGCTTCTCTGAAAATGTGCTTGTCGGCATGTGTCTGTCAGTATATTTACTGAACAAAAAAACATTACTTTATTTATCAAAATTAACTCAAATTTGACAAACTTTGCTAACATGATTGTTTTGAGCCTTTTTTGTTGTTTTGTTTATCATTATGAAAACTATATTCTTTTTTCTAAAGCTTTTGTATCAATGCTGTGTGCTTTTTTCTCCACCCTGCTTACCACCTCAAAACATTATTTAACTAAATTAACTTCTTATGATTCAATCAAATCTGTTGCTCCATAAATATTTGATACAAACTTTTATATATTTTCTGCAGTTATACATTAGGGGTGAAGTGAAAAGCACATTTATTTCTTAAGGAGAGCTTTAGCCCCGTTGTACCCTATTTGTTTTATGACTGACTTCCATAAGATCTGTACTGTTTTAAAGTTGACATCCTAAATATTGTGCGTTGTTTGGGACATCATGAATTTAGCTCTTCCTCTTATGAACGATGATGCCCATTTCCTGTCTGTTGAGGAGCTTTTGGTTTGTTTGTTTGTTTGATGGAAGGCTCAGTTTAACCATAAATGATTTTCAAACGTTTTTTTATCGAGAGGCCTTTATTTGTTTTGTAATACATGTTAATAGTTCATATACTGTGAGATTGTTTTTCTACATGAAGCTTTCAGTGGTTTTGGCAGACTTTTGCTTTGCTTTTAAATACGAGTCTCGTTCTGACTCCTGTTATGAGTGCAAATGCTCGAAGACATTTATGTATTTGTTAAAAATCATTTATGTGCAGCATCAGTAAAGAATGTAAGCCGACATGTTTCTTATCATGCTGTGTTCCCTGTGTGAACATTTGGCAGGCACTTTCCACACTCCACATTCTTATATTTCAAACATGTACGGGAGCAGTGCAGCATTAACATGAGTGAAATATCCAAATACATGTTTGAACTCGACTTGGAGTTCACAACACGTTTTGGGGACTTTCGGAAATATGGACCAATGTTCCCTTTTTTGATTGAGCCTGCGAGCTTCAATGGACATGAATTCAATGCATCTGTGATAGACTGGATGGATACAGAGGACATGGAAATGCAGGGAATTGAGCTCAAGAGTTCAACACTCTGGATGACAAAATTTGCAGAACTTCTCAAGGAGCTGGAAACCACAGTGAACAATCAGGGATCTTACATTTTTACATGCTGGGCATCATTGCCAGAAATATTCTGCTATCTCAAAAAAAGAGTTGCTTTGGCTTTGCTGATGGTTTCGGATCGGCGTACCTCTGCGAGGAAATATTTTCACACATGAACATGTCCATCTCGCAATCGCTTGACTGTTGATCATTGGACAGCATGCGTGAAACTTAAGGTGACGCACTACACTCCCAAGATAACAGAGCTCAGCAAAGGAAAACAGGAGCAGGGCTCACACTAAGTGGTATTTATAAGTACTGTACATCTGTTTAGTCTTGCATTCGCCCACACTGGGCCATGTTGGTATTCCTTGGCTTAACACTGAAAAGCAGCATTAAAACGTGATTACAGTACAATTTGTTTTACAAACTCTTGCTGCTCTCTTCTTGTTCTATAAAAATGTTTATAAACATATGAACAGTTTCAGTTGTTAAAGGAATATGAACAAATACGTGTTTTTAAAAATAAAGATGGTAACTATAACACATGTGAACATGCAGCATTAGAACTGGATTCCAAAACTATTTGTGTTTTACACTCTTGCTGTCTTCCTTTCAAAGGATTTGAAGAAATCTGTGCAATTTTGTTTTATTGAAAAATAAAGATGATAGTCTATTAAAAATGTTTCTTTTTCTGTTTTATAGACATATCTATATATATATATATTTTTTTTTATTTGATTTGATTCAATTTATTGTCATTACACACATACAAGTACAGCAACAAAATATATATATATATATATATATATATATATATATATATATATATATAGACATATTATAGATAGTATAAGTATCAATTTAAAAATATATATTGTGGTACAATTACATGTAATACTAAACGTTGATGTTAAAATTCCACAGTGGTTCCCATGAAAAAGATAAATGGCACAGCACTTTAAAAAGGTTGCCGACCCCTGGTCTACAGTATCGAACGCAGCACTGAGGTCAAGCAGTGCTGGAATAATGTATTTAGTTTCTTATATTAACTACTTGAGGGTTCCTCTGGCAAGTCAGGTTTTTACTGCTTCTCTGCCATTTTCTCAATATTGAAACAGCGGACGTGAGCGCGCTGATGACATGTGATGAGAATGTTTTTATTGTTCGAACGGTTTTTTGGTCCTAAGCCTTTGACAGATGACTGATAAATACAAATAATATTTGACCACTATGCTTCTTGATGGCAGATGTGATGATCAGGATGTGAAGAGCTAACTTTCCAGCTGACATGACAAAGACATTTCTGAACAGAATCATGCTTTCTGCCTTTAACCCTTTACTTCCTGAGTCTGTATTTAATGTTCAGCAGGTGTTTTGATTCTCCGTCTTCAACAGTCTTTGTGGTTTATTTCTGTGGTTTGATGTTCATTTGATTGTGTTGTTCAAAGTAATAAATGTGTGTTTGAGTTTTTGTAAAGACTTTCAGGCTTTTTGTATCACTGGGCTCCAACTCTCAGAGCACAATAATATAAAGCTGAATCTGACAGAGTCACAGTGTTAATAGTGAGTTCAGTGGACCTGTCTGATGTAGTTGACTGAAACTGATGGTCTGGTATATCTTCATAACTACTGTATGACCGAGCTCCTTTATACAGTAAATACTGAGGTTCTGTGTTTGGATATTGTCTGTACCAGTAAAGAAAAACATAACTGCTATTCTGTGTCATATGAACAGCTCAAGGTTACAGTCTCCTGTTCTTTCTTTATGATTATTGTTTTTTTTTTTTGACCGATCTGATCTGCAGCCACCCCACCCGAAACAAACAAACAAAAAAATACAACTTGAACACAATAATAAAGTTATATTATTTTTACTTGAATTATATTATTATTATTGTCCTGTATGTTTTTATAACTATTGTCATCATACAGTACATATGTTACCTGAGATGATGATGAAGATGAGAAGCAGGTGTGTGTTCATGTTTGTGAAGTCAGATCAGTTGTGTGTTGATGTTGTGTGTGATCTGAGCTGTAGATTTGTGTTACTGTCAGTCTCTGCACCTCACACATAAAGTCACATGAAACTTCCTGCTGTCTGTCAGATGATGCTGATGTGACTCTTCATCTTTTCTTATGTTGATATTTTCGTTCCATTGTTTACAGTAAAGCTTTTGCAATTTCTTTAGGGAAAGCACATATAAATGTACAGTATTTATAAATACAATTAAAAAAGTTTTATTTATGTTCATTCATCAACATCTTTTATTCATTAAATAATAAATGTGACTACATTCTGTAGAACCTGTTCAGGATTATCAATGAAGCTTTTTCAGAGCTATTTTCTTTTCCCAACTATTTCAATTTATGCAGCAAGTTTTAGAAAGAATCTCATTTTGTTTATACATTTAATATTAAAGACGACTTTATTTATTATATATTTTAACAGTTTTAAATCTATATTATATCACTTCATTTTCATGTGGTGACTAAAATATGAAGAGTTGAGATGTTTAGTATTGAGTGAGATGTCAAAGACAAATGAGATGGAAAATAGCAGAGGAGGGAAGTTTGTGTCAGCGGTTTGTTCAGCGCCATCTTCTGGATTTATTGCAAAGTTTCACATGATGCCCCTAATGTAAAGGGTCACAACATAAAGGAAGTAAAATCTGATTGAATATATATTTATAATATGTAATATGTTCATATTTTAACAGCTATTGTACAATAACTTACATTAATAAACAATTGTTTTGTAAAACAAACTTTAACCAGGATGAATAAATCTTGTAAAGGTTTGTGTGTGACATAAATGTAAAGTAAACATGTACTGTCATTTTACCTCAACCACACACAACCACGTTTATTGTTTTATTTTTGTGTTTGGATAGATTGTGTTTTGTATTTGTTTGCATCACATTACATCACACACATTGTCAATGTTACATGATCTTATTTTTTGTCAACAAAAGCAGTTTGTCTGGTCCAGTTTTGTTCATTTGTCACAGTTGTAAAGAATATAAATAGCCAAGTGAAGAAGAAACATATGAAATCTGATGTTAACTTGTGTTTTGTGTGTTTGTGTGATGTTGAGAGCAGCTGTAAACTCTGCAGGAGTCTGTTGTCTTCAACTCACTTTATTGTCCATTTCAGTTCATGGTTTCATTTCATTTCTTCTTCACTGAACTGATTCACATTCATAGACTTCATTTATTTCCTCTATAGAGTTTTAGGAGACTTGTATTAAATCTCTCACTCAATTCTTCATCTTTGCTGTCAGATATAAAAGAACAGATGAGAATTAATTGGCACAAAGGCAAATAAATAATGATTCATATTCTTATTTGAAGTGAAACATTTAACATTTTATACAGCACAACATAAGTTATAGAGGTATGTGACACATGCAGTGTTGTGTGTGTGAGGTTTGTGTTCAGTGTTGTGTGTGAGGTTTGTGTTCAGTGTTGTGTGTGTGAGGTTTGTGTTCAGTGTTGTGTGTGTAGGTTTGTGTTCAGTGTTGTGTGTGTGAGGTTTGTGTTCAGTGTTGTGTGTGAGGTTTGTGTTCAGTGTTGTGTGTGAGGTTTGTGTTCAGTGTTGTGTGTGTGAGGTTTGTGTTCAGTGTTGTGTGTGAGGTTTGTGTTCAGTGTTGTGTGTGTGAGGTTTGTGTTCAGTGTTGTGTGTGTGAGGTTTGTGTTCAGTGTTGTGTGTGTGAGGTTTGTGTTCAGTGTTGTGTGTGTGAGGTTTGTGTTCAGTGTTGTGTGTGTGAGGTTTGTGTTCAGTGTTGTGTGTGTGAGGTTTGTGTTCAGTGTTGTGTGTGTGAGGTTTGTGTTCAGTGTTGTGTGTGAGGTTTGTGTTCAGTGTTGTGTGTGTGAGGTTTGTGTTCAGTGTTGTGTGTGTGAGGTTTGTGTTCAGTGTTGTGTGTGTGAGGTTTGTGTTCAGTGTTGTGTGTGAGGTTTGTGTTCAGTGTTGTGTGTGAGGTTTGTGTTCAGTGTTGTGTGTGTGAGGTTTGTGTTCAGTGTTGTGTGTGTGAGGTTTGTGTTCAGTGTTGTGTGTGTGAGGTTTGTGTTCAGTGTTGTGTGTGTGAGGTTTGTGTTCAGTGTTGTGTGTGTGAGGTTTGTGTTCAGTGTTGTGTGTGTGAGGTTTGTGTTCAGTGTTGTGTGTGTGAGGTTTGTGTTCAGTGTTGTGTGTGTGAGGTTTGTGTTCAGTGTTGTGTGTGTGAGGTTTGTGTTCAGTGTTGTGTGTGTGAGGTTTGTGTTCAGTGTTGTGTGTGTGAGGTTTGTGTTCAGTGTTGTGTGTGTGAGGTTTGTGTTCAGTGTTTGTGTGCAGTGTTGTGTGTGTGTGTGTGAGGTTTGTGTTCAGTGTTGTGTGTGAGGTTTGTGTTCAGTGTTGTGTGTGAGGTTTGTGTTCAGTGTTGTGTGTGTGAGGTTTGTGTTCAGTGTTGTGTGTGTGAGGTTTGTGTTCAGTGTTGTGTGTGTGAGGTTTGTGTTCAGTGTTGTGTGTGAGGTTTGTGTTCAGTGTTGTGTGTGTGAGGTTTGTGTTCAGTGTCGTGTGTGTGAGGTTTGTGTTCAGTGTTGTGTGTGTGAGGTTTGTGTTCAGTGTTGTGTGTGTGAGGTTTGTGTTCAGTGTTGTGTGTGTGAGGTTTGTGTTCAGTGTTGTGTGTGTGTGGTTTGTGTTCAGTGTTGTGTGTGGAGGTTTGTGTTCAGTGTTGTGTGTGTAGTTTGTGTTCAGTGTCCCCCTGTAGTGTGAGGTATTATTGTGTTCAGTGTTGCTGTATGTTTTTATGTTTGTTTTGAGTGATGTTGTTTGAGTTATTGTCTCTTACAATGTAAAGTTGCTGTGTAGGTGAGGTTTGTGTTCAGTGATTGTGTGTGTATGAGAAAAATCAGATGATTAATGTGTGAGTTCATGTGTAAATAAGTGCTGTGATGTATAATGTTAAAAAAAATTTTGTAAAAAAAAACTAAGTGATTGATGATAGTAAAGAATGAATAAAGGTCTTTAAAAAGTTTAAAAGTGTTCAGATGAGTTGTGTGTGAGAGGTATTGTGTTCATATTGTGTGAGGTTTGTGTTCAGTGTTGTGTGTGTGAGGTTTGTGTTCAGTGTTGTGTGTGAGGTTTGTGTTCAGTGTTGTGTGTGTGAGGTTTGTGTTCAGTGTTGTGTGTGAGGTTTGTGTTCAGTGTTGTGTGTGTGAGGTTTGTGTTCAGTGTTGTGTGTGTGAGGTTTGTGTTCAGTGTTGTGTGTGTGAGGTTTGTGTTCAGTGTTGTGTGTGTGAGGTTTGTGTTCAGTGTTGTGTGTGTAGGTTTGTGTTCAGTGTTGTGTGTGAGGTTTGTGTTCAGTGTTGTGTGTGTGAGGTTTGTGTTCAGTGTTGTGTGTGTGAGGTTTGTGTTCAGTGTTGTGTGTGAGGTTTGTGTTCAGTGTTGTGTGTGTGAGGTTTGTGTTCAGTGTTGTGTGTGTGAGGTTTGTGTTCAGTGTTGTGTGTGTGGTTTGTGTTCAGTGTTGTGTGTGTGTGGTTTGTGTTCAGTGTTGTGTGTGTGGTTTGTGTTCAGTGTTGTGTGTGTGTGGTTTGTGTTCAGTGTTGTGTGTGTGAGGTTTGTGTTCAGTGTTGTGTGTGTGAGGTTTGTGTTCAGTGTTGTGTGTGTGGTTTGTGTTCAGTGTTGTGTGTGAGGTTTGTGTTCAGTGTTGTGTGTGAGGTTTGTGTTCAGTGTTGTGTGTGTGAGGTTTGTGTTCAGTGTTGTGTGTGTGAGGTTTGTGTTCAGTGTCGTGTGTGAGGTTTGTGTTCAGTGTTGTTGTGTTTTGTGTCACTGTGGGCCTCATGGCGCAGTAATACAGATCAGAGTCTGATAGAGTAACAGAGGAGATCTCCACATACACATGTTTGTCTTGTTTTACAGCATGTGAATAGAGACGATGAGCAGGTTCAGATGTGTTTGAATATTCTGTGACTGACAGCAGAAACTCTGGTTTTGTGTTGAGATTCTGTCGATACCACTGGAGAGAGCTGACAGTGACACCACTAGTGATGGTGTATTTACAAGAGAGAGTCACATTTTTACCCTCAAACTCATGTTTTTCTGTAAACAACGACTCTATTGAATCAGCAAACAGAGTTCCTGTGGAAACAAAAGAGTATCAATTGATCAAGCTGTAAAATAATTATTTTGTACATTTTTACTGTATGTTTTTATTTTTATTTTGACTGAAATGTTGTTTGAATTATTATCTCTTACCAATGTAAAGTTGCATTATTATCCAGGTAAAGAGAAACATGATGTGTTCAGAGATTCTGTTTATACTGAAGAAAACAACATCAGATGATTCAATCTGTCACTCTCATCTGTAAATAAGCTCCGCCCACTGCTGATGTATAATGTTAAAAAAACATTTTGTAAACAAAAAACTAATTGATTGATGATAAAAGTCCTAATAAGAATGAATAAAGGTCCTTTAAAACAGTTTAAAAGTATCTCAGACTGAGACCTCAACAAGAAGACTGAAACAAATGTTGAGAAACATTGTTTTCAATAATGTGTGAGGTTTGTGTTCAGTGTTGTGTGTGTGTGTGGTTTGTGTTCAGTGTTGTGTGTGAGGTTTGTGTTCAGTGTCGTGTGTGTGAGGTTTGTGTTCAGTGTTGTGTGTGAGGTTTGTGTTCAGTGTTGTGTGTGAGGTTTGTGTTCAGTGTTGTGTGTGTGAGGTTTGTGTTCAGTGTTGTGTGTGAGGTTTGTGTTCAGTGTTGTGTGTGAGGTTTGTGTTCAGTGTTGTGTGTGTGAGGTTTGTGTTCAGTGTTGTGTGTGAGGTTTGTGTTCAGTGTTGTGTGTGTGAGGTTTGTGTTCAGTGTTGTGTGTGTGAGGTTTGTGTTCAGTGTTGTGTGTGAGGTTTGTGTTCAGTGTTGTGTGTGAGGTTTGTGTTCAGTGTTGTGTGTGAGGTTTGTGTTCAGTGTTGTGTGTGTGAGGTTTGTGTTCAGTGTTGTGTGTGTGAGGTTTGTGTTCAGTGTTGTGTGTGAGGTTTGTGTTCAGTGTTGTGTGTGTGAGGTTTGTGTTCAGTGTTGTGTGTGAGGTTTGTGTTCAGTGTTGTGTGTGTGAGGTTTGTGTTCAGTGTTGTGTGTGAGGTTTGTGTTCAGTGTTTGTGTGCAGTGTTGTGTGTGTGTGTGAGGTTTGTGTTCAGTGTTGTGTGTGAGGTTTGTGTTCAGTGTTGTGTGTGAGGTTTGTGTTCAGTGTTCTGTGTGTGAGGTTTGTGTTCAGTGTTGTGTGTGAGGTTTGTGTTCAGTGTTGTGTGTGTGAGGTTTGTGTTCAGTGTTGTGTGTGTGAGGTTTGTGTTCAGTGTTGTGTGTGAGGTTTGTGTTCAGTGTTGTGTGTGTGAGGTTTGTGTTCAGTGTTGTGTGTGAGGTTTGTGTTCAGTGTTTGTGTGCAGTGTTGTGTGTGTGTGAGGTTTGTGTTCAGTGTTGTGTGTGAGGTTTGTGTTCAGTGTTGTGTGTGAGGTTTGTGTTCAGTGTTCTGTGTGTGAGGTTTGTGTTCAGTGTTGTGTGTGAGGTTTGTGTTCAGTGTTGTGTGTGTGAGGGTTTGTGTTCAGTGTTGTGTGTGTGAGGTTTGTGTTCAGTGTTGTGTGTTGTGTGTGAGGTTTGTGTTCAGTGTCGTGTGTGTGAGGTTTGTGTTCAGTGTTGTGCGCGAGGTTTGTGTTCAGTGTTGTGCGCGAGGTTTGTGTTCAGTGTCGTGTGTGTGAGGTTTGTGTTCAGTGTCGTGTGTGAGGTTTGTGTTCAGTGTCGTGTGTGTGAGGTTTGTGTTCAGTGTCGTGTGTGTGAGGTCTGTGTTCAGTGTCGTGTGTGTGAGGTTTGTGTTCAGTGTTGTGTGTGAGGTTTGTGTTCAGTGTTGTGTGTGTGAGGTTTGTGTTCAGTGTTGTGTGTGTGAGGTTTGTGTTCAGTGTTGTGTGCGTGAGGTTTGTGTTCAGTGTTGTGTGTGAGGTTTGTGTTCAGTGTTGTGTGTGAGGTTTGTGTTCAGTGTTCTGTGTGTGAGGTTTGTGTTCAGTGTTGTGTGTGAGGTTTGTGTTCAGTGTTGTGTGTGTGAGGGTTTGTGTTCAGTGTTGTGTGTGTGAGGTTTGTGTTCAGTGTTGTGTGTTGTGTGTGAGGTTTGTGTTCAGTGTTGTGTGCGTGAGGTTTGTGTTCAGTGTTGTGTGTGTGAGGTTTGTGTTCAGTGTTGTGTGTGTGAGGTTTGTGTTCAGTGTTGTGTGTGAGGTTTGTGTTCAGTGTTGTGTGTGAGGTTTGTGTTCATTGTTGTGTGTGAGGTTTGTGTTCAGTGTTGTGTGTGTGAGGTTTGTGTTCAGTGTTGTGTGCGTGAGGTTTGTGTTCAGTGTTGTGTGCGTGAGGTTTGTGTTCAGTGTTGTGTGTGAGGTTTGTGTTCATTGTTGTGTGTGAGGTTTGTGTTCAGTGTTGTGTGTGTGAGGTTTGTGTTCAGTGTCGTGTGTGTGAGGTTTGTGTTCAGTGTCGTGTGTGTTAGGTTTGTGTTCAGTGTCGTGTGTGTGAGGTTTGTGTTCAGTGTCGTGTGTGTGAGGTTTGTGTTCAGTGTTGTGTGTGTGGTTTGGGTTCAGTGTCGTCTGTGTTAGGTTTGTGTTCAGTGTCGTGTGTGTGAGGTTTGTGTTCAGTGTTGTGTGTGAGGTTTGTGTTCAGTGTTGTGTGTGTAAGGTTTGTGTTCAGTGTTGTGTGTGTGAGGTTTGTGTTCAGTATCGTGTGTGTGAGGTTTGTGTTCAGTGTTGTGTGTGAGGTTTGTGTTCAGTGTTGTGTGTGTGAGGTTTGTGTTCAGTGTTGTTGTGTGTGAGGTTTGTGTTCAGTGTTGTGTGTGTGTGAGGTTTGTGTTCAGTGTTGTGTGTGTGAGGTTTGTGTTCAGTGTTGTGTGTGAGGTTTGTGTTCAGTGTTGTGTGTGAGGTTTGTGTTCAGTGTTGTGTGTGTGAGGTTTGTGTTCAGTGCTGTGCGTGTGAGGTTTGTGTTCAGTGTTGTGTGTGTGAGGTTTGTGTTCAGTGTTGTGTGTGTGAGGTTTGTGTTCAGTGTTGTGTGTGAGGTTTGTGTTCAGTGTTGTGTGTGTGAGGTTTGTGTTCAGTGCTGTGTGTGTGTGAGGTTTGTGTTCAGTGTTGTGTGTGTGAGGTTTGTGTTCAGTGTCGTGTGTGTGAGTTTTGTGTTCAGTGTTGTGTGTGAGGTTTGTGTTCAGTGTCGTGTGTGTAAGGTTTGTGTTCAATGTTATGTGTGGGTTTGTGTTCAGTGTTGTGTGTGTGAGGTTTGTGTTCAGTGTTGTTGTGTGTGAGGTTTGTGTTCAGTGTTGTGTGTGTGTAGGTTTGTGTTCAGTGTTGTGTGTGAGGTTTGTGTTCAGTGTTGTGTGTGTGAGGTTTGTGTTCAGTGTTGTGTGTGAGGTTGTGTTCAGTTTTGTGTGTGTGAGGTTTGTGTTCAGTGTTGTGCGTGAGGTTTGTGTTCAGTGTTGTGTGTGTGAGGTTTGTGTTCAGTGTTGTGTGTGTGAGGTTTGTGTTCAGTGTATGTGTGTGAGGTTTGTGTTCAGTGTCGTTTGTGTGAGGTTTTTGTTCAGTGTTGTGTGTGTGAGGTTTGTGTTCAGTGTTGTGCGTGAGGTTTGTGTTCAGTGTCGTGTGTGTGAGGTTTGTGTTCAGTGTTGTGTGTGTAGTTTTGTGTTCAGTGTTGTGTGTGAGGTTTGTGTTCAGTGTCGTGTGTGAGGTTTGTGTTCAGTGTCGTGTGTGAGGTTTGTGTTCAGTGTCGTGTGTGAGGTTTGTGTTCAGTGTCGTGTGTGAGGTTTGTGTTCAGTGTTGTGTGTGTGAGGTTTGTGTTCAGTGTTGTGTGTGAGGTTTGTGTTCAGTGTTGTGTGTGAGGTTTGTGTTCAGTGTTGTGTGTGTGTGGTTTGTGTTCAGTGTTGTGTGTGTGGTTTGTGTTCAGTGTTGTGTGTGAGGTTTGTGTTCAGTGTTGTGTGTGAGGTTTGTGTTCAGTGTTGTGTGTGTGAGGTTTGTGTTCAGTGTTGTGTGTGTGAGGTTTGTGTTCAGTGTTGTGTGTGTGAGGTTTGTGTTCAGTGTTGTGTGTGAGGTTTGTGTTCAGTGTTGTGTGTGAGGTTTGTGTTCAGTGTTGTGTGTGTGGTTTGTGTTCAGTGTTGTGTGTGTGAGGTTTGTGTTCAGTGTTGTGTGTGTGAGGTTTGTGTTCAGTGTTGTGTGTGTGAGGTTTGTGTTCAGTGTTGTGTGTGTGAGGTTTGTGTTCAGTGTTGTGTGTGTGAGGTTTGTGTTCAGTGTCGTGTGTGTGAGGTTTGTGTTCAGTGTCGTGTGTGTGAGGTTTGTGTTCAGTGTTGTGTGTGTGAGGTTTGTGTTCAGTGTTGTGTGTGTGAGGTTTGTGTTTCAGTGTTGTGTGTGTGTGTTTGTGTTCAGTGTTGTGTGTGTGAGGTTTGTGTTCAGTGTTGTGTGTGTGAGGTTTGTGTTCAGTGTTGTGTGTGTGAGGTTTGTGTTCAGTGTTGTGTGTGTGATGTTTGTGTTCAGTGTTGTGTGTGTGAGGTTTGTGTTCAGTGTTGTGTGTGAGGTTTGTGTTCAGTGTTGTGTGTGAGGTTTGTGTTCAGTGTTGTGTGTGTGAGGTTTGTGTTCAGTGTTGTGTGTGTGAGGTTTGTGTTCAGTGTTGTGTGTGTGAGGTTTGTGTTCAGTGTTGTGTGTGTGAGGTTTGTGTTCAGTGTTGTGTGTGAGGTTTGTGTTCAGTGTTGTTTGTGAGGTTTGTGTTCAGTGTTGTGTGTGAGGTTTGTGTTCAGTGTTGTGTGTGAGGTTTGTGTTCATTGTTGTGTGTGAGGTTTGTGTTCAGTGTTGTGTGTGTGAGGTTTGTGTTCAGTGTTGTGTGTGTGAGGTTTGTGTTCAGTGTTGTGTGTGAGGTTTGTGTTCAGTGTTGTGTGTGAGGTTTGTGTTCATTGTTGTGTGTGAGGTTTGTGTTCAGTGTTGTGTGCGTGAGGTTTGTGTTCAGTGTTGTGTGCGTGAGGTTTGTGTTCAGTGTTGTGTGCGTGAGGTTTGTGTTCAGTGTTGTGTGCGTGAGGTTTGTGTTCAGTGTTGTGTGTGAGGTTTGTGTTCAGTGTTGTGTGTGGGAGGTTTGTGTTCAGTGTTGTGTGTGAGGTTTGTGTTCAGTGTCGTGTGTGTTAGGTTTGTGTTCAGTGTCGTGTGTGTGAGGTTTGTGTTCAGTGTCGTGTGTGTGAGGTTTGTGTTCAGTGTTGTGTGTGTGGTTTGGGTTCAGTGTCGTCTGTGTTAGGTTTGTGTTCAGTGTCGTGTGTGTGAGGTTTGTGTTCAGTGTTGTGTGTGTGAGGTTTGTGTTCAGTGTTGTGTGTGAGGTTTGTGTTCAGTGTTGTGTGTAAGGTTTGTGTTCAGTGTTGTGTGTGTGAGGTTTGTGTTCAGTATCGTGTGTGTGAGGTTTGTGTTCAGTGTTGTGTGTGAGGTTTGTGTTCAGTGTTGTGTGTGTGAGGTTTGTGTTCAGTGTTGTTGTGTGTGAGGTTTGTGTTCAGTGTTGTGTGTGTGTGAGGTTTGTGTTCAGTGTTGTGTGTGTGAGGTTTGTGTTCAGTGTTGTGTGTGAGGTTTGTGTTCAGTGTTGTGTGTGAGGTTTGTGTTCAGTGTTGTGTGTGTGAGGTTTGTGTTCAGTGCTGTGTGTGAGGTTTGTGTTCAGTGTTGTGTGTGTGAGGTTTGTGTTCAGTGTTGTGTGTGTGAGGTTTGTGTTCAGTGTTGTGTGTGTGAGGTTTGTGTTCAGTGTCGTGTGTGAGGTTTGTGTTCAGTGTTGTGTGTGTGAGGTTTGTGTTCAGTGCTGTGTGTGTGTGAGGTTTGTGTTCAGTGTTGTGTGTGTGAGGTTTGTGTTCAGTGTCGTGTGTGTGAGTTTTGTGTTCAGTGTTGTGTGTGAGGTTTGTGTTCAGTGTCGTGTGTGTAGGTTTGTGTTCAATGTTATGTGTAGGGTTTGTGTTCAGTGTTGTGTGTGTGAGGTTTGTGTTCAGTGTTGTTGTGTGTGAGGTTTGTGTTCAGTGTTGTGTGTGTGTGAGGTTTGTGTTCAGTGTTGTGTGTGAGGTTTGTGTTCAGTGTTGTGTGTGTGAGGTTTGTGTTCAGTGTTGTGTGTGAGGTTGTGTTCAGTTTTGTGTGTGTGAGGTTTGTGTTCAGTGTTGTGCGTGAGGTTTGTGTTCAGTGTTGTGTGTGTGAGGTTTGTGTTCAGTGTTGTGTGTGTGAGGTTTGTGTTCAGTGTCATGTGTGTGAGGTTTGTGTTCAGTGTCGTTTGTGTGAGGTTTTTGTTCAGTGTTGTGTGTGTGAGGTTTGTGTTCAGTGTTGTGCGTGAGGTTTGTGTTCAGTGTCGTGTGTGTGAGGTTTGTGTTCAGTGTCGTGTGTGTGAGTTTTGTGTTCAGTGTTGTGTGTGAGGTTTGTGTTCAGTGTCGTGTGTGAGGTTTGTGTTCAGTGTCGTGTGTGAGGTTTGTGTTCAGTGTCGTGTGTGAGGTTTGTGTTCAGTGTCGTGTGTGAGGTTTGTGTTCAGTGTTGTGTGTGTGAGGTTTGTGTTCAGTGTTGTGTGTGAGGTTTGTGTTCAGTGTTGTGTGTGAGGTTTGTGTTCAGTGTTGTGTGTGTGTGGTTTGTGTTCAGTGTTGTGTGTGTGGTTTGTGTTCAGTGTTGTGTGTGAGGTTTGTGTTCAGTGTTGTGTGTGAGGTTTGTGTTAGTGTTGTGTGTGTGAGGTTTGTGTTCAGTGTTGTGTGTGTGAGGTTTGTGTTCAGTGTTGTGTGTGTGAGGTTTGTGTTCAGTGTTGTGTGTGAGGTTTGTGTTCAGTGTTGTGTGTGAGGTTTGTGTTCAGTGTTGTGTGTGTGGTTTGTGTTCAGTGTTGTGTGTGTGAGGTTTGTGTTCAGTGTTGTGTGTGTGAGGTTTGTGTTCAGTGTTGTGTGTGTGAGGTTTGTGTTCAGTGTTGTGTGTGTGAGGTTTGTGTTCAGTGTTGTGTGTGTGAGGTTTGTGTTCAGTGTCGTGTGTGTGAGGTTTGTGTTCAGTGTTGTGTGTGTGAGGTTTGTGTTCAGTGTTGTGTTTGTGAGGTTTGTGTTCAGTGTTGTGTGTGTGAGGTTTGTGTTCAGTGTTGTGTGTGTGAGGTTTGTGTTCAGTGTTGTGTGTGTGAGGTTTGTGTTCAGTGTTGTGTGTGAGGTTTGTGTTCAGTGTTGTGTGTGAGGTTTGTGTTCAGTGTTGTGTGTGTGTGGTTTGTGTTCAGTGTTGTGTGTGAGGTTTGTGTTCAGTGTTGTTGTGTTTTGTGTCACTGTGGGCCTCATGGCACAGTAATACAGATCAGAGTCTGATAGAGTAACAGAGGAGATCTCCACATACACATGTTTGTCTTGTTTTACAGCATGTGAATAGAGACGATGAGCAGGTTCAGATGTGTTTGAATATTCTGTGACTGACAGCAGAAACTCTGGTTTTGTGTTGAGATTCTGTCGATACCACTGGAGAGAGCTGACAGTGACACCACTAGTGATGGTGTATTTACAAGAGAGAGTCACATTTTTATCCTCAAACTCATGTTTTTCTGTAAACAACGACTCTATTGAATCAGCAAACAGAGTTCCTGTGGAAACAAAAGAGTATCAATTGATCAAGCTGTAAAATAATTATTTTGTACATTTTTACTGTATGTTTTTATTTTTATTTTGACTGAAATGTTGTTTGAATTATTATCTCTTACCAATGTAAAGTTGCATTATTATCCAGGTAAAGAGAAACATGATGTGTTCAGAGATTCTGTTTATACTGAAGAAAACAACATCAGATGATTCAATCTGTCACTCTCATCTGTAAATAAGCTCCGCCCACTGCTGATGTATAATGTTAAAAAAACATTTTGTAAACAAAAAACTAATTGATTGATGATAAAAGTCCTAATAAGAATGAATAAAGGTCCTTTAAAACAGTTTAAAAGTATCTCAGACTGAGACCTCAACAAGAAGACTGAAACAAATGTTGAGAAACATTGTTTTCAATAATGTGTGAGGTTTGTGTTCAGTGTTGTGTGTGAGGTTTGTGTTCAGTGTCGTGTGTGTGAGGTTTGTGTTCAGTGTTGTGTGTGAGGTTTGTGTTCAGTGTTGTGTGTGAGGTTTGTGTTCAGTGTTGTGTGTGTGAGGTGAGGTTTGTGTTCAGTGTTGTGTGTGAGGTTTGTGTTCAGTGTTGTGTGTGAGGTTTGTGTTCAGTGTTGTGTGTGTGAGGTTTGTGTTCAGTGTTGTGTGTGAGGTTTGTGTTCAGTGTTGTGTGTGTGAGGTTTGTGTTCAGTGTTGTGTGTGTGAGGTTTGTGTTCAGTGTTGTGTGTGAGGTTTGTGTTCAGTGTTGTGTGTGAGGTTTGTGTTCAGTGTTGTGTGTGAGGTTTGTGTTCAGTGTTGTGTGTGTGAGGTTTGTGTTCAGTGTTGTGTGTGTGAGGTTTGTGTTCAGTGTTGTGTGTGAGGTTTGTGTTCAGTGTTGTGTGTGTGAGGTTTGTGTTCAGTGTTGTGTGTGAGGTTTGTGTTCAGTGTTGTGTGTGTGAGGTTTGTGTTCAGTGTTGTGTGTGAGGTTTGTGTTCAGTGTTTGTGTGCAGTGTTGTGTGTGTGTGAGGTTTGTGTTCAGTGTTGTGTGTGAGGTTTGTGTTCAGTGTTGTGTGTGAGGTTTGTGTTCAGTGTTCTGTGTGTGAGGTTTGTGTTCAGTGTTGTGTGTGAGGTTTGTGTTCAGTGTTGTGTGTGTGAGGGTTTGTGTTCAGTGTTGTGTGTGTGAGGTTTGTGTTCAGTGTTGTGTGTTGTGTGTGAGGTTTGTGTTCAGTGTCGTGTGTGTGAGGTTTGTGTTCAGTGTTGTGCGCGAGGTTTGTGTTCAGTGTTGTGCGCGAGGTTTGTGTTCAGTGTCGTGTGTGTGAGGTTTGTGTTCAGTGTCGTGTGTGAGGTTTGTGTTCAGTGTCGTGTGTGTGAGGTTTGTGTTCAGTGTCGTGTGTGTGAGGTCTGTGTTCAGTGTCGTGTGTGTGAGGTTTGTGTTCAGTGTTGTGTGTGAGGTTTGTGTTCAGTGTTGTGTGTGTGAGGTTTGTGTTCAGTGTTGTGTGTGTGAGGTTTGTGTTCAGTGTTGTGTGCGTGAGGTTTGTGTTCAGTGTTGTGTGTGAGGTTTGTGTTCAGTGTTGTGTGTGAGGTTTGTGTTCAGTGTTCTGTGTGTGAGGTTTGTGTTCAGTGTTGTGTGTGAGGTTTGTGTTCAGTGTTGTGTGTGTGAGGGTTTGTGTTCAGTGTTGTGTGTGTGAGGTTTGTGTTCAGTGTTGTGTGTTGTGTGTGAGGTTTGTGTTCAGTGTTGTGTGCGTGAGGTTTGTGTTCAGTGTTGTGTGTGTGAGGTTTGTGTTCAGTGTTGTGTGTGTGAGGTTTGTGTTCAGTGTTGTGTGTGAGGTTTGTGTTCAGTGTTGTGTGTGAGGTTTGTGTTCATTGTTGTGTGTGAGGTTTGTGTTCAGTGTTGTGTGTGTGAGGTTTGTGTTCAGTGTTGTGTGCGTGAGGTTTGTGTTCAGTGTTGTGTGGTGAGGTTTGTGTTCAGTGTTGTGTGTGGAGGTTTGTGTTCAGTGTTGTGTGTGTGAGGTTTGTGTTCAGTGTTGTGTGTGTGAGGTTTGTGTTCAGTGTTGTGTGTGAGGTTTGTGTTCAGTGTTGTGTGTGTGAGGTTTGTGTTCAGTGTTGTGTGTGAGGTTTGTGTTCAGTGTTGTGTGTGTGGGTTTGTGTTCAGTGTCGTGTGTGTGAGGTTTGTGTTCAGTGTTGTGTGTGTGAGGTTTGTGTTCAGTGTTGTGTGTGTTAGGTTTGTGTTCAGTGTTGTGTGTGTGAGGTTTGTGTTCAGTATCGTGTGTGTGAGGTTTGTGTTCAGTGTTGTGTGTGGAGGTTTGTGTTCAGTGTTGTGTGTGTGAGGTTTGTGTTCAGTGTTGTTGTGTGTGAGGTTTGTGTTCAGTGTTGTGTGTGTGTGAGGTTTGTGTTCAGTGTTGTGTGTGTGTAGGTTTGTGTTCAGTGTTGTGTGTGAGGTTTGTGTTCAGTGTTGTGTGTGAGGTTTGTGTTCAGTGTTGTGTGTGTGAGGTTTGTGTTCAGTGCTGTGCGTGAGGTTTGTGTTCAGTGTTGTGTGTGTGAGGTTTGTGTTCAGTGTTGTGTGTGTGAGGTTTGTGTTCAGTGTCGTGTGTGAGGTTTGTGTTCAGTGTTGTGTGTGTGAGGTTTGTGTTCAGTGCTGTGTGTGTGTGAGGTTTGTGTTCAGTGTTGTGTGTGTGAGGTTTGTGTTCAGTGTCGTGTGTGTGAGTTTTGTGTTCAGTGTTGTGTGTGAGGTTTGTGTTCAGTGTCGTGTGTGTAAGGTTTGTGTTCAATGTTATGTGTGTTAGGGTTTGTGTTCAGTGTTGTGTGTGTGAGGTTTGTGTTCAGTGTTGTGTGTGTGTGAGGTTTGTGTTCAGTGTTGTGTGTGTGTGAGGTTTGTGTTCAGTGTTGTGTGTGGAGGTTTGTGTTCAGTGTTGTGTGTGTGAGGTTTGTGTTCAGTGTTGTGTGTGAGGTTGTGTTCAGTTTTGTGTGTGTGGAGGTTTTGTGTTCAGTGTTGTGTGTGAGGTTTGTGTTCAGTGTTGTGTGTGTGAGGTTTGTGT
Source organism: Barbatula barbatula (assembly GCA_037178815.1). Taxonomy (NCBI): domain Eukaryota; kingdom Metazoa; phylum Chordata; class Actinopteri; order Cypriniformes; family Nemacheilidae; genus Barbatula; species Barbatula barbatula. The sequence continues at coordinate 173,208 of JAXOFQ010000042.1, read as the reverse complement.
TCAGTGTTGTGTGTGTGAGGTTTGTGTTCAGTGTCATGTGTGTGAGGTTTGTGTTCAGTGTCGTTTGTGTGAGGTTTTTGTTCAGTGTTGTGTGTGTGAGGTTTGTGTTCAGTGTTGTGTGTGGAGGTTTGTGTTCAGTGTCGTGTGTGTGAGGTTTGTGTTCAGTGTTGTGTGTGTGAGTTTTGTGTTCAGTGTTGTGTGTGTGAGGTTTGTGTTCAGTGTCGTGTGTGAGGTTTGTGTTCAGTGTCGTGTGTGAGGTTTGTGTTCAGTGTCGTGTGTGAGGTTTGTGTTCAGTGTCGTGTGTGAGGTTTGTGTTCAGTGTTGTGTGTGAGGTTTGTGTTCAGTGTTGTGTGTGAGGTTTGTGTTCAGTGTTGTGTGTGTGAGGTTTGTGTTCAGTGTTGTGTGTGTGAGGTTTGTGTTCAGTGTTGTGTGTGTGAGGTTTGTGTTCAGTGTTGTGTGTGAGGTTTGTGTTCAGTGTTGTGTGTGAGGTTTGTGTTCAGTGTTGTGTGTGTGGTTTGTGTTCAGTGTTGTGTGTGTGAGGTTTGTGTTCAGTGTTGTGTGTGTGAGGTTTGTGTTCAGTGTTGTGTGTGTGAGGTTTGTGTTCAGTGTTGTGTGTGTGAGGTTTGTGTTCAGTGTTGTGTGTGTGAGGTTTGTGTTCAGTGTCGTGTGTGTGAGGTTTGTGTTCAGTGTCGTGTGTGTGAGGTTTGTGTTCAGTGTTGTGTGTGTGAGGTTTGTGTTCAGTGTTGTGTGTGTGAGGTTTGTGTTTTCAGTGTTGTGTGTGTGTGGTTTGTGTTCAGTGTTGTGTGTGTGAGGTTTGTGTTCAGTGTTGTGTGTGTGAGGTTTGTGTTCAGTGTTGTGTGTGTGAGGTTTGTGTTCAGTGTTGTGTGTGTGAGGTTTGTGTTCAGTGTTGTGTGTGTGAGGTTTGTGTTCAGTGTTGTGTGTGAGGTTTGTGTTCAGTGTTGTGTGTGAGGTTTGTGTTCAGTGTTGTGTGTGTGAGGTTTGTGTTCAGTGTTGTGTGTGTGAGGTTTGTGTTCAGTGTTGTGTGTGTGAGGTTTGTGTTCAGTGTTGTGTGTGTGAGGTTTGTGTTCAGTGTTGTGTGTGAGGTTTGTGTTCAGTGTTGTTGTGTGAGGTTTGTGTTCAGTGTTGTGTGTGAGGTTTGTGTTCAGTGTTGTGTGTGAGGTTTGTGTTCATTGTTGTGTGTGAGGTTTGTGTTCAGTGTTGTGTGTGTGAGGTTTGTGTTCAGTGTTGTGTGCGTGAGGTTTGTGTTCAGTGTTGTGTGTGAGGTTTGTGTTCAGTGTTGTGTGTGTGAGGTTTGTGTTCAGTGTTGTGTGTGTGAGGTTTGTGTTCAGTGTTGTGTGGTGAGGTTTGTGTTCAGTGTTGTGTGGTGAGGTTTGTGTTCAGTGTTGTGTGTGTGAGGTTTGTGTTCAGTGTTGTGTGTGAGGTTTGTGTTCAGTGTTGTGTGTGGGAGGTTTGTGTTCAGTGTTGTGTGTGTGTGTAGGTTTGTGTTCAGTGTTGTGTGTGTTAGGTTTGTGTTCAGTGTCGTGTGTGTGAGGTTTGTGTTCAGTGTCGTGTGTGTGAGGTTTGTGTTCAGTGTTGTGTGTGTGGTTTGGGTTCAGTGCGTGTGTGTGTTTGTGTTAGTGTCGTGTGTGTGAGGTTTGTGTTCAGTGTTGTGTGTGAGGTTTGTGTTCAGTGTTGTGTGTGTGAGGTTTGTGTTCAGTGTTGTGTGTGTGAGGTTTGTGTTCAGTATTGTGTGTGTGAGGTTTGTGTTCAGTGTTGTGTGTGAGGTTTGTGTTCAGTGTTGTGTGTGTGAGGTTTGTGTTCAGTGTTGTTGTGTGTGAGGTTTGTGTTCAGTGTTGTGTGTGTGTGAGGTTTGTGTTCAGTGTTGTGTGTGTGAGGTTTGTGTTCAGTGTTGTGTGTGAGGTTTGTGTTCAGTGTTGTGTGTGAGGTTTGTGTTCAGTGTTGTGTGTGTGAGGTTTGTGTTCAGTGTTGTGTGTGGAGGTTTGTGTTCAGTGTTGTGTGTGTGAGGTTTGTGTTCAGTGTTGTGTGTGTGAGGTTTGTGTTCAGTGTTGTGTGTGTGAGGTTTGTGTTCAGTGTCGTGTGTGAGGTTTGTGTTCAGTGTTGTGTGTGTGAGGTTTGTGTTCAGTGTGTGTGTGTGTGAGGTTTGTGTTCAGTGTTGTGTGTGTGAGGTTTGTGTTCAGTGTTGTGTGTGTTGTGGTGTTGTGTGTGAGGTTTGTTAGTGTGTGTGTGGTTGTTTGTTTGTGTAGGGTTTGTGTTCAGTGTTGTGTGTGTGAGGTTTGTGTTCAGTGTTGTGTGTGTGAGGTTTGTGTTCAGTGTTGTGTGTGTGGAGGTTTGTGTTCAGTGTTGTGTGTGTGAGGTTTGTGTTCAGTGTTGTGTGTGTGAGGTTTGTGTTCAGTGTTGTGTGTGAGGTTGTGTTCAGTGTTGTGTGTGTGAGGTTTGTGTTCAGTGTTGTGGTGGAGGTTTGTGTTCAGTGTTGTGTGTGTGAGGTTTGTGTTCAGTGTTGTGTGTGTGAGGTTTGTGTTCAGTGTTGTGTGTGAGGTTTGTGTTCAGTGTTGTGTGAGTTGTTTGTGAGGTTTGTGTTCAGGTTGTGTGTGAGGTTTGTGTTCAGTGTTGTGTGTGAGGTTTGTGTTCAGTGTTGTGTGTGTGAGGTTTGTGTTCAGTGTTGTGTGTGAGGTTTGTGTTCAGTGTTGTGTGAGGTTTGTGTTCAGTGTTGTGTGTGAGGTTTGTGTTCAGTGTGTGTGTGAGGTTTGTGTTCATTTGTGTGAGGGTGTTCAGTGTTGTGTGTGTAGGTTTGTGTTCAGTGTTGTGTGTGAGGTTTGTGTTAGTGTTGTGTGTGTGTGGTTTTGTTAGTGTTGTGTGTGTGGTTTGTGTTCAGTGTTGTGTGTGAGGTTTGTGTTCAGTGTTGTGTGTGAGGTTTGTGTTCAGTGTTGTGTGTGGAGGTTTGTGTTCAGTGTTGTGTGTGTGAGGTTTGTGTTCAGTGTTGTGTGTGTGAGGTTTGTGTTCAGTGTTGTGTGTGGAGGTTTGTGTTCAGTGTTGTGTGTGGAGGTTTGTGTTCAGTGTTGTGTGTGTGGTTTGTGTTCAGTGTTGTGTGTGTGAGGTTTGTGTTCAGTGTTGTGTGTGTGAGGTTTGTGTTCAGTGTTGTGTGTGTGAGGTTTGTGTTAGTGTTGTGTGTGTGAGGTTTGTGTTCAGTGTTGTGTGTGTGAGGTTTGTGTTCAGTGTCGTGTGTGTGAGGTTTGTGTTCAGTGTTGTGTGTGTGAGGTTTGTGTTCAGTGTTGTGTGTGTGAGGTTTGTGTTCAGTGTTGTGTGTGTGAGGTTTGTGTTCAGTGTTGTGTGTGTGAGGTTTGTGTTCAGTGTTGTGTGTGTGAGGTTTGTGTTCAGTGTTGTGTGTGAGGTTTGTGTTCAGTGTTGTGTGTGGAGGTTTGTGTTCAGTGTTGTGTGTGGAGGTTTGTGTTCAGTGTTGTGTGTGTGGTTTGTGTTCAGTGTTGTGTGTGTGGTTTGTGTTCAGTGTTGTGTGTGGAGGTTTGTGTTCAGTGTTGTGTGTGTGAGGTTTGTGTTCAGTGTTGTGTGTGAGGTTTGTGTTCAGTGTTGTGTGTGTGGGTTTGTGTTCAGTGTTGTGTGTGTGAGGTTTGTGTTCAGTGTTGTGTGTGTGAGGTTTGTGTTCAGTGTTGTGTGTGAGGTTTGTGTTCAGTGTTGTGTGCGTGAGGTTTGTGTTCAGTGTTGTGTGCGTGAGGTTTGTGTTCAGTGTTGTGTGTGTGGTTTGTGTTCAGTGTTGTGTGTGTGTGGTTTGTGTTCAGTGTTGTGTGTGTGGTTTGTGTTCAGTGTTGTGTGTGTGTGGTTTGTGTTCAGTGTTGTGTGTGTGAGGGTTTGTGTTCAGTGTTGTGTGTGTGAGGTTTGTGTTCAGTGTTGTGTGTGTGGTTTGTGTTCAGTGTTGTGTGTGAGGTTTGTGTTCAGTGTTGTGTGTGAGGTTTGTGTTCAGTGTTGTGTGTGTGAGTGGGGAGGTTTGTGTTCAGTGTTGTGTGTGTGAGGTTTGTGTTCAGTGTCGTGTGTGAGGTTTGTGTTCAGTGTTGTTGTGTTTTGTGTCACTGTGGGCCTCATGGCGCAGTAATACAGATCAGAGTCTGATAGAGTAACAGAGGAGATCTCCACATACACATGTTTGTCTTGTTTTACAGCATGTGAATAGAGACGATGAGCAGGTTCAGATGTGTTTGAATATTCTGTGACTGACAGCAGAAACTCTGGTTTTGTGTTGAGATTCTGTCGATACCACTGGAGAGAGCTGACAGTGACACCACTAGTGATGGTGTATTTACAAGAGAGAGTCACATTTTTATCCTCAAACTCATGTTTTTCTGTAAACAACGACTCTATTGAATCAGCAAACAGAGTTCCTGTGGAAACAAAAGAGTATCAATTGATCAAGCTGTAAAATAATTATTTTGTACATTTTTACTGTATGTTTTTATTTTTATTTTGACTGAAATGTTGTTTGAATTATTATCTCTTACCAATGTAAAGTTGCATTATTATCCAGGTAAAGAGAAACATGATGTGTTCAGAGATTCTGTATATACTGAAGAAAACAACATCAGATGATTCAATCTGTCACTCTCATCTGTAAATAAGCTCCGCCCACTGCTGATGTATAATGTTAAAAAAACATTTTGTAAACAAAAAACTAATTGATTGATGATAAAAGTCCTAATAAGAATGAATAAAGGTCCTTTAAAACAGTTTAAAAGTATCTCAGACTGAGACCTCAACAAGAAGACTGAAACAAATGTTAAGAAACATTGTTTTCAATAAATTCTAGGAAAAAGGAGTCTACTTTAAGCATGATAAAATATAACAAAGGTTCATTTAAATGAGATTTATTTACTACAGTTTGATTTTACATTTACATTTGTGTTAATTCATAGTTTTGATCAAATGTGAGGAAAAAAACCTTTAAGCCGTGTATGTGCTCATATTATGTGTGTTAGCAAACATCAATAATAATATCAAAACAACATCATAACATTACAGGCATGTTATTATTATTATTATTATTATTATTTTCAACAGTTACATATAAAGAACTGAACATTTTAGTCAACATTAAATACACTTTACCTTGAATTGCCGTCATTAAAAGTAAATGTATCAGACAGATGATCAACAGGCAACAAATATTGTGCCGATGAAAAAGAGTCAATTTACTGTTTACATTTGACATTGTGAGACTGTTAGTTTTCTCTGAACTACACACAGATGTAGGAGGAGTTTATCACCGTCTACAGTTCTGACACACGGTGGACAAGATGTGAAATTACATGATTTCCTCTAAAAGTATTATTTTCCCCCTGCTTGACTTTCTACCAATAAACCTTTTTGAGTTTATATATTCTGCATATTCTAAATATGTTAGAAATGTATACGGACGATACTGTATTATGCAAAATGACAATGTTGTTACCGTGACAGGTGACAGGTGTTACCGTGTTTTATTTTATTTGGGGCTGAATAGATTGTGGTTTTGATTATAGTTTGTGCTTCAAGTTAAATGTGAAAATATCTTTTGTACGACGTGTTTGATGTTTTGTGTCACTGGGCTTCATCTCTCAGAGCACAGTAATATAGAGCTGAATCTGACAGAGAAACATCATTAATATTGACTTCAGTGGATGTGTCTGATGCTGTTGCTTTAAACCGTTGATCTGAAGTATCTTCAGCACTCAATGATCGAGCACCTTTATACGCTAAATACAGAAGATCCCCGTGAGAAAACTTTCTGTACCAATAAAGTCGAACATCATTGCTGGTTGTACTATATGAACAGCTCAGTTTTATATTTTCTTTTTCTTTTACGATGATTGTAGTCCCTTTATCTGGCTCGATTTTGTCCCCAGTCACCAAACCTGTAAACAATAAACACAAAATAAAAAATAATTTAAGCAAAGTTGGAAAAAACTTATAATATTGCAACAAAAGTAGAAAATCAATGAAATATTGAAAGCAATATACCTGTTGCCATAATAAGAACCAGTAAACAGCATTCATTCATGTTAAATCAGATGAACTCAGTTCTGTGTTGAGTCTTTCAGATCTGTGTCTGTGTATCAGACTCTGTGAGTCACTGCAGATCAGATATAAAGACAAACATCAACTTCCTGTTCTTCTCTTATTGGTCAAACTGATTTCACAGGTTTTATTAATAATTATTACATGATTCGAGTGTTCTGTCAGTCTGAATGTATGCTCACATTGTATTGCTTTCTTATTTATGAAAACAACAGTCAGTATGATTGTTCAGCAATTGTATGGTCAGCAGAAGAATGAAAGATGGAGCCCAGAGGAAGCATGTACAGGGAGAAAAGGGAGGAGCCTTGAGGCAGCAGGTCACATATGAGTGGGGCAGTGGAGGATGAGAAGTTACCTAGTTTGACAAAGAAAGACTGAAAGCGCTTTAGGACCGTCCCATTCATGTGGAAGAGAAATGAAAATATGTTCAGTTTTATCAGCGTGTGACAATGGTCACTAAAACATATTCTTTCCTCAAAGTTTATTAAAGGACCATGTTTTTGTTTATTTACAGTAATACACTTCATTCAATGTCTCTTCATTTATATCTTATCATGTTAAAAACATTAATAAACGTACCGTACCAATAAGCCTAAAGTATTAACAGCACATTTTTGTAGATGTAGCACAATTTGTTTTCAGTGGTTTGTCCTTCATTCTGTAGAGCAGTTGTGACTGAAATCACGTATAGAGTGAACGTATATACATTTAACACACTTCTCAGTTTCAGGCACATGCAGGTGTCACCACAAGCTCTTTATGCTTTATTTTGTCTGTAACCAATATCAGGTTTGATCTGGTGCTGAAGCTATTCTTACACATCAAAGTGACAAGTGATGCCTAGAAAGACAAGGAGGTGTGGTTTAAGACTTTTACTAGTGAGCTTACTATACAACTAAAAATAATAAGCCAAATATGCAGAATTAAAGAGGTCCGTCCTTTGCATTTGACAAAATACTGTATTCAAACATATGTATTCTCAAATGATCCTGTTGTTGATTTTAGGTAGTTTTATCCACAGCAATATATGGTGACATGCAGGTGTAGATGTTTCATTCACAGGCAAAATGTTTCCAAATCGGCTGATAACAATAATGACAAACACATGAATAGAGCCGCTGCCAAAACTCAACATAAGTGTAAAATGTCATTCTGAGACCCATGTGCTTAATATACTGTAATATAAAACATTTACATTGTAGTCTATACTTATAATAACATGTGTATGAAACTGGAACAAAGTATTTACTCTATAAATTGTACAAATCGATGTATGTTTATATACTTACCTGTTCACAAGTGAGAGATACATAAACATGTAATTCACAAAAGATTGGACGCATTAGCTAACAAAAGGTGTAAATAAATGACACTTAAAGCATTTTTATCTTGTGGAATGTGAATTCAATAAATATTGTTTGTTGTTAAACGGTAATGTTATCTTACCGTTAGTTAAACCATTCAAACTAACTATGAGCATATATTTATATTACAATGAACCAGCTCAATACTAATCCTGTAAAGAAATGTATAATATATGATCTATTACATTATAGTATTAATATAGTTCTTAATGGTAATATAATTAAAGTAATAATAAACTGCTTTGTGTTTTATGTAGTGTTCTGTATAAGAGTGACTGCAGTATTTCTGACTAAATGAATATTTTCAGTATTCAAATGTGTTGTGGAGTCAGAATCAGGTTTTTGTACAGCGCTGATGGGTTTCCTCTCACTGTGGGCTTCACGGCGCAATAGTAAACTGCGGCGTCTCTTTCATTCACAGAGAAGATCTCAAGATCCGTACAATGTTTTTCCTCATTTAATACCATTGACATTTCCGGCCGTATGTTTTCACGCCTTCCAGTGTTGTGCATTGAGAAGAGAAACTGGGGAGTTGATGCTGGATATTGACGGTACCAATGTATAGAAAAGGCTGAAGAGTAGACACAAGAAAGTGTGACTTTATCCCCATGTGTCCCATAAGCCTCCGTCTGAACAGGAGTGATGAACTCTGTACAGATGGCGTCTGAAAATAGTGCATTACATACAGTATATGGTTATTGTTAATGGTTTCAGCAGACTCTCGGTTTAAATGTGCTTTTCTGATACTTACTGTTGTAACTGGAATCTGATGAAGAACGTATTTGTTTTGTATTAAGTTAAGGAAGGATTAATAACAAAACAAAGAAAGCTACTCACCTCCAAGAGCAGATAGAAAACAAAGCAAACACGGTAACATTGTTCAGGCCGAGGTGTAGACTGAGAAACCCAGCATGTAGCTATTTTAAAAGCACATCCTCCAGATAACCTATAGATGGTGTTAAACACACTAAAGCTCCTCCTACTGACCCAAAACACACATAAACTTCAAATGTACACTTTGAGCGCTCAGGTTTACAGAGTCATACATCTCTCTTTGCCGGCAAAGTATTCGATTATTTGCTTTTATTATTTGTACATGTTTTGATGTATTTACATTTTTCAGTCAAATCCAAAACTTAATGAATTTATGTTGGAGATCAAAAACCTGAATATCAAAAGTGTTTTTAATTTTCTTTAGTATAAAGAATGAATTCTACCTTCACTTTAAGAGCTAATACACAGATCTCATACTGTTACGTGTTACACGTGTATTTTGTTTTGACCTGTTTTTAACATCCTATGGAATGATGTCATCAAGTTATGACGTCATGACTTATTCTAAACAGAAACTGTCGCTCAAACCCCTCAAGCGCAGCGCTGTGCTGCTACCCGTCTCACCAGAGCGCCATTCACATCTTATAACAGATATTACACATAATATTTGTTCTAAATCTTCATTAATGTAAAAACCAACATCACACTGGACTGCAAGATACATTTATCTGTTTAGTAATAACAAATGAGAGCGTTTCTGAGTTAAAGAAATATAAAAATAATGTGCCTTACTGTTTTAAAACCTTTGAAAAGCACTAAACGCTTGTAAACCTAATGACTACATCTGCAATGTTCTTCATGTATCTGAGAGCAAGTTTTTGTATGGTGTGTATTCATGTCCTGTCACTGTGGGCTGCAGTGCACAGTAAAACACTGCTGAATCCTTCACGTCTGCATTAAAGATTTCCAGATTCACCGTCTTATTCTCTTTAAAAACTGAAGCTTTTATTCCAGGACGAGGAGGTGTAGCGGTCTGGTTTTGTCCCGACTCCATGATAAGAACGAGGAACACCGGCACAGACTTGGGATATTGCAGATACCATTGAAGATTGTTCATTGATACAGTGTACTGGTATATACAAGAGATAACAGCTCTTTCACCCTCCTTCACATGAACAACAGTAGATATTGAAGTAATACTGTCTCCTGTACTGGAACCTGAGAAGAAATCAGTCTTTTCACCTTTTTACTACTAAAGTAAAGAAAATAAATAAATCTATAATAAATATTCAAATCTTACCCATGAATCCCATTAAAACCAGCAAGAAAGTGACAGACATTGTGTAGAATGATGGTTTCATCAAATACATCACACACTTCATACACTAGACAACTGAACCTCTTTCAACAGCCAATCACAGCGCAGCGCAGCGCGCTTTCATATACAGTATTACTCATATGAGGTTTTGTTTAACATGTTATGATGATCAACATCCTTCAGTTTGAAAATTCTTCTTATATAAAACTGAAATAAAACACCAATGTTGAGCAGGTTTGATGGCAGAAAATACTGTTGTGTTCAACTGGTTACATGTTTGCATTTGTATTGTTAGTTTTAATCTATAGCAAATATTATAATCTGTTTGTACACATCAGTTGATAACTTGTATATACAGTAAATAAAATGATCCTTGTTGCCTCTAAATGTCAATTTCATATTCATTTATGTGAACAACAGAAATTATTTGAAGTTATTTATTTTTTGTTTATTTCAGCAGAAACTTTTATACTGTTTTGCCATTTACAGACAATTTCAATGGCAACAGATTCGGCCATTAACCCCACAAGATGAAAATGTGTCAGTTTTTGTTGAAGTTTTCAATATCCTGCTGTCACAGTGAACCTCAGAGCGCAGAAATACACACAAGAGTCCGACGACAGAAGATTGTGGACTGTCAGTGTAACTCGTCTCTCAACAGAATCCAGCTCAGATTGAAATCTTGTTTTGGGAAAGTCTTTGGCATTACTTCCATTTCCAAACTTATGTCTCACTAATACATATTCTGGAGGTAAATTCCCTGTCTGTCTGAACCACATGAGAGCAGGCATTGAGTCGCTTGTGCAATGTGCAAAAAGACCTTAAAGCAAAAGCAACAGTAGATCATGGACCTGTGGAAGCTTGTGTCTGTGTCTATACATCTCTAAACTCTCAAAGTTATAATCTGACACAACATAAATATCTCTCACTGTAGATCAAGCGTTGGATGCTCTCTGCTGGTGTAATGTAAAACTGCAGTCTACGGTAATAGAGATGTGAGCATTATATAATAAAACAGACAAGAACATGAATGACTGAAGTTATGGTCCTAAAGAACCTTTGAAAGTGTTTGAAGTTTTGAGCTTAAATGCTTCAAATTGGTTTTGAAGAATAATATACTTGTCAACAAATCAAGTTCTTTACTAACATTACTAAACGGGTTGAACTTTGAATGAAAGGCCGAACAGCAAGTGGTCAGAATAAACAGGAATCATGGACGGAGCTACAATAGCATAGTCTAGCAAAAATAAAATAATGTTTTTATTTCCTTAAACAAAATCAGTATGAATGATGTGTTTAATATTGTGGATGAATAAAAATGTTATTTTATAGTTTTGATGACCTTTTTACTAAAGATGTGCAAAACACCAGTAATAAACAATGCATACGTGTGTTGTTTTTAATGTACATTTGTGTTGAATGGTTTGTGTTCAGTGTTGTTGTGTTTTGTGTCACTGTGCCTCAGGGCGCAGTAGTAAAGCGCAGAGTCTGATACAGCAGCAGACGAGATCTCCAGATCAACCTCCTCATCTTCTTTTCTGTGTTTAATGGAAATGCCTTGGATCGGAGGATGAGCGTTTACTACACTCCCTGAGTAGTCCAGTATGAGAAACTGAGGTGGTGAACCCAAATACTGACGATACCAATGAAGACTTGACACATAACCGCTGCTGAAGTTACAAGAAAGAGTAACTCTATCACCGGCATTGGCAAACACATCATCTTTCCTTGAGGTGATAACATCTGCTGAACTTTTACCTGCAAACATGACAAAAACTTCATCAAACATGGAGAAAACACTCAGTATGTGTGACAGAATGAAGAAAGCATCAATAACATTCATTACATTCTCAGTGATAGTAGTGTCATGAACATTAATAAGAAATAAACTTACCTTTAAATACTGCAAACAGCAGTATAGTTGAAAATAGCATGATGACTGAAGACACACGGTGAAGGACAAACTGATCTATGGCTTCGGTCTGAAGATGACTTCTGTACTGTAACTCCTCCCTGCTCATATAAAACTACATCAGGACACATTTAGGTCAGTTGGGAACTTTTCATATTCTCCTCAACATCAGTTTGTCCTTCTACTGATCCATTTTTACTAGCGGATTGATTTTACACATGTAAAAGTATATATTCACACACACATACATGGCAGGTGAATCCTTCACAGTCAATGTGGATCGCAATAATTCATGATATTCTTTGGCTTTTTCATAAAGTAATATGTTCTTTTATTCTTAGGACTGTTTAGATATGTTTTATCTAATGTGTTTGAACAGTTTGCTTGAATAAACACATTTTATTTTATGAATTTATAATTATCTGAAGTTACAACAATACATGAAGAATATTTGTATCTGCACATATAATGATTTTATTTCATTTATACGTAAGAGAGAGATTAAAGAAATCGTGGCTGAAAACCACCAGTTAAAGCAGTTAAAGTCAGACAGTAATGCACTGGGTCTGTGTGTGTCAGGTTTGTGTTCAGTGTTGTTGTGTTTTGTGTCACTGTGGGCTGCAGGGCGCAGTAATACACATCAGAGTCTGTGACTTTAACAGAAGAGATCTCCAGATACACACAGTTTTTCTTTTCATTTAATTTTCCTGAAAATCGAGTATCCAGTTTCTCTGCGGTGTGGACACGTCCTGAGGTTTGCAGGATTAAAAGAAGATATTCAGGTGCAGATCTGGGGTTCTTCCGATACCACTGTAAACTGATCGCTGTTGAATAGCTACAGGACAGGGTCACATTTGTTCCCTCTTTCACCAAGAACTCAGTTTGGTCTGCTGTAATCTCACTCTCAAACCTTCCACCTGAAGATAATACAAATCATTTAGATAAACGTTAATAATTAAGACTTTATACATTTTCAGCTGCTTTTGGTGTCAGAATTAAGCAATAATTTAGCATAATGTGTGACTGTTAAGATCAAGTTATACTCACATCCAACAGCACAGAGCAGGACAATGATGTGAAGAAACATTATGACATGTTGAGATGAACTTGTGCTGTGAGGACAATGATGTGAAGAAACATTATGACATGTTGAGATGAACTTGTGCTGTGAGGTTAAAGCTCCGCCTCCCAGCTGAGAGTGTATAACATCAGAGTAAAACATGTGTTTCAGAGAAAGAGAAATCCTTTATGATCTCATTTAAATGCAGAAATACAGTCTTTTATAGAAGCTCAGAATGATGTTTTTCTAAACAGCACAATTCAGTGTTTCAGTATAGTTGTACCTACCCGAAATATTAAGAAATGATGTACTCGTGTCTTGTAGATAGGTTAGATGAGAACATTGACCTGGTTTAGAGATGACAGACACAAGACTTAGAAATAAACCAGGAGTAGATCTTAAATTAGACATATCCCACAAAGAAAAAATAGTAATAATAACCCCACCACAAAAAAGAACATTTTAAATAATATTTGTGATAGTGTGTTGTTTTTTCAAAAAAAAAAAAAAAAAAAAGACAATTATAAAAAAAATTTTATCTCATTTTTTTCACCCCCTTTTCTTTCAAACCCCTATAACTCTAATTCTTCTGCAGAACACAAAATAAGATGTTCTGAAGAATGTAGGCAGAACCCATTCACTTCTAATAAACACAAAACAAATAAGTGAATGAGTACCGCCGGGGTTCAGTCACCAGCGTTCTTCAAAACATCTTCTTTTGTGTTCTGCAGGAGCCATATTATTACAATAGCCACCATGTCAAACTGTTGTGAATTCCCACGAGATCAGGCTGCAGATCCAGTTGAAAGCAAATACATTGGGACGTGATGAACACTGACATGATATCAGAGAAGTTGTCATGAACGAATTTACTTTATTTTCGCAATTACAAAAATGTGGTTGGAACACTGCGACACCAAGATGTTTGACACCTGTATGATCTGAAAAGAAACATATATGCACCACACATTTCCACCGCAGAAGCCGTTGTTACATTCAGTATTACTTGCCTCGACACATTTTATGTTGAATAGAATAGAATAGAATAGAATAGAATAGAATAGAATAGAATAGAAAACAATACAATACAATACAATACAATACAATACAATACAATACAATAGAATGAGCTTTATTGCCAGGTATGTTCACACATACGAGGAATTTGTTTTCGTGACAGAAGTTCCGCAGTGCAACAGGATGACAGCGACAGAACAAAAAACACAATAAAAGAATAAAAAATACAAAAGAAACGTCTCGGTTACGTATGTAACCTCCGTTCCCTGATGGAGGGAACGAGACGTTGTGTCGACAGAATGGGGTTTGACTTGAGAACCTACCTTCTCTGACTGACTTGAACAGGCCAATGAAAATTGGCGAATGAAATTTGCATGCCGGACTCCGCCCCCGGATATCCGGGTATAAAAGGGAGCCGGCGTGCCGCATTCATTCACCTTTTGTTCTTCGGAGCCTTCGCATCTCATGCTGACGACTTCGCAGAAGATATCTACGTGTTGCTGGTCTTACGACGTGGTGCAGCGGACTGTCCCTGTTCCTGTGACTTCCCCTGGGCGTCTCGTCTGCGCCAGTGCCCACGAGGAGGCCACACCCCTGGTGGAGTGTGCCCTCACTGCAAGCGGGCACGGGAGATCCTGCGATCGGTAGGCCATAGTGATGGCGTCCACGATCCAGTGCGCCAACCTCTGTTTGGAGACAGCCCTCCCCTTGTGCTGACCTCCAAAACAGACAAAGAGCTGGTCAGAGCTCCTGAAGCTCTGCGTGCGGCCCAAGTAGAGGCGCAGCGCGCGTACTGGACACAACACGGAAGGGGTTGGGTCTTCCTCCCCAGAAGGGAGCGCCTGCAGGTTCACCACCTGGTCCCGGAAGGGAGTGGTGGGAACTTTGGGCACGTAGCCAGGCCGGGGTCTCAGGATAACGTGAGATTGACCGGGCCCGAACTCTAGGCAATCCGTGGCCACGGAAAATGCTTGTAGGTCCCCTACCCTCTTGATGGAAGCGAGCGCCACTAGGAGAGCCGTCTTCATCGAGAGATGAGAAAGAGCGGCATCTCCGAGGGGCTCGAAGGGGGCCTCTGGAGGCCCGCCAGGACCACATTGAGGTCCCAAGAGGGAACGGAGCGCGGACGGGCCGGATTCAGCCTTCTCGCGCCCCTCAGGAACCTAATGACCAGGTCGTGCTGTCCCAGAGACTTCCCACTAACTGGTTCGTGATGAGCGGCAATTGCGGCTACATACACTTTCAGCGTGGAAGGGGAGAGATTGTTCTCGAGTCTCGCCTGCAGGAAGGACAGCACGCTCCCGATCGAGCATATCCGTGGGTCTTCTCCACGAGAAGAACACCAGGACGAGAAGAGGCGCCACTTAAACGCGTATAACCGCCTCGTGGCCGGGGCCCTAGCCTGAACAATGGTCTCTACCACCGCTGGGGGTAGACCACTCAGGATCTCCTCGTCCCGTCCAGGGGCCAGACATGGAGGTTCCAGAGGTCTGGTCTCGGATGCCACAACGTGCCCTTCCCCTGAGAAAGAAGGTCCTTCGTCAGGGGAATCGGCCAGGGGGGAGTTGTCGTCAGGAGCATTAGCTCCGAGAACCAAGTCCGGTTGGGCCAGTAAGGCGCAACTAGTAGCACTTGATGCTCCTCTTCCCTGACCTTGCACAGGACGTGTGCAATGAGGCTCACTGGGGGGAAGGCGTACTTCCACTTGTCCCGCGGCCAGCTGTGCGCCAAAGCATCCGTGCCGAGGGGGGCCTCGGTCAGGGAGTACCAAAGCGGGCAATGGGTGGTGTCCAGGGAGGCGAACAGGTCCACCTGTGCCTGCCCGAACTGCACCCAAATGAGCTGGACTGCGCGGGGGTGGAGCCGCCACTCTCCACGGGGCGTCGACTGACGAGAGAGCGCATCGGCTGTCTGGTTCAGGTCGCCCGGGATGTGAGTGGCTAACAGGGACTTCGTCACCTGCTGGCTCCACAGGAGGAGGCGTCGGGCGAGTTGCGATAGCTGCCGTGACCGAATACCACCCTGTCGGTTGATATACGCCACAGCAGTCGTGCTGTCCGACCGGACCAGCACGTGCTTGTCCTGCACGAGGGGACGGAACCTCCTCAGTGCAAGCAGCACCGCCAACAACTCCAGGCGATTGATATGCCAGCGCAGGCGGGGGCCCGTCCAGAGACCCGACACTGCGTGCCCGTTGCACACCGCACCCCAACCCTGCAGGGAGGCGTCGGTTGTCACCACGACGCGCCTCGAAACCTGCCCAAGAGGGACCCCCTGTCCACAAAAAGGTCATTGAAGACCAAGGGGTTAGGGTGCGCCGGCAGAAGGGCGTGATCGGGACGCGCCTGCTGCCGGTGTGCCACGCACTCCAAGGAACTCTGCTCTGTAGCCAGTGCTGTAGCGGTCTCATGTGCATCAACCCGAGGGGGACCACCCCCGCCGAGGACGCCATGTGTCCCAGGAGCCTCTGAAAATGTTTCAGGGGGACCGCTGGCTGCTGCCTGAAGCTCCTCAGGCAGGTCAGCACCGACTGGGCACGCTCGGAAGAAAGACGTGCCACCATGGAGACAGAGTCGAGTTCCATACCGAGGAAAAGGATGCTCTGCACAGGGGAGAGCTTGCTCTTCTCTCGGTTGACCTGTAACCCCAAATGGTCTAGGTGCCGGAGCACCAGGTCCCTGTGTGTACACAACAGATCTCGCGAGTGCGCCAAGATGAGCCAGTCGTCGAGATAGTTGAGTATGCGCACCCCCTGCTCCCTGAGAGGAGTGAGGGCGGCCTCCACGACCTTCGTAAAGACTCGAGGAGACAGGGACAGACCAAATGGGAGGACGCGGTACTGATATGCCTGTCCCTCGAAAGCGAACCGTAGGAACGGCCGGTGACGAGGGAGGATGGACACATGGAAGTACGCGTCCTTCAGGTCGATCGCCATGAACCAATCCTGACGCCTGACGGACGTCAGAATGCGCTTCTGCGTTAGCATCCTGAACGGCAGCTTGTGTAGGTGCTTGTTCAGGGTACGCAGGTCCAAAATGGGGCGCAACCCGCCACTTTTCTTGGGGACAATGAAATACGGGCTGTAAAACCCGGAGTACATCTCGGCCAGAGGGACGGGCTCGATCGCCCCCTTCGCCAGAAGGGTAGCGACCTCGGCCCGAAGCACGGGAGCATCTACTCCCACTGATGTGAAGAGGACGCCCCGAAACTTGGGCGGGCGCCTGGCGAACTGAATCGCATAGCCGAGACGGATCGTTCTCTCTAGCCACCGTGCTGGTCTGGGAAGAGCCAACCAGGCTCCCAGGGACCGAGACAGGGGGACCAAAGGTATGATCTGATTCATTGCCCCCGTGGGGGGTGGTTCGATGGCTGGCAGTACGGCTCCCTCGCCGTGGGGGGACCCCGGGGAGGAGAGCGGCTCTGCCGAGGTGCCTGTCGGGCGACATCGCGGCATACCGCACCGTCTGACTGAGGGTGCTGGTGGCCACTGAGAGTTATACCCAAGCGTGTGTCTCGCCGAAACACAACGTGGGGTTGCCGAGCACCGTCCTGCGGAGGGTGAGAGCGGCTGTGAGAAAGATCCAGGGAGAGAGAAAGCTCTTTCTGTGAGAATGTGGGCGCCAGGCCCTGAAAAGGGCCCGGCTGGTGTTGCTGGGACGGGGCAGGCACCGTCCCAGTCCGACCCTCTAGCGGTGTAGTTGCCAGGGTCGGGCCCGGTGACCTCGATCTCCCTGGGTTCACCCCGTCAGGAACGCTTCTGCTTCCGCGGAGGTTGGTGACGGGATGGTGCTCTCCTCGACGACGTCCTTCTCCGGGAGGCCGCCTGTGCAGGGGGCGCTGGAGCCGGAGTCTGAGTCGGCGAGGGGCGGGGCTGCTGGGGAGCAGACGCCGCGCGGGACCTCGACGGACGATAGGCGGCCGGGTCGCGGCGGGGCAGGATATGTTTTATCGCCTCCGTCTGCTTCTTCACAGTCGAGAACTGCTGGGAGAAGTCCTCGACCGTGTCACCAAACAGCCCACCCTGCGCGATGGGGGCGTCGAGAAAGCGAACCTTCTCAGCGTCCCGCATCTGCGCAAGGTTCAACCATAGGTGTCTCTCCTGGACCACTAATGTGGACATCGTACGACCCAGGGCTCGCGCCGTCACCTTCGTCGCCCGAAGCGCGAGGTCAGTGGCAGTGCGGAGTTCCTGCATAATCCCCGGGTCGGACTTTCCCTCGTGTAACTCCTTCAACGCCTTGGCCTGATGGACCTGCAGGATAGCCATAGCGTGAAGAGCCGAGGCAGCTTGACCCGCAGCGTTGTAAGCCTTCGACACCAGCGATGCCGAAAACTTACACGCCTTGGAAGGGAGCCTTGGTCGATCTCTCCAGGTGGCAGCTGTCTGCGGGCACAGGTGCACCGCGACTGCACGTTCCACCTGAGGGATGTCGACATAGCCCTTAGCTGCCCCGTCATCGAGGGAAGTCAGGGCGACCGAGCTAGTCTGACGTGCACGCGCCGAGAAGGGGGCGTTCCAGGTCCGACTGAGCTCCTCATGCACCTCCGGGAAGAATGGTACCGGCGCCGACCGTGGCTTAGAGTCACGGCCGGTCCCCAGATACCACGTGTCCAACCGCGAGCGTTGGGGAAGAGGCGGTGCGGTGCACTGCAGCCCAATACTCGCGGCGGCCCGGGAAAGCATGGTTGACATCTCAACGTCCGCTTCGTCCTGAGCTCGACCCCCCGGAGGGGGAAGCTCTAAGGACTCGTCGGGGTCGGATGCCAAGAGGTCGCCCTCCGATGCTGCGATCGACATCTCATCGTCGTCGTCACGCCCCGTGTCCGAGTACGTGACGGAGGAACAAGGCGGCGTACCGCCTTTTCCGGGACGGTCAGACGAGCGTGGCGGGGCGTGAACGGTCCGCGAGCCGATGGCTGACGGATTGAGGCTCACGGTAATTCCCCGATCACCCCCGGTGCTCGCCGAAGCGGACGACAGGGCTGATGCCACTGCTGCCGCAGAACGGGAAGCACTCGAGGTGGTGGCTGATTCTCGTGAGAACGCAGCCACCCGTGACCGCAACGTCTGGATTACCATCCGCCCGCAGTGCGGGCAAGATGTATCCACAAATGCCGCCTCAGCGTGCTGGAGTCCCAAACACACGAGGCAGACATCGTGTCCGTCCCCTTCCTCGATGAGTGCGCCGCACCCACGAGCACAGCGGGACATGCCGCGCTGGAAAAAACTCTAAGCCCTGAAAAGGGCTCGCTCTTTAGAGAGATGCCTTGGAAGTTGCCGAGACGCCCAGGGGAAGTCACAGGAACAGGGACAGTCCGCTGCACCACGTCGTAAGACCAGCAACACGTAGATATCTTCTGCGAAGTCGTCAGCATGAGATGCGAAGGCTCCGAAGAACAAAAGGTGAATGAATGCGGCACGCCGGCTCCCTTTTATACCCGGATATCCGGGGGCGGAGTCCGGCATGCAAATTTCATTCGCCAATTTTCATTGGCCTGTTCAAGTCAGTCAGAGAAGGTAGGTTCTCAAGTCAAACCCCATTCTGTCGACACAACGTCGAGAGACCGACAGAAAGGGAACTACAAATAAGTAGGTACGGAGACAATATACAAATTGACAATTGTATGGCAGGTATATTACAATGAGCAGTTATGTATGTACAGGTATATTATGTGTACACTAAGTATGTGTGTTGGATAAATAAGTTTATGTGTATGTAAATATAAATAGTGTAGTGTGTTCCACGGTTATATCAAGTGTTCATAAGATGGATTGCCTGAGGGAAGAAACTGTTCCTGTGTCTGGTCGTTCTGGTGCTCAGAGCTCTGTAGCGTCGACCAGATGGCAACAGTTCAAAGAGGGAGTGTGCTGGATGTGAGGGGTCCAGAGTGATTTTGCTCACTCTGGATAAGTACAGTTCTTGAATAGAAGGGAGGGTTGTACCGATGATTCGCTCAGCGGTTCGGACAACCCTCTGTAGTCTTCTGAGGTCAGATTTAGAAGCTGAGCTGAACCAGACAGTTGAAGACGGTTTGAACAAAGTCAACTTCCAGTCTGTGTTTGTTGATCGGTCTAATCTAACTATATTTATTTAATTTATATTCATTTATTTAACTACTTTATTGTGTAATAATTCTATAAAATAAACAATTTGTTACATGGGTCATTTCTTTTACTGGTAACCCAAAATAATACTGGCTAGACATACTTTTAACTTTAGCTAATGTCATTTTATTATAATTTCCTTTGCTGTTATCAGAAATAATCTACAGGGTCTGTATTCTCTGCTGATGTGTTCGGGTCACAAAAGCGTGCACGAGCATTAATGTTTGTCTATGTTTTGAAACCGTCTATACGTATATTTCACGGTACATTATTGTACGATACAAAAAGAAGAAGATCAGATCCAATGTGATGTAAAAACACTGTACTGTACATGAACACAAATCATTTTAAAGACCTGGAATAGAATAAGAGTCTTTTAAAACAGATGTTTTGTCCCCACACATGTAATGAATAGTATTAATGTATTGACAGTAGTTGTTACTCTCAAGCAGCTTTGGAGTCTATTTCATTCATCTCAGTTCACTTTAGGCAGGTGCTTCATATCCTGACATGAACAGAGGTTTAGTGGTTCACATACAGAACAGCTGTGGTTTGATTTACTCGATTAAAAAACTCTTCATAGAAATAACTGTGTTCATGTTTTTGTAAAGACTTTCAGGCGTTTTGTGTCACTGGGCTTCATCTCTCACAGCACAGTAATATAGAGCTGAATCTGACAGAGAAACACTCTTAATAATGACTTCAGTGGATGTGTCTGATGTCTTTGACTGAAACCGATGGTCTGGTATATCTTCATAACTACTACGTGATCGAGCTCCTTTATACAGTAGATACTGAGGTTCTCTGTTAGGATTCTGTCTGTACCAGTAAAGAAAAATATAGTTGCTGGCGGCTTTATATGTGCAGCTCAATGTCACAGATTCTCCATTACTTGTGATTATATTTCTGTCTTTTGGATCAATGCTGGCAGCAAATACACCTGCAGGAGAATAAATACAAATATTAACATTAAGAATATAAATACCATGAAAGATCAGTGTGGGAGAAACCAACATATGTAAGTCTGACAGTCTTGAAGGTCACTTTACCTGCTGCTGTTATAAGGATCAGTAGCAAACATCTCTCCATGAATAATATCATTACTGTCTTCATGAATCAAAGTTGAAAGATAAATATGCAGATTCAGTGAAGTCTGCTTGGTGTGAAGCTATAAAGTTTGTAAAGGTGGGTGTGGTTTATGACATTAATATCACTGTGGTGAGGAAGGCGGGACGAGAGCCGTGAGTGAAAGCAGGAATCAGCTGAGGTACCCACATATCTCACGGAGAAGAGCAGGAGCATAAGAGGACGAGCAATGGTCTGAAACTGTCCTTACGTCTGTGGTCTTCCATGTGAAAATCATGTGTGTCTCACGACTGACATTAAACTTATTTCTTCATTTATAAATGCACTGAGGCCCATTTTTAGGCACTAATTTTTTTGCAGGGTGTAATGTCTGCAATAGACTCATAGATCATAAACAAGTATCAAAGATATTAACAGGATATCTTCAATATATTGTTAATAATAGGATATATATTATAAAGAGGAGAGGAAGGAAAATAGATAGGGAGAAGAACAGCTGTACAAACAAACACCACCCACCAACAAAAACAACACAAACGCAACAGAAAAAGAAAATAACAACATCAACAAAAAACAATATAAACAACAAAAGAAGGACGGCGCAGCAACAAAAAAATTTTTCTCCGCCAAAAAACCCCCAAAACCCCAAAATACAAATTTACTTCCCCCCTCCACCACAGTAACACTTGTACAACAGACACCCCCCCCCCCCAACATGTTCAGCACCCTTTACCCCCTCCCCCAAAAAACACACCCAGTTTTTTTCCCTTCCAAAAGCTATTAATTGTGCTTTTATATAAAATATTAGATATTTTAGAGCACTTAACCCCACCCCCAAACCAACCCCCCCCCCGGCGATTAAAAACACAATATGCATTAGCTATATTTACCATGAACTACTCAAACTAATAATTCAAGTATCAAATAACTTAATAATAAATCAAATGAACGATTAAATGTATTTCGTGAATCTACTTAAAATAGTTGATTTAAAATGAAGCATCATTACTATATAGCTGCTGGTTGTTTCATATAAACAGTTCGGCTCTACTGCATTGCACATTTTATTCTTATCTTTGTTTGGTTCAATACTGTCAGCCATAAACCAGCATAGTAATTGATATTATTATATAAATAATTTAAGATATTAATGATTTTATATATATTATCTAATTAAAATATTACTTTTTATGTTGATACAGTAAAACATGGGTGTTAACAATGAACAAAATTAGCAACTGAACATGAAAAATAATGAATAATATTTAAAATACTGACAAAGAATTAGTCAAATATATTTCATTGTGTATTCTTTATGATCATTACAGGCATTTAAATACATGTATGCATGCTCTGGACATTATTGTAAAACTGACTGTTTTGCACCATTCACTCGAAACATCCCTCCAGATGTGAACAAGAATCTCAGTGTCAAGGCCGAGAGAGAACTGCTGTTATTTAGACCCCATTCCTTTAAAGCATACTGTAGCATAAAGGTTTGCTTGAGTGATCAGCTATTATTTCACACAAAAACTAATTATTCATTTTAAACCATTCATATATTTCCACATATGTCCACATAATAAAATAACACCAGTTCAAGATTTATTTTTAAATAAATGAAAAGGTCTCATGCACAATGATGAAGGAAAGTAGTTTGCATTGCAGATATTTCTAATTGACATTTTTACAGTTTAAGGTTTTCTGGTGACATGTCTCCCCCTAGTGGTGATATGAGTAAATAGTAAATACAGCATCTGTACAGGCTGTACACTTCAACAAAATACTTTATTTGTGTATTTAAAATAAAAGTGCTGTTGCATGTAATATTTTACCTTAAGTTTCTGTCAATAATATAACATCAGTTATAAAATAGCAACAGTCCTCTTGTAATGATAGACAGTGACAATTATTAGTATAAAACGGCTTTCAGGACAAGTCAATATCTTAACTCAATAAAAATACACAAATGTATCATTATAATGTTTTTACTTGCATTAAATGGACTTAAAACACAGGCTGTTGGATAGTTTAGGTTAATATACGTAACTTTAAATATACCAAACCATAACATTATAGAATGTTCCTATCGTCTTTACGCATCATGTGGTTTGTGTTCAGTGTTGTTGTGTTTTGTGTCACTGTGGGCTGCAGGGCGCAGTAATACACACCAGAGTCTGTGACTTTAACAGAAGAGATCTCCAGATCCACACGAGTTTGATCTTTATTCACTTTTCCTGAGAATCGAGGATCCTGATCCACAATTTCTGACTGTTGTAAAACCTTTCCAGTAGCATGTAGAATGACAAAAAGATATTGAGGAGAAGATCCGGGATATTGGCGATACCACTGTAGTGTGGATGCTGAAGAATATTTACAGGACAGAGTTAAAGTTTCACCCTCTGTCCCATAAACCTCAGTGTCGTCTGGTGTGATGACAGTCGCAAATATACAACCTTCAAAATCAAACATCTGAATTAAATCAATGCCATGAACATCAAAATGAATTAAAAATATTTCATCTAAATAATAGAAAATCCAAACATGAAGTCTCAAATGAAATACTTACATACTAGAGAATAAATCAAAGAAAATAAAAAGAGCAACATTGTGAAGAGAAACACAAGGATGTTTTGCTTTAACACAAACTGTTGTTCAACTGAATGATATGCAGTAATGCCTTGTTAAGCAGAGGATGTCTTAACTCCTCCCCTTAAAGCTACAGAACACAATTACTATCACCGCATTTGACACATATGGCCAGATTTACTAAACAAAGCAAATTAGCATGAATGTGAAAAAGTGCAGATCTCATTTCCATAATGATCAACACAGATGAATGTAGGGTTTAAGACGTGCTTTTAAAGTGTTCAATAAAGCTGCTAATACCAGTTCACTTTCATTTGCAAATAACATGATCCGTGTTGTTAGTAAAACATGATGCGTGATTCATTGAAACACTTTCTTCTCGTACATTTTGGGTCTGAAAGAGAAACTCCTACAAACGCATATGCAATAAGGTCACAAGACATGACCGTGACGTTTGAGCCTTGACCCTCTGCGCACGCACAACACCCCCAACACACACACTTACCACAGTACAGTTAGGTATTTGACCTTATTGTGCTTTCCTATAGAAGTGAGAATACATCATTATACCATCAGACTCACCACATGATACATTTACAATGCTACTTCATACCCTAAACGCAACAAGCCCAACACAGCAAGACATTTATCACCAAATAAAACGCAATACAAATACAAAGCATTAATACACATATACATTATGATCGGCGTGTTGTGTGTATGTGCTCTTCAACAGAATAATGGAGCTCATGACAGACACTGCCTCCCAGTCTGATCATAAAACCAACACAGACTAACATACACAATGCCAGTTTAAAAAGCAACACAGAGACACTCTCAGCAAAGAAAACTGGTGCTACACTAGCAGACATAACAGAGATTCAGCAGCGTATGATTATAATAAATCTTAATATTAAACCTGTAACGTTACAATGAACTAAACGTATGGAACTGACAGTAGTAACTTGACCATTTATCTGATAAAGTGTCACTGTTATGCAGAATAACAGCAAATATGCACAATATGTGACATTTAAAACTGATCACAGTCATAATTACCCGTCTCAAATAAAGCGAATGTTAAAGGTGGGGTGGATGATAGGGAAAGGTGCTAACTTTAGCCTGCTAGCACTGATAGTCCCACCCCTTACTGTTCAAAGCCACGCCTCCTCCAAACACATGGACGTATTTTGTAATGAGTTGCGAACTAAATCCATTAAATTCTTCTGGTAGCATGTACATACCTGTCCAAAAGAAAGAGAGCAACCATTGTCTTTCAGGACCTTTGTCTGCCGGAGCTGTCTTCATCGTGTAAAAGCTGAACCGATGTTAATTCCAGTTTTTCCTCTTTCATTATGCAAAATACGTTGACTGAAAATATACACATGACCAGTCACAGCGTTCGGCCAGAATGTTTATGGTCCTACTCCTTTCACAGACGATATTTAATAATACAAATATTATTTGACCTGTAAACGTCTCGATTGCTATCAGGATATAAAGACATTTCCAACCAACATGACAAAAATGTTTCTTGAAGAGATCACCTCTCGTAAAAAATGTGCCCATTTATAAAAATGATATGATTTTGAGTTTTACTGTCACTCAAATGAATCTCTCCCATTGATTTACTGTACTGTCAGCCAGCGGTTTGCTACTGGAAGGCGCCCAACCCTGTGTATGCACACGTTTGACTTCTCGAGCATGCGCAGGCTGCGCAAACACCATATGACATCCCAGAACTGCGACTTCTCCATAATCTTGAATTATACTTGGAAATCTCACGTGGATAGAGTCCACATCGATCGAGGAAGTATAAAATATATAATAACATTTTGGGTGTTTAACATCTGATGTATGTAAATGATGAATATATCAACGCAGATGGTATTTTACCTGACACTGTTACGAGAATGATTAGGATTCATCTCTCCATGATTAATAAACGATATCATTACTGAATAAGGGAATTCATTACAAAGAGAGTTGGTTTGTTGTAAAGCTATAGGGTGGGTAATGTAGGGGTGGTTTGTGACATTAAGACCACCCTCTCATCCTCCTGGTTCCATCTATTACATGTGATTATAATGATGTTTACTATTTAGTGTACTAAGACACATTTAATGTCAGTATGTCTACAGATACTCATTGCAATAACACAGTAATTCAAGTGCAATCCGTATTCTGTAAAAAGGTAGAAGGTAGAAATAAAAACATTGTTTCCGAGCGAGTACCAGAGGATTGAGCATCACTGTCTCTACAGTTATAACAGAGCAAGAGAAAAAGACAGAATCTGCTCTGATGTCCTCAAGAAATGTAGAGAAACAGACAATATGCCATTTGACCTCATCCTATCAATTAAATGTATAGTTTACTTGTTCTAAACCTTTTTTACGCAGTATTATATTTCTGTTTTATATATATTCCTATATTTTACAATATCACTTATTTAACTTTGCAATGCATACATCTCATTTTCTTCGACACTTTCACTATATGTGCGTAAACCAGAATCATACCCCAAGACCAACGAGTCGCGGATTTCAGGCAATTTTGCAGCCTCGGCCACCTGGCAAAGACAAGGAGGTCAATAAGTATGTAAGTTTTCACTCGTGGGTTTCATGGTGTAATGGTGAGCACTCTGGACTTTGAATCCAGCGATCCGAGTTCAAATCTCGGTGGAACCTCTTTATGGGTCCCGATGTTTGCCAAAATAACCTGTGGACTTTGAAGTGTGAGGCACTGCACAAACAAAAGAAGGTTAGGGCACTCATGATAGAATACGTTTCATTTCTTCAAGATATGTTCTAACCACAATGTTTAACGTTTATATCTGATGGTGGATTACAGGCGGCTGGACGAGGGAGCGTATCTCAGCATGGCACAGAGGAATTAGCTCCAATGGTAGAGCGCTCGCTTAGCATGTGAGAGGTAGCTGGAATCGATGCCCGCATTCTCCAGCTGATGTTTGTCATACACTTGCTTGTATGGGGAAGGTCCGAGTCAGCAATGCGAACGATACCTGTGGCTTCGAATGTATAGTGATTGATGCCATGACATTTAAAATCAACTTATTTCTTCCTTAAAATGATACATTTTCTCAGTTTAAACATTTGATATCTCATCTATGTTGTATTCTGAATAAAATAGTGAAATTTGAAACTTCCACATCATTGCATTCTGTCTTTATTCACAACTTGTACAGTGTCCCAACTTTTTTGAATTCGGGTTTGTATTTATCAGTCTGTTTTTTGTTGTTGTTGCACTACTGCTAATAAACTAACATCTACCATAATATGTATTTTATTATGATGTCTTCTTTATTCTTCTGTACAGCACTTTGATCAGCTTTGGTTGTTTTAAATCGCTTAACAAATAAAGTTGGATTTGATTGTATAATGACAAACTGCTTAATAGTGAGTGAAGTACATAAGAGGCTGAATCTGGACAGTCTGGTATAATCTCACCCCTGATCCATCATCATTCATCTTTGTGTCCCAATGCAATGACTTCAGTTTTCTCCTTGTTTCAGTTTTAAAACTGAACATATCTTTGAAAAGGTGACTGTACTCATAGATGTATCGACTTGAATAGAAACATCTCTTTTAGTGAAATAGTTCAAAATGGATAAATGTTGATATGATTTCTGAGAGATATTTTCTTTGGAGTAAATTTATGAGATGAGATCAGGTGACTAATATAGAGTGAAATGTCTCCACCTAGTGGTTTTGTGCCTTTACAACACATTTGTATGATCCCAGATTTAAGGACACGTTTTAAATCATTACCCTAATATTTCAACATCTTCTTCTTTAATGAATCTGTAAGAAGTTGTTCCTTCATCGCTTTACAATGTGTAGTCTGTCTAACATAAGACAAAATGTACATTATTTATTTTAATAAAATTAAATTTTTGAATAAACATCTATATATTAGCAGACAGAAGACTCCTACGATCATTTATTAAATATCACGACATCACATATGTTTGTTGTGTTTTCACACAATTTCACATACTAACTGTGAATCCGTGAGGTTTGTGTTGAGTGTTGTTGTGTTTTGTGTCACTGTGGGCTGCAGGGCGCAGTAATACACATCAGAGTCTGTGACTTTAACAGAAGAGATCTTCAGATCCACACTGCCGTCTGCTTTTCTGTGTTTGATGGAGATTCCAGAAACTGGAGGATCAGCTTCAGTTATGACGCCTGAATAATCCAGTATAAGAAACTGTGGTGCTGAAGCTGCATATTGACGATACCAGTGAAGACCACGAACAGAACCAGTGTAGTTACAAGACAGGGTCACATTCTCAGATTCAACTGCAAACACTGTATCTCTGTACGGACTGATGACTTCTTTAGCTCTGTAACCTACAACACAACATTATATGAGTAGAGTTCAAATAAGAGTATAGTGATATAATGATGAATGAATATTTTACCTTCAGTTACAGTCAATAATAGAAGAACACAAGTCAACATGTCAGTATTGAAAGAGCAGTTCAAACACACGTCCTCTTCTCGTCTCAGATCCGCATCACAGATGTGTTAAGCTCCACCTCTTGACATAAACTTAATAGTCACATATGTGCAACCTTTAAAATCAAAATGAACTGAAAGCCATTATTGACCAGACAGCATCTGACATATAGTCAACATAAAGACAGGTACGAGGAGGAAAGACTGAGGAAGGCTTTTGCTTGTCATGTACAGTGGACACACAGAAGTTTAGGAAGAGCAATTTAGATTCATTCTGACAGAGAGAGAACATGAGAACTCCACACATGACCTTACGACTCAGCCGAGGATTAAACCGGGACGTTCTCTATGAGGCAAGATGTACAGTAACTATTATTGTACTCACAGAGAGAAGTAGCAATATGGGAATTGCTTGAACGCATGAGTTTTTGAAAAGAGAAAAGTCCAGTCCAAGAACATGAAAACATATTAAAGATTGAGGAATTGAAAGGCACTTGGAACACTGAGACCAGCAGTAAACCCCTGATGTCTGAAAGCCAAGAGTTGAAGACCAGAAGACCAGAAGCCGACTGTAACTGAGGATTGTGTTTCAGTCATTAGATGTTATTTACCTCTACACTTGTATTTATTATATAAAAAGAATTACATGTATTTATAAATGTCATGTATTTATTACAAAACTGCCTTATAGTTTTATTTCATTCATCTTAGATTCATTTTCAGCAGGTGTTACTGTATCCTGTCATATACAAAGCTTTGTGGTTTACATACAGAACAGCTGTGGTTTGATTTACTTGATAAAACTCTTCAAAGAAATAACTGTGTTCATGTTTTTGTAAAGACTTTCAGGCGTTTTGTGTCACTGGGCTTCATCTCTCACAGCACAGTAATATAGAGCTGAATCTGACAGAGAAACACTCTTAATAATGACTTCAGTGGATGTGTCTGATGTCTTTGACTGAAACCGATGGTCTGGTATATCTTCATAACTACTACGTGATCGAGCTCCTTTATACAGTAGATACTGAGGTTCTCTGTTAGGATTCTGTCTGTACCAGCTCAGTGTCACAGAATCTCCTTCACTTTTCATTATTTTAGTTTCTTAGTGTCAGCAAACACACCTGCAAAGAGAATATGGATTAAGATTTAGAAGAAATAATAAAACAATCCTCTAGTAGAGTTGTGCACCGTTACAAGACTCAAATGTACCTGTCATTATTTTTGCTGACACTGAAAATCAGATGCAGAAATATATTGTGAAGCTTTAACATGTGTTTGTAATGTGGGTGTGGTCAGTGATATTCCTGCTACCAATGA
Source organism: Barbatula barbatula (assembly GCA_037178815.1). Lineage (NCBI taxonomy): Eukaryota > Metazoa > Chordata > Actinopteri > Cypriniformes > Nemacheilidae > Barbatula > Barbatula barbatula. The sequence goes on along the minus strand of JAXOFQ010000042.1, from coordinate 144,109 downwards.
ACATACTGGAAATGTTGTTTTACTACAAACATTCTGACTAAATAGGCCAAACTAAAATAACTACATTTAATATTCACTTGTGTACAATGATTTGAGTTATTAACTCTAAAGAAAACATATTCCTATATTGTGTGCACAGAAACAGCGCGTCATGTTTAAGTTACTTGTTTAAACGGATGTCTGCACCCTAAATAGTGCATTTACTGCAAAAAACAACAACGATTACCAGATTATCGGCACTATACCAAGATGTTTCTAACACATGCTGGTCTATATAATGTGTTACCGTCAGATCTCTCGCCCGTCAGCTGAAGTGCCCTCATGCTCCACCAGAGGGCCCTCCACACATTACCCGGACCGCCATTACTCACTACATTCCCCATAATCCCCTGCTGGACTCATTAAGACCAATCAGATCCACCTGTGTGTTGTTAACTTGTTTAGTCTCCCTATATATACCCAGTGGCCTTCAGAAAGCAGGTAAGTGCAAACTCAGAGTAAGTTAACGCTGTAAAACCGTAGTAACCGTAGACAGTAACCATATAGTAACCATATAGTAACTATATAGTAACCATATATACAACCATATAGTAACCACGCATAGTAACCACGCTGTTTGTTTCTTTATTTGTTTTCCTTATTCGCGCACAAGTTCGAAACACATACATTAAAATGGCATGTCCGTTTATTCAGGAACCCGTAGATGAGGAAGCTGCATTCATTCAGAGAGAGTTACATTTTCGTCGGGAGAGAATATATGGTGAAGCCCTGTTTGGATGTTTTATTTGAGCGATACTGTTTTTCTTTACAGTCCGTTACATATATCCACACTCCGCTTCATCCTTACATCACAAACCTCACTCGTCGTGGCCGCGCTCTTACATCTGAGCAGATTCTTTGTGCGGCCTTACGTTTCTTTGCTAATGGATGCTTTCTATATAACAGCAGAGATGCAGAACACGTTAGCAAGGCAACTGTATGTAGAGCAGTAAGATAAGTGTGAATCGCTCTCAAGCACTTTTTATACATTAAGTTTCCTGTGAGAGCCTTCAAAGAGGAGTTTCATAGGATTGCAGGGGAATGGTTTACATCTTTCTGAATTAGTCTGATCAAATAAATGTGGTCTTGCTGTCACCTCTGGAAGTAGATAATCAATTATTATCAATTATCAAGAACTATTATGTCAATGGGAAGTCCATCCACAGCATTAATGTGCAGGTACACTGACATGGTCTAATGTTTCCTAAAGTCAAAGTACAGTAACTCTAATGTCTTTGTCACTGTGAAGATCATATGTGATGCTGCACACATAATAACAAATGTGGAGGCTAAGTGGCCGTCTCGGTTCATGACTCACGGATATATGGTGAGTCATCTGTGAGCAACAGAATGGACCAAGGTAAGTGAACATATGCCCTGAACACATTGTCATGTCTGTCTGTCTGTCTGTCTGTGGAAAAGCACTAAACCAATGTGACCTTACAGGAGAGACCGATGGGCTTCTGCTGGGTGATGGGGGTTACCCGTGCCAACCTACACTCATAACCTCTTACCCAGAACCTGAGCCGGGACCCCAGCAGCACTTCAATGTGGCACACAGCAGGACAAGAGCCCGGGTGGAGATGACCATAGGCCTGTTGAAATCATGGTTCCAGTGCCTACGCCACCTCAGGGTGACCCTTGAAAGGGCTTGTGACATTATTGTGGCATGTGTTTTTCTTCATAATATTGCCATTATTAGAGGAGAGCAACACCCTGCCCTACAAATTCAAGACCCTGAGGAAGACCTCATACACTCTGGGGATTTCCAGGATGGAAGGGTGGTCCGAGACCTTATATGCTGCAATGTCTTTGGACACTAATACACCACACAAACACAGCACTGTTAAATAAACTCAATTTATACAGATTTCATGTGGTCTTCTTTATGTCCTACAAATACAAAAATGAAATAAATGTAACTATCAGAAAGGGCCTGTACAAACCAAGATCAGTGGCCTCTTACATATGACATCAGCACTTGTATCCTGGGGAGTGACAGGTGCTGATGAACTGTTACTGGTCGCCTCTTCATCCGTCAGAGAAGGAAGGACCTACATGAAAAAAATAGTGTATATTGGTGTATATATACAGTATAAGTTTATATATATATACTGCAACCTCCTGCAAGTTACCCAGAGTAAACACTCTCTTACAGAAACAACATGAAGACATTGGATCACAGTTGAGAAGCTTAAAGTTTTTGACTGTGAAACAACATTATGTATTATTATTTTTGCTTAGTATTTTATTACTAAGATACTTAAAATGTATATTCATCATGGCTATCTCTGTTAGGTTTGTTGAGATGTTTGGAAATATTATTTTACCATGTAATCTACTGTATCATGAAGTAAACTCCTCCTTCTTACAGTTCTCACAAATGACATTCAACATCTTTTCTTCAAGTATCACCGGCAGCCATGTGTGTAAAATAACATTTGTTTATAGGTGATTTAATAACAGGTGGTGTTTTATTAACACTGTACTAATGTTATATAGCTTTAGCTTCAGTAATCCGACATACGAAGGACTGGAAGTGTGGACACATTTACTGTTACATGGATCATTTAGCTTTAACAAAACAAGACTTTTATTTAAAGGACATCAACTCTCTTCTTCTTCTTCTTCTTTTGTGTGTGAGAAAAGAAAATGTCTGCAGAAATGTGCTTGACTCTGAAATATTCTCACACAACAATAATAAGTTGTGTTTGTGTTGAGTGTTGTTGTGTTTTGTGTCACTGTGGACATCAGAGCGCAGTAATACACATCAGAGTCTGTGACTTTAACAGAAGAGATCTGCAGAAACACTTGATCTTCTTTCACTTCAGCAGAGAATCGAGGATCTGATTCCACAATTTGTGACTTTTGTAAAACTGTCCCAGTAACATGAAGAATGACAAAAAGAAATTCCGGAGCTGATCTGTGAGACTGGCGATACCACTGTACAGTATCTGCTGAGGAGTAGTTACAGGACAGAGTTATCCCAAAAAAAAAAAAAAAAAAAAAAAAAAAAAAAAAAAAAAAAAAAAAAAAAAAAAACCCCCCAGAAAAAAAAAAAAAAAAAAAAAAAAAAAAAAAAAAAAAAAAAAAAAAAAAAAAAAAACAAAAACCACCAAAAAAAAAAAACCCCCCCCCCCCCCCCCCCAAAAACAAAAAACACACAAAAAAAAAAAAACACCCCCCAAACTCAAAATTAAAAAAGAAAAAACACAAAAAAAAGAATGTGCACAAAAAAAAACAGGCAAATATCCATCTTTAAAAAGGTTGAGAACCCTGGTGTAAGGTGTTTAGCCTTGTTTTTACAGACACGGACTCGTACTGTATATTCATGTTTAATAGCCACACTGAGTGGGATGCTTTGGGCGATGTTTTTGTGTGAGTGTTGAGTGTGTTTGTGTGAGTGTTGAATGTTTTTGTGTGAGTGTCGAGTGTGTTTGTGTGAGTGTTGAGTGTTTTTGTGTGAGTGTTGAGTGTGTTTGTGTGAGTGTTGAGTGTTTTTGTGTGAGTGTTGAGTGTGTTTTTGTGTGAGTGTGTTTGTGTGAGTGTTGAGTGTGTTTGTGTGACTGTCGAGTGTGTTTGTGTGAGTGTTGAGTGTGTTTGTGTGAGTGTCGAGTGTTTTTGTGTGAGTGTTGAGTGTGTTTGTGTGAGTGTTGAGTGTTTTTGTGTGAGTGTCGAGTGTGTTTGTGTTAGTGTCGACTGTGTTTGTGTGAGCGTTGAGTGTGTTTGTGTGAGTGTTGAGTGTTTTTGTGTGAGTGTTTTTGTGTGAGTGTCGAGTGTGTTTGTGTGAGTGTCGAGTGTGTTTGTGTGAGTGTGTTTTGTGTTTGTGTGAGTGTGTTTGTGTTTGTGTGAGTGTTGAGTGTGTTTGTGTGAGTGTTGAGTGTGTTTGTGTGTGTGTTGAGTGTGTTTGTGTGAGTGTTGAGTGTGTTTGTGTGAGTGTTGAGTGTTGAGTGTGTTTGTGTTGAGTGTGTTTGTGTTGAGTGTTGAGTGTGTTTGTGTTTGTGTGAGTGTTGAGTGTTTTTGTGTGAGTGTTGAGTGTGTTTGTGTGAGTGTTGAGTGTTTTTGTGTGAGTGTTGAGTGTGTTTGTGAGTGTTGAGTGTTTTTGTGTGAGTGTTGAGTGTGTTTGTGAGTGTTGAGTGTTTTTGTGTTTGTGTTGAGTGTGTTTGTGTTTGTGTGAGTGTTTGAGTGTGTTTTGTGTGAGTGTTGAGTGTGTTTGTGTGAGTGTTGAGTGTGTTTGTGAGTGTTGAGTGTTGAGTGTGTGAGTGTGTTTGTTTGAGTGTTGAGTGTGTTTGTGTGAGTGTTGAGTGTTTTTGTGTGAGTGTTGAGTGTTTTTGTGTGAGTGTTGAGTGTGTTTGTGTGAGTCTTGAGTGTGTTTGTGTGAGTGTTGAGTGTTTTTGTGTGAGTGTTGAGTGTGTTTGTGTGAGTCTTGAGTGTGTTTGTGTGAGTGTTGAGTGTTTTTGTGTGAGTGTTGAGTGTGTTTGTGTGAGTGTTGAGTGTTTTTGTGTGAGTGTTGAGTGTTTTTGTGTGAGTGTTGAGTGTGTTTGTGTGAGTCTTGAGTGTGTTTGTGTGAGTGTTGAGTGTTTTTGTGTGAGTGTTGAGTGTGTTTGTGAGTGTTGAGTGTTGAGTGTGTTTGTGTGAGTGTTGAGTGTGTTTGTGTGAGTGTTGAGTGTTTTTGTGTGAGTGTTGAGTGTTTTTGTGTGAGTGTTGAGTGTGTTTGTGTGAGTGTTGAGTGTTTTTGTGTGAGTGTTGAGTGTGTTTGTGTGAGTGTTGAGTGTTTTTGTGTGAGTGTTGAGTGTGTTTAGTGACTGTGGGCCTCAGAGCGCAGTAATACACAGCAGAGTCACTCACATGAACATCCTGAATGTTCAGAGGAAATTATTTTAAAGATGTGTTGAGTTTGGCTTTGAATCTCTCCTTGAACTCGTTGGTAAATCTGTTCAGCATGTATTTTGGGAATTCATTCACACTTTGTTGATACCAGAAGAGAGTCGGCGATGGATCAGTGCTTTTATATGTACAAGTGATTGTAACAGTTTCACCTTCAAAAGCGGTTTGAACTCCTTTACTTTGATCAACACTGTCCTAAGAGTTACATCCTGAAATAAAACATGAAACAACATTCATAAGGATCTTTGTTCACATTATGACCGAAGTTTATTAACCGCAGGAATATTTGAGCACGTTGATCAGATACTAAAATATAAATGATGAATGTTCTTACCAAAGTCATGAGCAGTGAAGAAAAGAGCAATGATCATCCACTTTGTCATTGTTGATGTGAAGAGAGACAATATCTGATGTGATGTGTGTCCTTTAATCATTTCTCTTGAGATTCTCATGTCTCAGCCTCACACAAATATTCAAGAGATGTTTCCCTCTAGTGGTGGAGATGTGGTATGTAACCTTTGAAATCATTTGCGATATTTGGTGATTTAAAGCACAGAGTACAATTCCTTTGACAGATCATCCATGATATTACATTACTGTATATTCATCTACATCCTCAATAAAATAAAACATATTTCATTTATTTGAATATAAAGGAGAAGACAGATGATACATCTGATATTTAGTAACGTTATAATGAGTAAACTAATATCAAACACTGATGGTTCTATGTTTATATAAGATGTTTCCAGACTTGTAATGTTCACACAGTGTTTTTGTGTGAGTGTTGAGTGTTTTGTGTGAGTGTGTTTGTGTGAGTGTTGAGTGTGTTTGTGTGAGTGTTGAGTGTGTTTGTGTGAGTGTTGAGTGTGTTTTTGTGAGTGTTGAGTGTGTTTGTGTGAGTGTTGAGTGTGTTTGTGTGAGTGTTGAGTGTGTTTTTGTGAGTGTTGAGTGTGTTTGTGTGAGTGTTGAGTGTGTTTGTGTGAGTGTTGAGTGTGTTTGTGTGAGTGTCGAGTGTGTTTGTGTGAGTGTCGAGTGTGTTTGTGTGAGTGTTGAGTGTGTTTGTGTGAGTGTTGAGTGTTTTTGTGTGAGTGTTGAGTGTGTTTAGTGACTGTGGGCCTCAGAGCGCAGTAATACACAGCAGAGTCACTCACATGAACATCCTGAATCATCAATGGGACAGTTTTTGTTGTGAAGTTCATTGTTGCAGAAAATCTCTTCTGATATTCAGGCTCAGTTGTTCCTTTACCAAATTTAAATTCACTCAGAATGAATGTTGGTGATGTGTTTGGCAGCTGTTTGTACCAGAAAATATATGCAGTTGTGTCAGAGGTAGAAAAACTACACGGTAGAGTAACTTGATGTCCTTCATTTGCAGTCATTTCTCTATGAGTCTGTTCAACACTGTCCTTCCCCTCACATGCTGAAAAAACAGATTTATACATGAATCATTTAAATATACTGAAGATCTCAAACAGATATAGAGTCAATAATAAAACAATATCCTCACCAGAATAAAGTGCTGTGAAGATAAGAGTAATGATCACTAGTTTTTCCATCATCACTTACACTCACTGATCAACTTTAAAACTGTTTTCTTCTAGTGAGTCTCTGTGTGTTTAACATGTTTTCTCTTTGTGTTGTCAGATTCTCACATCACAGTCTTATATTTGAGGAGCGATGCCCCCTTCTGGGCAGAAACTTTAATACTTTGAGCAATCTACATTAGTTTATAATATACTGAGTTAGAATCTCTGTGTCTCTTCATTTAAATACTAAAACACACAAACAGAGAAAATCATCTGATCACATTTCTACATGAAAGTAGAAATGTGATCAGATGATTTTCTCTGTTTTAGTATTTAAATGAAGAGACACAGAGATTCTAACTCAGTTTTTCATCACTTTTGTCATTAAACACCTTATTTATGCAGGAATCTCAATATGATAAGTGTTTTAAATACATAACGTACTGTAACAGCTGCTAACTTTTCACATATAAACATGAAGAATCAGCCTCCTAATCTCAACAGTGGTGACCATCGAATGAACCGCTGCATGCTGGGTACCATCATAGAACAAACTCATCTGTGACTCCCAGCATGCATTGTGACATGAAGCTTTTCATTTGGTCGTCAGCACTGTTGAGATTAACAGTCTGATTCTTGATGTATCGGTGTGTTTAACTCAAGCTGAAGTTTATGATGTTAAAAATCCTTTAGGACGTCTGTCTCAGTTATAGAGTCATGATCCAGTACAGACTACAGCATCCACAAGCAGAAGAAAACACTTGTCATCAGTATATAAAGATCTGATGGAAAACATTACAGTAGATGATGCACATCTTCAATAGCTATAATGTTTTATATGATGCTTTATCTTTTCCATTGTAAGATGTTCACACAATTACAACAGTTAAAAGCTAAAGAAAATCTAAACTAATATATGAAACCAACGGTCAAGAGCCTCACTGATACAAACACTGATGACCACAATGAAGACTCAACAATAAAACATCAACCTGTGTAAATGTGAACAAGAACTTGTAGATGTCTGACAGAAATGAAGTGAAAGTGGTTTGTAATAAGTGAAGATGGTTTTTGTGTTTAATGGTGAGATCTTGACAGATGTAGATGTTGTGTTTCTGTTGCTCTTTTCTTTTTTTCTGTTGTTCTCCTCTGTTAAAATGCTATTTATTGTTAAATAAACCTGATAATTGATCAACTGGAAAAACGCTTCACAAATACAGTGAATAAATATTAGAGATGTGCTTCAGTGGAATCAGAATAGTCACGTCTTGTCTAAAGTCAAACTGCACGCGTGTGTGTGTGTGCATGTGGGGACGACACCAGTGGCCTGTAACACAAAGTTGGTTTGGGTTTTTTCAGGTAAGTTCATGTTTAGTTTGAGCAGACGCTAAGTCTTTGGGCTCCAGAAGGTGGATTGGTTTTGAGTGAGTTAATAATACAAATAATAAATCATATTTTTTGCCCGTCTGCTACGCCACTGCCCATATAACCAGAATGACATGATTCCATATTGCATTACACCTCTGAGAAGATTTGACTGTGAGATTGGTGGTCGAGTCAGACTCCTCCTATCAAAGCATTGAATCTTCCTCTGTTCGGGGTCACCCATAATAAATATACAAAACATGCAACAAGATATTACACTTGATTTGATTGTGAAATAGTGAACATTTAATACAATAATAAATCTTAATAAAAACATTTCAGTGGACGCAAATGAAACAAGTCCAGTCAAACTAAAAGTTGTTTCAAAGTGTTTAATTTCATACACAACCACACACAGGTGTTGTGTTATCATTATTGTGTGTTATAGATTGTGGGTTTGATGTGGTTTGAGATCTAAGTGAAAAGTGAATTTCAGTTTTTGTTCAGCATCACATAGACTTCATATCACTGGGCTTCAGAGCACAATAATATAAAGCTGAATCTGACAGAGTCACAGTGTTAATAGTGAGTTCAGTAGTTGTGAGTGTTGTAGTGGAACTAAACCGACGATCAGAGGGGTTCCCAACACCACCAGCCGATCCAGCTCCTTTATACAGTAAATACTGAGGTTCTGTGTTTGGATATTGTCTGTACCAGTAAAGAAAAACACCACTGCTGTCTGTTTTATATGAACAGCTCAAGGTTACAGTCTCCTGTTCTTTCTTTATGATTATTGATTCTTTATTTGGACCGATCTGATCTGCAGACATCACACCTGAAACAAACAAACAAGAATATTCAACTTGAACACAATTATAAAGTTATATTATGTTTACTTGAATTATATTATTATTCTGTATGTTTTTATAACTATTGTCATCATACAGTACATATGTTACCTGAGATGATGATGAAGATGAGAAGCAGGTGTGTGTTCATGTTTGTGAAGTCAGATCAGTTGTGTGTTGATGTTGTGTGTGATCTGAGCTGTTGTGTTACTGTCAGTCTCTGCACCTCACACATAAAGTCACATGAAACTTCCTGCTGTCTGTCAGATGATGCTGATGTGACTCTTAACATAAACAACGTCAAATCATCCACTTGTCATTGATGCTGTGAGTTAAAGAAACAGAATATGTGATGTGAGTCTCTTTAATCCGCTTCTCTTGACATTCTCATGTCTTTAAGAGATGTTTCCCCTAGTGGTGATAATGTGGAATATATTGGATTTTCTTGAGTTACTTTATTCATTTGTGATTTTTAGAGATGTAAACCACAAAATTAAAAGCGAATTAATCGAATCTTAACTCCACCCATTCACACAAGGTGAAACTAAAACAGTGTATAAGTCTGCACTAATTTCTGCACTGCCACAAAGTACAATTTCTATCATGCATAGCATATACCAATATGTATGAATGTATAATCATCATAATCTATATAATAAACAATCTAGTTGAATTGGCCCAAGACAGATGAGTTCACACACTTAAAATAACATGTGATTTTACAGGAAATTACTGGCTACTAGTTGCATTACTTTCACAGAAATTCACTGAAAGAAAATTACAAGAACTACCTGGAAAGTGACAGTACAATACTGTGATTTTTTATTGTTGCCTAATAGTTGCATTACTTTCACAGGAATTCAGGCATTGTGATTTTACAGGAATCAAGTAGCCCACATTAAAAATACAGTGTGATTTTACAGGAATCAAGTAGCCCACATTAAAAATACAGTTAGATTTTACAGGAATCAACTAGCCCACATTATAAATACAGTGAGATTTTACAGGAATCAACTAGCCCACATTAAAAATACAGTTAGATTTTACAGGAATCAAGTAACCCACATTTTAAATACAGTGCGATTTTACAGGAATCAAGTAACCCACATTATAAATACAGTGCGACTTTAAAGGAATCAAGTAACCCACATTATAAATACAGTGCGATTTTACAGGAATCAAGTATCCCACATTATAAATACAGTGCGATTTTACAGGAATCAAGCAACCCACAGAATAAATACAGTGTGATTTTACAGGGATCAAGTAACCCACATTAAAAATACAGTGCGATTTTACAGGAATCAAGTAACCCACATTATAAATACAGTGCGATTTTACAGGAATCAAGTAGCCCACATTAAAAATACAGTGCGATTTTACAGGGATCAAGTAAACCACATTATAAATACAGTGCGATTTTACAGGGATCAAGTAACCCACATTAAAAATACAGTGTGATTTTACAGGAATCAAGTAACCCACATTATAAATACAGTGCGATTTTACAGGGATCAAGTAACCCACATTAAAAATACAGTGTGATTTTACAGGAATCAAGTAACCCACATTATAAATACAGTGCGATTTTACAGGGATCAAGTAACCCACATTAAAAATAATGTGTGATTTTACAGGAATCAAGTAACCCACATTATAAATACAGTGTGATGTTACAGGAATCAAGTAGCCCACATTATAAATACAGTGCGATTTTACAGGGATCAAGTAACCCACATTAAAAATACTGTGTGATTTTACAGGAATCAAGTAACCCACATTATAAATACAGTGTGATGTTACAGGAATCAAGTAACCCACATTATAAATACAGTGCGATTTTACAGGGATCAAGTAACCCACATTAAAAATACTGTGTGATTTTACAGGAATCAAGTAACCCACATTATAAATACAGTGTGATGTTACAGGAATCAAATAGCCCACATTATAAATACAGTGCGATTTTAAAGGAATCAAGTAACCCACATTATAAATACAGTGTGATTTTAAAGGAATCAAGTAACCCACATTATAAATACAGTGTGATTTTACAGGAATCAAGTAACCCACATTATAAATACAGTGCGATTTTACAGGAATCAAGTAACCCACATTATAAATACAGTGCGATTTTACAGGAATCAAGTAACCCACATTATAAATACAGTGCGATTTTACAGGAATCAACTAGCCCACATTATAAATACAGTGCGATTTTACAGGAATCAAGTAACCCACATTATAAATACAGTGCGATTTTACAGGAATCAAGTAACCCACATTATAAATACAGTGCGATTTTACAGGAATCAAGTAACCCACAGTATAAATACAGTGTGATTTTACAGGAATCAAGTAACCCACATTATAAATACAGTGCGATTTTACAGGAATCAAGTAACCCACATTATAAATACAGTGCGATTTTACAGGAATCAAGTAACCCACATTATAAACACAGTGCGATTTTACAGGAATCAAGTAACCCACATTATAAATACAGTGCGATTTTACAGGAATCAAGTAACCCACATTATAAATACAGTGCGATTTTACAGGAATCAAGTAACCCACATTATAAATACAGTGCGATTTTACAGGAATCAAGTAACCCACATTATAAATACAGTGCGATTTTACAGGAATCAAGTAACCCACATTATAAATACAGTGCGATTTTACAGGAATCAAGTAACCCACATTATAAATACAGTGCGATTTTACAGGAATCAAGTAACCCACATTATAAATACAGTGTGATTTTACAGGAATCAAGTAACCCACATTATAAACACAGTGCGATTTTACAGGAATCAAGTAACCCACATTATAAATACAGTGCGATTTTAAAGGAATCAAGTAACCCACATTATAAATACAGTGCGATTTTAAAGGAATCAAGTAACCCACATTATAAATACAGTGCGATTTTACAGGAATCAAGTAACCCACAGTATAAATACAGTGCGATTTTACAGGAATCAAGTAACCCACATTATAAATACAGTGCGATTTTACAGGAATCAAGTAACACACATTATAAATACAGTGCGATTTTAAAGGAATCAAGTAACCCACATTATAAATACAGTGCGATTTTACAGGAATCAAGTAACCCACATTATAAATACAGTGCGATTTTAAAGGAATCAAGTAACCCACATTATAAATACAGTGTGATTTTACAGGAATCAAGTAACCCACAGTGTGATTTTACAGGAATCAAGTAACCCACATTATAAATACAGTGCGATTTTAAAGGAATCAAGTAACCCACATTATAAATACAGTGTGATTTTACAGGAATCAAGTAACCCACAGTGTGATTTTACAGGAATCAAGTAACCCACATTATAAATACAGTGCGATTTTAAAGGAATCAAGTAACCCACATTATAAATACAGTGCGATTTTAAAGGAATCAAGTAACCCACATTATAAATACAGTGTGATTTTACAGAAATCAAGTAACCCACATTATAAATACAGTGTGATTTTACAGGAATCAAGCAACCCACATTATAAATACAGTGTGATTTTACAGAAATCAAGTAACCCACATTATAAATACAGTGTGATTTTACAGGAATCAAGTAACCCACATTATAAATACAGTGCGATTTTAAAGGAATCAAGTAAACCACATTATAAATACAGTGCGATTTTAAAGGAATCAAGTAAACCACATTATAAATACAGTGCCATTTTAAAGGAATCAAGTAACCCACATTATAAATACAGTGCGATTTTACAGGAATCAAGTAACCCACATTATAAATACAGTGCGATTTTAAAGGAATCAAGTAAACCACATTATAAATACAGTGCGATTTTACAGGAATCAAGTAACCCACATTAAAAATACAGTGCGATTTTACAGGAATCAAGTAACCCACATTATAAATACAGTGCGATTTTAAAGGAATCAAGTAACCCACATTATAAATACAGTGCGATTTTAAAGGAATCAAGTAACCCACATTATAAATACAGTGCGATTTTACAGGAATCAAGTAACCCACATTATAAATACAGTACGATTTTACAGGAATCAAGTAACCCACATTATAAATACAGTGCGATTTTAAAGGAATCAAGTAACCCACATTATAAATACAGTGCGATTTTACAGGAATCAAGTAACCCACAGTATAAATACAGTGCGATTTTACAGGAATCAAGTAACCCACATTAAAAATACAGTCCGATTTTACAGGAATCAAGTAACCCACATTATAAATACAGTGCGATTTTAAAGGAATCAAGTAACCCACATTATAAATACAGTGCGATTTTACAGGAATCAAGTAGCCCACATTATAAATACAGTGCGATTTTACAGGAATCAAGTAGCCCACATTATAAATACAGTGTGATTTTACAGGAATCAAGTAGCCCACATTATAAATACAGTGTGATTTTACAGGAATCAAGTAACCCACATTATAAATACTGTGTGATTTTACAGGAATCAAGTAACCCACATTAAAAAAACAGTGTGATTTTACAGGAATCAAGTAACCCACATTATAAATACAGTGTGATTTTACAGGGATCAAGTAACCCACATTATAAATACAGTGTGATTTTACAGGAATCAAGTAACCCACATTATAAATACAGTGTGATTTTACAGGGATCAAGTAACCCACATTATAAATACAGTGCGATTTTACAGTAGAAGGAAGGGCAGTACTGTACTTTGATTTCAAAATTAATGACAGGGATTGGCAGTATTAAAAATACATGTATTTAAAATGCTAAATGGTGCTATAATTGCAGTAAAGTTACTGTAGAGTTATTATACTGTGAAGCCAAATTGCGGTATGGATATTATACTGTACACATACATTACAGTATAGATATATAATAATGTAAACTCGCTAATGCAGATCTTTGTTCCTGCCAGATCACTGCGGTCTGCAAAGGAACAACGACTAGTGGTACCATCCCAAAAAGGAAAAAAGTCACTCTCCTGTACCTTCTCTGGATCTGTTCCACATTGGTGGAATGATCTACCTGCTGCTTCAAGATCAGCAGACTCTGTTGCCATCTTTAAAAAACGTCTAAAAACGCATCTCTTCCGTCAACACGTCACTGATTGATTTATCCTAATTCTTTTCCCTTTCCTTCTTTAAAAATGAAAAACACTTACTTACCTCACTATTCTTAGCTTTGTATACTGTGCTAGGCTTTAATGGACTAGTTTGATGCACTTATGTATTTTTTGTTGCCTATGTTGTTATAATTGCTTCCAATGTTTCCTCATCTGTAAGTCGCTTTGGATAAAAGCGTTTGCTAAATGACTAAATGTAAAATGCAAATGTACACATAGATTACAGTATTAATGTTATACCGTACACATACATTACTGTATGGATGTTATACTGTACACATCTATTACAGTATGGATATTATACTGTACACATACATTACTGTATGAATGTTATACTGTACACATACATTACTGTATGAATATTATACTGTACACATACATTACTGTATGAATGTTATACTGTACACATACATTACTGTGTGAATGTTATACTGTACACATATATTACAGTATGGATATTATACTGTACACATACATTACTGTATGAATGTTATACTGTACACATACAATACAGTATGGATATTATACTGTACACATACATTACAGTGTGGATATTATACTGCACACATACATTACAGTGTGGATATTATACTGCACACAAACATTACTGTATGAATTTTATACTGTACACATAAATTACAGTATAGATATTATACTGTACACATACATTACAGTGTGGATATTATACTGCACACATACATTACAGTTTGGATATTATACTGTACACAAACATTACTGTATGGATGTTATACTGTACACAAACATTACTGTATAGATGTTATACTGTACACAAACATTACTGTATGGATGTTATACTGTACACAAACATTACTGTATGGATGTTATACTGTACACATACATTACAGTATGAATGTTATACTGTACACAAACATTACTGTATGAATGTTACACTGTACACAAACATTACTGTATGGATATTATACTGTACACAAACATTACTGTATGGATGTTATACTGTACACAAACATTACTGTATGGATGTTATACTGTACACATACATTACTGTATGAATATTATACTGTACACAAACATTACTGTATGAATGTTATACTGTACACAAACATTACAGTTTGGATGTTATACTGTACACATACATTACTGTATGAATGTTATACTGTACACAAACATTACTGTATGAATATTATACTGTACACATACATTACTGTGTGAATGTTATACTGTACACATACATTACTGTGTGAATGTTATACTGTACACATATATTACTGTTTGAATATTATACTGTACACATACATTACTGTATGAATGTTATACTGTACGAATACATTACTGTGTGAATGTTATACTGTACACATATATTACAGTATGGATATTATACTGTACACATACATTACAGTGTGGATATTATACTGCACACATACATTACAGTGTGGATATTATACTGTACACATATATTACAGTGTGGATATTATACTGTACACATACATTACAGTGTGGATATTATACTGCACACATACATTACAGTGTGGATATTATACTGTACACATATATTACAGTGTGGATATTATACTGTACACATACATTACAGTGTGGATATTATACTGCACACATACATTACAGTGTGGATATTATACTGCACACAAACATTACTGTATGAATTGTATACTGTACACATACATTACTGTATGGATGTTATACTGTACACAAACATTACTGTATGGATGTTATACTGTACACAAACATTACTGTATGGATGTTATACTGTACACAAACATTACTGTATGGATGTTATACTGTACACATACATTACTGTATGAATGTTATACTGTACACAAACATTACTGTATGAATGTTACACTGTACACAAACATTACTGTATGGATATTATACTGTACACAAACATTACTGTATGGATGTTATACTGTACACAAACATTACTGTATGGATGTTATACTGTACACATACATTACTGTATGAATATTATACTGTACACAAACATTACTGTATGAATGTTATACTGTACACAAACATTACAGTTTGGATATTATACTGTACACAAACATTACTGTATGAATGTTAGACTGTACACAAACATTACAGTGTGGATGTTATACTGTACACAAACATTACTGTATGGATGTTATACTGTACACAAACATTACTGTATGGATGTTATACTGTACACATACATTACTGTATGAATATTATACTGTACACAAACATTACTGTATGAATGTTATACTGTACACAAACATTACAGTTTGGATATTATACTGTACACAAACATTACTGTATGAATGTTAGACTGTACACAAACATTACAGTGTGGATGTTATACTGTACACATACATTACTGTGTGGATGTTATACTGTACACATACATTACAGTGTGGATGTTATACTGTACACATACATTACTGTATGAATGTTATACTGTACACAAACATTACAGTGTGGATGTTATACTGTACACAAACATTACTGTGTGGATGTTATACTGTACACATACATTACTGTATGGATGTTATACTGTACACATACATTACAGTGTGGTTATTATACTGTACACAAACATTACTGTGTGAATGTTATACTGTACACAAACATTACAGTGTGGATGTTATACTGTACACAAACATTACTGTATGGATGTTATACTGTACACATACATTACTGTGTGGATGTTATACTGTACACATACATTACAGTGTGGATGTTATACTGTACACATACATTACTGTGTGAATGTTATACTGTACACAAACATTACTGTGTGAATGTTATACTGTACACAAACATTACAGTGTGGATGTTATACTGTACACAAACATTACTGTATGGATGTTATACTGTACACATACATTACTGTGTGGATGTTATACTGTACACATACATTACAGTGTGGATGTTATACTGTACACATACATTACTGTATGAATGTTATACTGTACACATACATTACTGTATGAATGTTATACTGTACACATACATTACTGTGTGGATGTTATACTGTACACATACATTACAGTGTGGATGTTATACTGTACACAAACATTACAGTGTGGATGTTATACTGTACACATACATTACTGTGTGGATGTTATACTGTACACATATATTACAATATGGATATTATACTGTACACATACATTACTGTATGAATATTATACTCTACACATACTTTTTTTCTAATTACTGTATGAATATTATACTGTACACATACATTACAGTGTGGATGTTATACTGTACACAAACATTACAGTATGGATGTTATACTGTACACATACATTACAGTGTGGATGTTATACTGTACACAAACATTACAGTGTGGATGTTATACTGTACACATACATTACAGTGTGGATGTTATACTGTACACAAACATTACAGTGTGGATGTTATACTGTACACATACATTACAGTGTGGATGTTATACTGTACACAAACATTACAGTGTGGATATTATACTGTACACAAACATTACAGTGTGGATGTTATACTGTACACATACATTACTGTGTGGATGTTATACTGTACACACAACATTACTGTATGAATATCATACTGTACACATACATTACAGTGTGGATGTTATACTGTACACAAACATTACTGTATGAATATTATACTGTACACATACATTACAGTGTGGATATCATACTGTACACATACATTACTGTGTGGATATTATACTGTACACAAACATTACAGTGTGGATATTATACTGTACACATACATTACAGTGCGGATATTATACTGTACACATACATTACAGTGTGGATATCATACTGTACACATACATTACTGTATGGATATTATACTGTACACATACATTACAGTGCGGATATTATACTGTACACATACATTACAGTGTGGATGTTATACTGTACACACACATTACAGTACGGATGTCATACTGTACACATACATTACAGTGCATGGATATTATACTGTACACATACATTACAGTACGGATATTATACTGTACACACACATTACTGTATGAATATTATACTGTACACATACATTACTGTATGAATGTTATACTGTACACATACATTACTGTATGAATATTATACTGTACACATATATTACTGTATGAATGTTATACTGTACACATACATTACTGTATGAATGTTATACTGCACACATACATTACTGTATGAATGTTATACTGTACACATACATTACTGTATGGATATCATACTGCACACATACATTACAGTACGGATATTATACTGTACACATACATTACAGTATGAATATTATACTGTACACACACATTACTGTATGAATATTATACTGTACACATACATTACTGTATGAATATTATACTGTACACATACATTACTGTATGGATGTTATACTGTACACAAACATTACTGTATGGATGTTATACTGTACACACACATTACTGTATGAATATTATACTGTACACATACATTACTGTATGTATGTTGATACTGTACACATACATTACTGTATGGATGTTATACTGTACACATACATTACTGTATGGATGTTATACTGTACACACACATTACTGTATGGATGTTATACTGTACACATACATTGACTGTATGGATGTTATACTGTACACACACATTACTGTATGAATGTTGGGATACTGTACACATAGCATTACTGTATGAATATTATACTGTACACACACATTACTGTATGAGATATTATACTGTACACATACATTACTAGTATGAATGTCTATACTGTACACATACATTACTGTATGAATATTATACTGTACACATACATTACTGTATGGATGTTATACTGTTCACATACATTACTGTATGAATATTATACTGTACACATATATTACTGTATGGATATTATACTGTACACATACATTACTGTATGAATATTATACTGTACACATACATTACTGTATGGATATTATACTGTACACATACATTACTGTATGGAATATTATACTGTACACATACATTACTGTATGAATATTATACTGTACACATACATTACTGTATGAATATTATACTGTACACATACATTACTGTATGGATATTATACTGTACACATACATTACTGTATGAATATTATACTGTATAAATACATTACAGTATGGATATTATACTGTTAAAATAAATTGCAGTAAAGTCATATTACTGTAAGGTACGTACATATACAGGTAAGCTACTGTAAAGGGACACTTACAGTAAGTCACTGGGAATAGGGATGCCAGTAAATTACAGTAAAAACACAATGAAAAGTCTAACAGTGTATTTTGTATTTGATCCTTTAACATGCACATGACCCGTGGGCGGCTTAACACTTAATATTTGTTTAGTTGAAAGTCATTTCATGGTGATCAGTGTTTTCTTGAGTCGAGCTCTTGACTCTGGACTGTATGTCACATTATTTGGCTGAACCTGTGTTTCTAAACTACATTTGTTACGGTCATGCCAATGTGACTCTAGTCATATGGTGTTAGTTCTTAAAATAACCATTATCCTTTAACTTGATTCACTAATCTCATCTGGATTATGTGCTGAACCTGAGAGAACATTATGATATCAGAGAGTTTTATTATAACTTGATGTCTAGAAAGAAACAGAATGCAGATTTATATTTAAGACACAGCAGAGTTTAGAATCACAAAGACATCAAGAATCAGTGCATGAAGCTCAATAACAGTGACAAACAACAAAAGAAAACTTCATGCAGCAATGCATGCTGAGTAACATCATAGTACAAAACTCATTCATGATTCCCAGCATGCATTGCAACATGTTCTTTTGTTGATTGTCACCATTGTTATTCGTTTAATTTGTAAAGGTGTTTATTAGTTTAACTTTGTGCCATTTAGTTGTTCTTTAGTTTTTTATTGGCTCTGTTTCCTACAAATGTATTTGTAATAATGTTGAAACCATAACCACTTTACCAATGTGTTATCTTTTTATTTGGTGAATCCATTAACATTGATTTATGGTAAGAATGTGTTATAATGTGTATTTTCTGTCCTGAATGTTCACATGTGACAGAGCTGCAGTTCATGAACCTTTTTTCAATCTCATAAATGTTCAAATCTGTTGATATATCGTCACATTGGAACTATAAGATTATATCTGAGTCCCTTCTTCCCCTTTTTAATACTGCGTGAACTTTATTCACATAGAACTTTCTGAGTCAGATTTATAATTTTATATCCATGCAGGTACAACAGATGCTCGGTCAATGTGTCTTAAACTGAATCAAACGCATTACATCATAAAGCACAAGAACTGATAAGATTGAGGTTTTTGTGTGAATGTCTCAGTGTGTTTAGTGACTGTGGGCTTCAGAGCGCAGTAATACACAGCAGAGTCGCTCACATGAACATCCTGAATCATCAGAGGAACTGAATCTGACTTCACTTCAGACTGAAATCTCTCCTGAAACTCAGAGCCATTATCTCCTGCTCCATATGTGTTTCTCCTCAGGATGTCTTTAGGAAAGTCATTTACTCTCTGAATGTACCAGAAGAGTTCTGGTGTTCCTGAAGATGCTGTAAATGTACATTGTAGTGTAACTGATCCCCCTTCAGTTTGAGTTTTCTGTTTATCTGGCTGATCAACTTTATCCTCCGATCTGCATTCTGCAAACATAAAATATATTTATTAATATTGTTACAAATAGCACTATTGCCAAACTATATAGGAATTACATACCAATAATAAGTAATGCAAATATCAACATTTCCAGCCAAAGTTTCATGGTTTGTTGATAAAGATGATAATGTAAGTGAAGTGAGTTCTTCAAAGCTTTCATGTATAGCAGTAGTTGTGTTCTGATACTGTGATATATGGGAGGAGCTCAGATGTACAAAACTATTGAGGTGTGTTGAGACCTCTTTTGTTTCTTTTGAGTATTACAAAGCATTTCAACGCCATATTCTTTTTCTTTATCATCAATAATGATAATGATTCATTTTTCAATGAATCTTTGGGGCCGATCTGAATTTAATATAATCAGACCATAAACTATAGTTTTTATGTTATTGGGAGTAAAATATAAGAGCACAGAACTATAGAGCTGAATCTGACAGATCAGATCAGTGAGTTCAGTGAATGTTTCACATTTGATAGAAACTGACGGTCTGTTATATCTTCAACACAACTATATGACATATGACTGACTATATGAACACCTTTCTGCAGTAAATACTGAGGTTCTCTGTTTGGATATTGTGTGTATCAGTAAAGTGTGATAACTGCTGCTGGTGTCATATGAACAGCTCAAGGTTACAGCCCGAGAAACAAAGTGCAGTTATGGCCCAATTCATGTCTGCCTCCTCGCCCAGATCTGGTCCACACCTCTGTTTGATTTTGAGTAGAAGATGAATTTGGCTCAGACATTACTGAATGAAGAGCTGCGGACCACTTTGTGAAAATGAAGGGACCATAGAGTGTTCTTGTTTTAGCACAGTAGTTCATGATCACAAGATTTTAAAGTCTAATGGTAAAGGAAAAATTTCTCTGACCAATAAAAACCAACAGAGACATTAATGATCAGACCATGAATCTCAAGAATGGCAACAAATAACTTTGTGCTGCAATGCATGCTGGGTAACATAGTAAACAAATTAATATGGATCTCAGCATGCGTTGCAGCGTGAATACATTTAGCTACAGAACTTTGATCATCATAGTTGAGGTTTGTGTGTCTCAATTCCTTGGAAAAGTTCAGCAGTTTATCTACTCTGTGGGTTATTATCACAACTGTGCTGTTTCAATAGAGATACACTTTTATCAATAAGTTTCATCCCAATAACTATTCTTACAATATCATCAAGTTATTCCAATTCAAGCTATTTCATCAATGCAGAAGTGTCATGAGGAGAAAAGACAGCAGCTGATAAGAGTAAAAATCTACACAATAAAAGTCAAGAGCACCATAATGAAACCAAACTTGTTTTTTATCAAATATAAACTAGATCAAAAACCTTTTTTTAAATCTCACTAAGATATTTTATACACAAATGAAATAAAGAAACAGTGGTGTCTGTAATAAGTGAAGCATGTAATGGTGTTTGAGTTGAATTCTCCTCTGGTGAGATCTGGACAGCAGCGAGATGATTCTGTTTATGACTCGTGCACCAACACAAGTCAAGTCCCCGATCATGATGTTCCTGTAGTGTTTTATGAGAGTCGTCATCAAGGTAAGGTTGAATATGTGCTTGAGGTGGAGTAGATCTGGTGATATATTTAGAGGACTCCATAATAAAACCTTAGAAAAAAAAACACAAAACACACAAAAAAAACAAACAAAAAAAAAAAATAAAACAAAAAACACACAAAAAAAAAAAAAAATAACACCACCCCCAAACAACAAATAACATATATATCAGTGTGAGGTTGTTTTTTTTTACAAAAAAAAAAAAAAAAAAAAGAGGGAAAAAAGAATTATAACATTTTTTATTCCCCCTTCCTCCTCCCACCCCCCCCTCAATTTCCTTCCAAAAAAAAACAAAAAAAAAAAATTTAAAAAAAATGAAGGAAACCCCAACCCCCTCCTTATAAACAAAACAAAAAAAAAAAAAGAAGACCCCCCGCCCCCCCTCTCCAAACACCACAACAAAAAAACAAAAAAAAAAAAAAAAATACAAAAGATACAAATACAACTACAAATAAGTAGCTACGGAGACAATATACAAATTGACAATTGTATGGCAGGTATATTACAATGAGCAGTTATGTATGTACAGGTATATTATGTGTACACTAAGTATGTGTGTTGGATAAATAAGTTTATGTGTATGTAAATATAAATAGTGTAGTGTGTGCTAGGGTTATATCAAGTGTTCATAAGATGGATTGCCTGAGGGAAGAAACTGTTCCTGTGTCTGGTCGTTCTGGTGCTCAGAGCTCTGTAGCGTCGACCAGATGGCAACAGTTCAAAGAGGGAGTGTGCTGGATGTGAGGGGTCCAGAGTGATTTTGCTCACTCTGGATAAGTACAGTTCTTGAATAGAAGGGAGGGTTGTACCGATGATTCGCTCAGCGGTTCGGACAACCCTCTGTAGTCTTCTGAGGTCAGATTTAGAAGCTGAGCTGAACCAGACAGTTGAAGACGGTTTGAACAAAGTCAACTTCCAGTCTGTGTTTGTTGATCGGTCTAATCTAACTATATTTATTTAATTTATATTCATTTATTTAACTACTTTATTGTGTAATAATTCTATAAAATAAACAATTTGTTGCATGGGTCATTTCTTTTACTGGTAACCCAAAATAATACTGGCTAGACATACTTTTAACTTTAGCTAATGTCATTTTATTATAATTTCCTTTGCTGTTATCAGAAATAATCTACAGGGTCTGTATTCTTTGCTGATGTGTTCGGGTCACAAAAGCGTGCACGAGCATTAATGTTTCTCTATGTTTTGAAACAGTCTATATGTACATTTCACGGTACATTATTGTACGATACAAAAGAAGAAGATCAGATCCAATGTGATGTAAAAACACAGAACTGTACATAAACACAAATCATTATAAAGACCTGGAATAGAATAAGAGTCTTTTAAAACAGATGTTTTGTCCCCACACATGTAATGAATAGTATTAATGTATTGACAGTAGTAGTTACTCTCAAGCAGCTTTGGAGTCTATTTCATTCATCTCAGTTCACTAAAGGCAGGTGCTTCATATCCTGACATGAACAGAGGTTTAGTGGTTTACATACAGAACAGCTGTGGTTTGATTTACTCGATTAAAAACTCTTCAAAGAAATAACTGTGTTTGTGTTTTTGTAAAGACTTTCAGGCGTTTTGTGTCACTGGGCTTCATCTCTCACAGCACAGTAATATAGAGCTGAATCTGACAGAGAAACACTCTTAATAATGACTTCAGTGGATGTGTCTGATGTTTCTGAATGGAAATGATCATCTGATAAATCATCATAACCACTATATGATCGAGCTCCTTTCCGTAGTAGATACTGAGGTTCTCTGTTAGGATTCTGTCTGTACCAGTAAAGATAAATATAGTTGCTGGCGGCTTTATATGTGCAGCTCAGTGTCACAGATTCTCCATTACTTCTGATTATATTTCTGTCTTTTGGTTCAATGCTGTCAGCAAATACACCTGCAGGAGAATAAATACAAATATTAACATTAAGAATATAAATACCATGAAAGATCAGTGTGGGAGAAACCAACATATGTAAGTCTGACAGTCTTGAAGGTCACTTTACCTGCTGCTGTTATAAGGATCAGTAGCAAACATCTCTCCATGAATAATATCATTACTGTCTTCATGAATCAAAGTTGAAAGATAAATATGCAGATTCATTGAAGTCTTCTTGGTGTGAAGCTATAAAGTTTGTAAAGGTGGGTGTGGTTTATGACATTAATATCACTGTGGTGAGGAAGGCGGGACGAGAGCCGTGAGTGAAAGCTGGAATCAGCTGAGGTACCCACATATCTCACGGAGAAGAGCAGGAGCATAAGAGGACAAGCAATGGTCTTAAACTGTCCTTACGTCTGTGGTCTTCCATGTGAAAATCATGTGTGTCTCAGGACTGACAGTAAACTTATTTGTTCATTTATAAATGCACTGAGGCCAAACTCATCTAGTTTAATATAACAACAGCCATATACCTTCCAGAAACTCATTTTTTTGCAGGGTGTAATGTCTGCAATAGACTCATAGATCATAAACAAGTATCAAAGATATTAACAGGATATCTTCAATATATTGTTAATAATAGCGTGTGATGACATGTTATATTAAAGGGGAGGTCTGATGGAATTGAGTTAGTGAGCAGTACAGCTGTTTGAGATACACAACATCTGCCAAATAGAAACATCTCAAAGGTCACAGAAAAGGAAGATATCATCTTCAACAGAAATCACTTTTTAAAGCCAATGAACGGCTCAGTGGGACTACAACAAACCTTTTTCCTGGGAAAGTGACGTCATAAATCCCAAAACTTACATTGATCTTCTCTCTGGAGAACACGGTATCATATGTGTAACAGACACGCCGCTCCACTCGAAATCATGTGTCAGTGTCACGCTTTGACTCCTCTAGGCAAGAACATTACACACTCAGTTCTTTGCACTTTCAAAAGCTATTAATTGTACTTTTATATAAAATAATAGATATTTTAGAGCACTTAACCCCCCTAAACCAACCCGCCTCCTGGCGATTAAAAACACAATATGCATTAGATATATTTACCATGAACTACTCAAACTAATAATTCAAGTATCAAATAACTTAATAATAAATCAAATGAACGATTAAATGTATTTCGTGAATCTACTTAAAATAGTTGATTTAAAATGAAGCATCATTACTATATAGCTGCTGGTTGTTTCATATGAACAGTTCGGCTCTACTGCATTGCACATTTTATTCTTATCTTTGTTTGGTTCAATACTGTCAGCCATAAACCAGCATAGTAATTGATATTATTATATAAATAATTTAAGATATTAATGATTTTATATATATTATCTAATTAAAATATTACTTTTTATGTTGATACAGTAAAACATGGGTGTTAACAATGAACAACATTAGCAACTGAACATGAAAAATAATGAATAATATTTAAAATACTGACAAAGAATTAGTCAAATATATTTCATTGTGTATTCTTTATGATCATTACGGGCATTTAAATACATGTATGCATGCTCTGGACATTATTGTAAAACTGACTGTTTTGCACCATTCACTCAAAACATCCCTCCAGATGTGAACAAGAATCTCAGTGTCAAGGCCGAGAGAGAACTGCTGTTATTTAGACCCCATTCCTTTAAAGCATACTGTAGCATAAAGGTTTGCTTGAGTGATCAGCTATTATTTCACACAAAAACTAATTATTCATTTTAAACCATTCATATATTTCCACATATGTCCACATAATAAAATAACAGCAGTTCAAGATTTATTTTTAAATAAATGAAAAGGTCTCATGCACAATGATGAAGGAAAGTAGTTTGCATTGCAGATATTTCTGATTGACATTTTTACAGTTTAAGGTTTTCTGGTGACATGTCTCCCCCTAGTGGTGATATGAGTAAATAGTAAATACAGCATCTGTACAGGCTGTACACTTCAACAAAATACTTTATTTGTGTATTTAAAATAAAAGTGCTGTTGCATGTAATATTTTACCTTAAGTTTCTGTCAATAATATAAGCACATATTTAAACATCAGTTATAAAATAGCAACAGTCCTCTTGTAATGATAGACAGTGACAATTATTAGTATAAAACGGCTTTCAGGACAAGTCAATATCTTAACTCAATAAAAATACACAAATGTATCATTATAATGTTTTTACTTGCATTAAATGGACTTAAAACACAGGCTGTTGGATAGTTTAGGTTAATATACGTAACTTTAAATATACCAAACCATAACATTATAGAATGTGTCCTATCGTCTTTACGCATCATGTGGTTTGTGTTCAGTGTTGTTGTGTTTTGTGTCACTGTGGGCTGCAGGGCGCAGTAATACACACCAGAGTCTGTGACTTTAACAGAAGAGATCTTCAGATCCACACGAGTTTGATCTTTATTCACTTTTCCTGAGAATCGAGGATCCTGATCCACAATTTCTGACTGTTGTAAAACATTTCCAGTAGCATGTAGAATGACAAAAAGATATTGAGGAGAAGATCCGGGATATTGGCGATACCACTGTAGTGTGGATGCTGAAGAATATTTACAGGACAGAGTTAAAGTTTCACCCTCTGTCCCATAAACCTCAGTGTCGTCTGGTGTGATGACATTCGCAAATATACAACCTTCAAAATCAAACATCTGAATTAAATCAATGCCATGAACATCAAAATGAATGAAAAATATTTCATCTAAATAATAGAAAATCCAAACATGAAGTCTCAAATGAAATACTTACATACTAGAGAATAAATCAAAGAAAATAAAAAGAGCAACATTGTGAAGAGAAACACAAGGATGTTTTGCTTTAACACAAACTGTTGTTCAACTGAATGATATGCAGTAATGCCTTGTCAAGCAGAGGATGTCTTAACTCCTCCCCTTCAAGCTACAGAACACAATTACTGTCACCGCATTTGACACATATGGCCAGATTTACTAAACAAAGCAAATTAGCATGAATGTGAAAAAGTGCAGATCTCATTTCCATAATGATCAACACAGATGAATGTAGGGTTTAAGACGTGCTTTTAAAGTGTTCAATAATGCTGCTAATACCAGTTCACTTTCATTTGCAAATATTAGTAAAACATGATGCGTGATTCATTGAAACACTTTCTTCTCGTACATTTTGGGTCTGAAAGAGAAACTCCTACAAACGCATATGCAATAAGGTCACAAGACATGACCGTGACGTTTGAGCCTTGACCCTCTGCGCACGCACAACACCCCCAACACACACACTTACCACAGTACAGTTAGGTATTTGACCTTATTGTGCTTTCCTATAGAAGTGAGAATACATCATTATACCATCAGACTCACCACATGATACATTTACAATGCTACTTCATACCCTAAACGCAACAAGCCCAACACAGCAAGACATTTATCACCAAATAAAACGCAATACAAATACAAAGCATTAATACACATATACATTATGATCGGCGTGTTGTGTGTATGTGCTCTTCAACAGAATAATGGAGCTCATGACAGACACTGCCTCCCAGTCTGATCATAAAACCAACACAGACTAACATACACAATGCCAGTTTAAAAAGCAACACAGAGACACTCTCAGCAAAGAAAACTGGTGCTACACTAGCAGACATAACAGAGATTCAGCAGCGTATGATTATAATAAATCTTAATATTAAACCTGTAACGTTACAGTGAACTAAACGTATGGAACTGACCGTAGTAACTTGAGCATTTATCTGATAAAGTGTCACTGTTATGCAGAATAACAGCAAATATGCACAATATGTGACATTTAAAACTGATCACAGTCATAATCACTCGTCTCAAATAAAGCGAATGTTAAAGGTGGGGTGGATGATAGGGAAAGGTGCTAACTTTAGCCTGCTAGCACTGATAGTCCCACCCCTTGCTGTTCAAAGCCACGCCTCCTCCAAACACATGGACGTATTTTGTAATGAGTTGCGAACTAAATCCATTAAATTCTTCTGGTAGCATGTACATACCTGTCCAAAAGAAAGAGAGCAACCATTGTCTTTCAGGACCTTTGTCTGCCGGAGCTGTCTTCATCGTGTAAAAGCTGAACCGATGTTAATTCAAGTTTTTCCTCTTTCATTATGCAAAATACGTTGACTGAAAATATACACATGACCAGTCACAGCGTTCGGCCAGAATGTTTATGGTCCTACTCCTTTCACAGACGATATTTAATAACACAAATATTATTTGACCTGTAAACGTCTCGATTGCTATCAGGATATAAAGACATTTCCAACCAACATGACAAAAAATGTTTCTTGAAGAGATCACCTCTCCTGTAAAAAATGTGCCCATTTATAAAAATGATATGATTTTGAGTTTTACTGTCACTCAAATGAATCTCTCCCATTGATTTACTGTACTGTCAGCCAGCGGTTTGCTACTGGAAGGCGCCCAACCCTGTGTATGCACACGTTTGACTTCTCGAGCATGCGCAGGCTGCGCAAACACCATATGACATCCCAGAACTGCGACTTCTCCATAATCTTGAATTATACTTGGAAATCTCACGTGGATAGAGTCCACATCGATCGAGGAAGTATAAAATATATAATAACATTTTGGGTGTTTAACATCTGATGTATGTAAATGATGAATATATCAACACAGATGGTATTTTACCTGACACTGTTACGAGAATGATTAGGATTCATCTCTCCATGATTAATAAACGATATCATTACTGAATAAGGGAATTCATTACAAAGAGAGTTGGTTTGTTGTAAAGCTATAGGGTGGGTAATGTAGGGGTGGTTTGTGACATTAAGACCACCCTCTCATCCTCCTGGTTCCATCTATTACATGTGATTATAATGATGTTTACTATTTAGTGTACTAAGACACATTTAATGTCAGTATGTCTACAGATACTCATTGCAATAACACAGTACTTCAAGTGTAATCCGTATTCTGTAAAAAGGTAGAAGGTAGAAATAAAAACATTGTTTCCGAGCGAGTACCAGAGGATTGAGCATCACTGTCTCTGCAGTTATAACAGAGCAAGAGAAAAAGACAGAATCTGCTCTGATGTCCTCAAGAAATGTAGAGAAACAGACAATATGCCATTTGACCTCATCCTATCAATTAAATGTATAGTTTACTTGTTCTAAACCTTTTTTACGCAGTATTATATTTCTGTTTTATATATATTCCTATATTTTACAATATCACTTATTTAACTTTGCAATGCATACATCTCATTTTCTTCGACACTTTCACTATATGTGCGTAACCCACAATCATACCCCAAGACCAACGAGTATGTAAGTTTTTCACTCGTGGGTTTCCATGGTGTAATGGTGAGCACTCTGGACTTTGAATCCAGCGATCCGAGTTCAAATCTCGGTGGAACCTCTTTATGGGTCCCGATGTTTGCCAAAATTACCTGTGGACTTTGAAGTGTGAGGCACTGCACAAACAAAAGAAGGTTAGGGCACTCATGATAGAATAAGTTTCATTTCTTCAAGATATGTTCTAACCACAATGTTTAACGTTTATATCTGATGGTGGATTACAGGCGGCTGGACGAGGGAGTGTATCTCAGCATGGCACAGAGGAATTAGCTCCAATGGTAGAGCGCTCGCTTAGCATGTGAGAGGTAGCTGGAATCGATGCCCGCATTCTCCAGCTGATGTTTGTCATACACTTGCTTGTATGGGGAAGGTCCGAGTCAGCAATGCGAACGATACCTGTGGCTTCTGAATGTATAGTGGCCCAAACTTTCCCAAAATATTAAAACCCCCCAAAAAACCCCAATCCCCCCCCCCCCAAGAAAAAAAAAAGGGACCCCCCAGGTAAAAACCCCCAACTTTTTTGAGATGTTTGATGCCATGAAATTTAAAATCAACTTATTTCTTCCTTAAAATGATACATTTTCTCAGTTTAAACATTTGATATCTCATCTATGTTGTATTCTGAATAAAATAGTGAAATTTGAAACTTCCACATCATTGCATTCTGTTTTTATTCACAACTTGTACAGTGTCCCAACTTTTTTGAATTCGGGTTTGTATTTATCAGTCTGTTTTTTGTTGTTGTTGCACTACTGCTAATAAACTAACATCTACCATAATATGTATTTTATTATGATGTCTTCTTTATTCTTCTGTACAGCACTTTGATCAGCTTTGGTTGTTTTAAATCGCTTAACAAATAAAGTTGGATTTGATTGTATAATGACAAACTGCTTAATAGTGAGTGAAGTACATAAGAGGCTGAATCTGGACAGTCTGGTATAATCTCACCCCTGATCCATCATCATTCATCTTTGTGTCCCAATGCAATGACTTCAGTTTTCTCCTTGTTTCAGTTTTAAAACTGAACATATCTTTGAAAAGGTGACTGTACTCATAGATGTATCGACTTGAATAGAAACATCTCTTTTAGTGAAATAGTTCAAAATGGATAAATGTTGATATGATTTCTGAGAGATATTTTCTTTGGAGTAAATTTATGAGATGAGATCAGGTGACTAATATAGAGTGAAATGTCTCCACCTAGTGGTTTTGTGCCTTTACAACACATTTGTATGATCCCAGATTTAAGGACACGTTTTAAATCATTACCCTAATATTTCAACATCTTCTGCTTTAATGAATCTGTAAGAAGTTGTTCCTTCATCGCTTAACAATGTGTAGTGTGTCTAACATAAGACAAAATGTACATTATTTATTTTAATAAAATTGAATTTTTGAATAAACATCTATATATTAGCAGACAGAAGACTCTTAAGATAATTTATTAAATATCACGACATCACATATGTTTGTTGTGTTTTCACACAATTTCACATAATAACTGTGAATCTGTGAGGTTTGTGTTCAGTGTTGTTGTGTTTTGTGTCACTGTGGGCTCCAGGGCGCAGTAATACACACCAGAGTCTGTGACTTTAACAGAAGAGATCTTCAGATCCACACTGCCGTCTGCTTTTCTGTGTTTGATGGAGATTCCAGAAACTGGAGGATCAGCTTCAGTTATGACGCCTGAATAATCCAGTATAAGAAACTGTGGTGCTGAAGCTGCATATTGACGATACCAGTGAAGACTAAAGACACAGAACCAGTGTAGTTACAAGACAGGGTCACATTCTCAGATTCAACTGCAAACACTGTATCTCTGTACGGACTGATGACTTCTTTAGCTCTGTAACCTACAACACAACATTATATGAGTAGAGTTCAAATAAGAGTATAGTGATATAATGATGAATGAATATTTTACCTTCAGTTACAGTCAATAATAGAAGAACACAAGTCAACATGTCAGTATTGAAAGAGCAGTTCAAACACACGTCCTCTTCTCGTCTCAGATCCGCATCACAGATGTGTTAAGCTCCACCTCTTGACATAAACTTAATAGTCACATATGTGCAACCTTTAAAATCAAAATGAACTTAAAGCCATTATTGACCAAACAGCATCTGACATATAGTCAACATAAAGACATGTACGAGGAGGAAAGACTGAGGAAGGCTTTTGCTTGTCATGTACAGTGGACACACAGAAGTTTAGGAAGAGCAATTTAGATTCATTCTGACAGAGAGAGAACATGAGAACTCCACACATGACCTTACGACTCAGCCGAGGATTAAACCGGGACGTTCTCTATGAGGCAAGATGTACAGTAACTATTATTGTACTCACAGAGAGAAGTAGCAATATGGGATTGGCTTGAACGCATGAGTTTTTGAAAAGAGAAAAGTCCAGTCCAAGAACATGAAAACATATTAAAGATTGAGGAATTGAAAGGCACTTGGAACACTGAGACCAGCAGTAAACCCCTGATGTCTGAAAGCCAAGAGTTGAAGACCAGAAGACCAGAAGCCGACTGTAACTGAGGATTGTGTTTCAGTCATTAGATGTTATTTACCTCTACACTTGTATTTATTATATAAAAAAGAATTACATGTATTTATAAATGTCATGTATTTATTACAAAACTGCCTTATAGTTTTATTTCATTCATCTTAGATTCATTTTCAACAGGTGTTACTGTATCCTGTCATATACAAAGCTTTGTGGTTTACATACAGAACAGCTGTGGTTTGATTTACTTGATAAAACTCTTCAAAGAAATAACTGTGTTCATGTTTTTGTAAAGACTTTCAGGCGTTTTGTGTCACTGGGCTTCATCTCTCACAGCACAGTAATATAGAGCTGAATCTGACAGAGAAACACTCTTAATAATGACTTCAGTGGATGTGTCTGATGTCTTTGACTGAAACCGATGGTCTGGTATATCTTCAGATCTATATGATCGAGCTCCTTTATACAGTAGATACTGAGGTTCTCTGTTAGGATTCTGTCTGTACCAGTAAAGAAAAATATAACTGCTGGTTGCTTCATACGTGCAGCTCAGTGTCACAGAATCTCCTTCACTTTTCATTATATTAGTTTCTTTTGGATCAATGCTGTCAGCAAATAGACCTGCAAGGGAATAGAAAAGAAAAAAAACAAAAATAAAAAAAAAACAAAAATAAAAAAAAAAATCAATTGTATCAAAAAAAAACACATAGAAAAAAAAATAATTAAAAAAAATTTTTTAGGCTTTCAATTTTTGATGCACTTTACCCGACACTGTAACAAGAATCAGCAGGACACATCTCTTCATGTTTATAAAGAAACTATATCATCACTGTCTTCATGAATCAACGCTGAAAGAGAAAGAAGTGAATTGGGTGGAGATGGCTGTAGGCTGTAAAGTGGGTAAATGTGGGTGTGGTGTATAGCAGGGGTTCTCAACCTTTTGCAACTCATGGCCCACCAAAGACTGTTAAAAACACTTCTGAGGACCACCTTTCCAAATATGACAGTATGAACACAGACTATTCAAAGAGTAGATATACTCTACTGTTCCCTTTCTGTCGGTCTCTCGACGTTGTGTCGAAGCCGACAGATGGGGTTCGCCCTTGAGAACCAATCATCTCTGACTATTTTGAAAAGGCCAATGAAATGCTTCCGTCTAGCTGACTCTATCGCCCTCTCTTCCCTCGGGGCGGGGAGGCAGCTAGGGACTATGTCAATGCACCCTGGGTGGAGCATGCAGTCGCGGGTATCCGCAGACGGCGGCCACCTGGGGAGCTTGACCTAGACTCACCGTCCAGGGCATGTAAGGTCTCGACATCTCTGGTGTTGAGGCTGGCAGTGCCGTGGACCAGGCTGCCTCCACTCTTACGCCATGGCCATCCTGCAGGCCAGGGCGCTAAAGAGAGCCCCACAGGGTAAGACTGACCCAGCTAGTGTCGCCGCCGACTGGCCCTCCGGGGATAACGGTGGCAGCGCAGGCTGGGTCGGACGATGTCCACATCAGTGGCCCGGAAAGATACCTCGGACTCAATCTTGCGCAGTTGGGCGATGTCGAGAAAGGCCACTTTCCCGGCTCCCCTCTCGCAAGGTCGGCTGATTGGTGGCGCTGTCAAGGACTGCTCCAGCGGTCTTTTGACAGTGTAGAAACAGACCGGCCTGCTGTGACCCGGCCGCCTTTCGGCCGGCGAGGTCTCTCACGTGGTCTGCCCCCAGCAGCCCTGGCCTTCTCCAGCGTCGATTCCGGTTCTGGTGCCCCCGCAGGTGGCCCCCCGGAGGAAGACGTCGAGAGAAGGACCACCTAGAGAGATTGAACCATTGGGCCCGACCCAGCCTTGGTCGCTGGATGGTCGGACTGGGGCGGTCCCTGCCGCGTCCCAACACCTTCTGGGCCCCTTCGGGGGCCTAGTGCCCACCTTCTCACAAGGAGAGGTCTCTCTCTTGGTCCCACTTGCAGCCGCTCTCACCCTCTGAAAGATGGTGTTCGGCAACTCGACGTTGCGTTGTGGCGGCATGCAATGACGAGTATAAAGCAGCCCTCAGCACTCTCGCTTCGACGGTGCGTCGAGCTGCGCCATCGCCTGGCAGGTGATTTAGCGGAGCTGTTCCCCCCGGGGGGACCAGCACTGCTAGTCATTGAACCAACCCCCGCGGGTTGATGAAGCAGATCGCAGCCCCCCTGTGAGGTCCCTGGGTGCTTGGTTAGCATTTCAAACCATCACGGTGGCTGGGAGTGTGGTCCGTCTCTGCATTCGATCCAGTTCGCCAGACCTCCGCCGGACATCGGGCATCCTCTTACCTCAGCAGAGGCAGGGATGTTCCCGTGCTCCAGGCCGGGGCTGCCACCCCTCTGGCGAAGGCGATCGAACCGTCCCCTCGGCCGAGATGTCCAGCGGCTTCTACAGCCGCACTTCATCATCCCCAAAACCAGGGGTCGCTGCATACCTTGAGCTGCACCTTGCAAGGGTGCCGTTCAGGAGGCGCAGAAGCGCGTCCTGGTGTCTGTCAGACGCCAGGAGTGGTTCATGACAACTGACCGCGTACTCTCATGTACAGTTTCCCTCGGCACTGTCGAGGGGCTGGCATGTCAGTAACTGGTCAGCCGGGACAAAGAGAGCAGCTCTCCCTGGTGCGGAGCTCCCCTTTTCCTGGTAGAGAACTCAACACTGTCTCCATGACGGCGTGCTCGCTCACGAGCACGCACAGTCAGTGCTGAGCTGCTTGAACTTTCAGGCAGCAGCCAGCGGTCCCCTGAAATCAGTTTCAGAGGCTCCTGGGCATGGTGTCCTCGGGGGTGGCCTGTCCCCCTCGGGTTGACGCACATGGGACCGCGACAGCACTGACTACAGAGATGAGTTCCCTGGAGAGCGTGGCGCACTGGCAGTAGGCGTATCGTCATTACGCCTGCTGCCGTCGCATCCTAACCCCGAGCAGGTCTTGAGGCCGGTCGTGGTAACGACAGACGCCTCCCTACGGGGTGCGGGTGCGGTGTGCAACGGGCGCGCAGTGTCGGGTCGCTGGACGGGCCCCCGCCTGCGTTGGCAGATCACTGCCTTCAAGTTGCTAGCTGTCCTGCTTGCACTGACGAGGCTCCGGCCTCTCGTGCAGAGCCGGCATACTGGCCCGGACAGCACGACCGGCGTAGCGTACTAAACCCCAGGGTGGCATTCGCTCGCTGCAGTCATCGCTACTCGCCCAAGAACGCCTCCTCCAGTGGAGACAGCTGGTGGCAAAGCCCCTGTATGTCACACGCCCACCGGGTGTCCTGAACCAGACAGCCAAGCGCTCTCTCGTCAGTGACACCCCGTGGGAAGTGATGACTCCACCCCTGCGGGCTGGCCTGGGTGTGGTTTGGGCGGGCACAGGGGGACCTGTTGCCTCCCTGAACACCACCCAGTACCGCTGGGCATTCCTTGGACGAGGACCCCCTCGACACGGAGGCCCTAGCGCGCAGCCTCCAGTGGAGACAGCATGTGGAAAAGCACCCGCATGTCACACGCCCACCGGGTGTCCTGAACCAGACAGCCAAGCGCTCTCTCGTCAGTTGACGCCTCGTGGGAAGTGACGACTCCACCCCTGGTGGAGACAGCAGGTGGCAAGGCCCCTGCATATCACACGCCCACCGGGTGTCCTGAACCAGACAGCCAAGCGCTCTCTCATCAGTTGACACCTCGTGGGTAGTGACGACTCCACCACTGCGGCCGGCTTGGGTGTGGTTTGGGCGGGCACAGGTGGACCTGTTGCCTTCCTGAACACCACCCAGTGCCGCTGGGCACTCCCTGGTCGAGGCTCCCCCCTCGACACGGAGGCCCTAGCGCGCAGCTGGCCGCGGGACAAGCGGAACTACGTTTCCCCCAGTGAGCTTCATTGCGCAGGTCCTGTGCAAGGTCTGGGTAGGGAGTATCAAGTGCTGCTAGTTGCGCCTTACGGGCCCAACTACACTTGGTCCTCGGAGCTAATACTCCTGACGACAACTCCCCCTGGCCAAATCCCCTGGCGAAGGGCCTACTCGCAGGGGATGGACACGTTGTGGCATTCGAGCCGGACCTCTGGGTCTGGCTCCTGGATGGGACGAGGAGTTCCTGGATGACCTACCCCCCTCAGTGGTGGAGACTGTCACTCAGGCAAGGGCCATGCCCACAAGGCTGGATGCCTTTAAGTGGCGCCCCTTCTCGTCCTGGTGCTCTTCTTGAGGAGAAGACCCGTGGAATTGCTCGCTCAGGAACGTGCTGTCCTATTGCAGGAGAGGCTGGGGAGTAATCTCCCCTTCCACATTGGAACGTGGGTACCCGCTGTCGCAGTTATCACGTACCAGTTGCTGGTGAGCCTCTGGGGCGGCATGACCTGATTATTAGGTTCCTCTAGGGCGCGAGGGGCTAAGGCCTCGTCCGCGCCCCGTACCCTCTTGGGACCTTAAGGTGGACCTTTGGGTCCCCTTTTTCGGGCCCTGCCGAGAGCCCCTTCCTCGTTCTGCGAGGGGGTTGGCTCTCCTGGGGGGCTCGAGTCCATCCAGAGGGTGAGGCACCTGCAAGCATTCCGTGTCCACCGATTGCCAAAATTCAGGCCCGGTGACTCTCACGTGATCCTGAGACCCCGGCCGACTTACGTGCCCAAAGTTCCGCTGCCCCCCTTTGGGACTAGGTGGTGAACTTGCAGGCGCTCCCACACTGGGAGAAAGACCCAACCTGTACGTGGGGTATCCAGTAAGCGCATTGCGCCTCTACTCGAACCACACGGAGGGCTGCAAGGCCCTGAGCAGCTCTTGTCTGTTATGGAGGCCAGCAACGGGAGTGCTGTCTCGGAGGAGAGTTGTCGCGGGGTCGCACACGCCGTCACTACGGCGTGCCGATCCTAGCCCGTGCCCATTTGAGTGACGGTACACTCCGCCCGGGGTGTGGCCTCCTCATGGGCATCGGCTCAGTGCGCCTCTCTGGCAGACATCTGTGGAGTTGCGGGTTGGGCTACGCTATACCTCGCAGAGGCTTGCAAACCTCCGTGGGGAGTCGGCAGCTCGAGTCTTGCCAACAGCTGAGACCAGCAGTCGTGGGGCGTACGCCTGCGCATAGCGCCATTCCCCTTCTTAGGTGGATCAGTGCGCTATGGGCTGCCTCCCTTCTTTCCCCAAGGGTGAAGAATAGGCAATCCGTCCATCCATCAATAAGCACTCAGGGCGGCGGGCTCGGCGGAGCAGCCCTGCCGCCTATGGCCGGGTATCAAGCTGAGTTATTACATATAGCTCTAACCGGACCTAGTGCCCCAAACGTAGTAACCCCCCACTAGGGTGGTTCCGTCTGAGACGTCGTCATGAGATGGTTCCCCGCGTGGCAACCCATGACCTCCCCCAGGTGGACATCCACCTTGCGGCATTCC
Source organism: Barbatula barbatula (assembly GCA_037178815.1). Lineage (NCBI taxonomy): Eukaryota > Metazoa > Chordata > Actinopteri > Cypriniformes > Nemacheilidae > Barbatula > Barbatula barbatula. The sequence continues at coordinate 106,994 of JAXOFQ010000042.1, read as the reverse complement.
GCACATACCTCCCATGAGTTCTCCCCTATTTGGTGAGACCATGTTGGTGTCTCCACTGTATTCCCCCCTAGGGTGGGAAGTGGTCTCCGTAGCGCACGTCCACATTGAGGGAACAGCGCTTACCCAGTGGTCCTACGACTGGATGGCCCTCGCCAATGGGGCCGTCTGAGGTCAGAGGGCAGGGGCTACTCATCTTTGCCAAAAGCTCTGGGAGCCCCTGCCTGCCCACTGGAAGGTTACAAATTTCGCGATAGCGCTCACGTGTGGCTCGCTCAGGCCGGTCAACGTCGCTTCGCTAGAGATTGTGACGCGGCTAGTGCCGTGGCGTTTTCAATAGGAACCCCATCTGTCGGCTTCGACACAACGTCGAGAGACCGACAGAAAGGGAACGTCTCGGTTACGTATGTAACCTCTGTTCCCTGATGGAGGGAACAAGACGTTGTGTCCTTCTTGCCACGACAATAGCCGTCCGCTGCAGCAGTCACGAGATGCTCTCAGGCTCCTCAGCACAAAAGGTGAATGAATGAGCACGCCGGCTCCCCTTTTATACCCGGATATCCGGGGGCGGAGCCCGGCATGCAAATTTCATTCGCCAATTTCATTGGCCTTTTCAAAATAGTCAGAGATGATTGGTTCTCAAGGGCGAACCCCATCTGTCGGCTTCGACACAACGTCTTGTTCCCTCCATCAGGGAACAGAGGTTACATACGTAACCGAGACGTTAATATGCCACAGTAACAGACTTAGTCAAGTCAGCTGTATGTAGATGAAAACTGTTGTAATATTATAGAAAAGATTTGGCAGGTCTGTTCTGTGACCATTTATTCCTGTAACAATAACAGGGCCGGTCACAGACCGGTGTTCTGTGTTCAAATGTCTCTGATGGTTTTAGCGCATTGTTAGAAAACATTTCTCCACATATAACACACTGTCCAAAAGCAACAACTGAAGGGCTACAAATAGCAACTATCACTTTTATTACATTTATATTTGCAGGATTTCTCAAGTTTTATCAAAAGCTTGGAGCGAGATCACATGCGGTTAGGGGAGGAGCCCTAATAGAGACCCTGTTAGTTCAATCTGACATTGAATGTTGCAACAGCAAACACGTCACAAATATTAATGGACTTTTAGATAATGCATCTTGACTCGGACATGTAAATTCATAAGACTTATTAAATCATTACAAAATGTGTCAATTTAAAAATAAATACAAATTGGAAAAAAAAATATTTGGCGGTAGTCTACCACTGACTATACGGCCCACCAGATGGCGCTCCAAAGCCCACCAAAGGGCCGCGGCCCACCGGTTGAGAATCACTGGTTTATGGCATTAAGACGTTTACACAATGAAAACCTGAAAAGTTTTTCCTTCATTTCTGAAAAGTTTCACGTACACAAGAGAGCGTTGTCAAAACAATCTGCATTTACACGGATCTGGGAAAACAAATAAAAGGCTGTATTATGAGTGTGCCAGGCCAGTGGATGGCGATGTTGCTCCGTAAAGAGACACGACGGCCAAAACGGCCATGCACCAAAAAGTGCTTTAAACACACATATATGTCAACCAAGGGCATTTAAAAGTCTGGTGAATGTAAATAATGTGTCTGGGCTGGTCTCAGTGTTGCAGTAAATCCACTCTTTGCTGGAGAAACGTGAAAACATATGCAGAGAAGCTCAAGCACACAACACCGGAGACGTCATACTGTTCTGGGCCTACTCACGTGACTGAACACGTAATACACACGTGCGTGACGTCATCGCTCTCAGAAAGCTTCGTCTTGCAGTTTACACAGAGATGAGAACGCCGCCATTTTCAAAAACTTGCACTTTGAAACATGTTTATAAAAGTTCATGTTTTCTTTCCCCAAAACAACCAACTAAACAGCCTCTAAGACCCTCTCATCCTCCTCGCTCCATTTCTATAAGAACATGTTATAACAGAATGCTGATGTTTACTGTATTTAGTGTATTATAAGGACAATAGAAGTCACACAGAAATGATGTCTAGATTAACATTGTGATGATGAAGTTTTCTTCTTGTACTGTAATAAATGTTATTATCAGAATGTTCACTGTATGTCACTGTATCACATCTTTTATTTCCCACAGTATGACATGAACATGCTGTTTACACAATAAACATGAAGAACCACAGTTACAGTATACAGATACCATTGGGATCTTTTTGAGAAAACTGTGATGTGATGTACAGTTTGTTCATCTTGTTGTTTTGTGTTTCCTGTCACTGTTATAATCATCTATTCACAGGGAACCATTGAATGTTTCTGGTACAACATCTTCCCCCTACTGGCACTCTTCTACAGCCCTGCGTTACACTTACAGGACCCAAAAATACATCTTCCCCACATCATTACAAACCCTTATGCCATCATATGTGTATATGACTTCCTTTTATCAGCTGAACACAATATTATAAAACCGTTTGGTTCTCAAATCTGATTGCCTGAGAGCCGTCTCCAGCAATGAGATATTCACCACTGGAACAGCTGGAAAAACATTTTTCATTTGTATAAAAGTACTAAGTGATCATTATTGTAATGTATGTAATGCAAACACACTCAAATTAAAGCTATAAAAGCTAACAAACATAATTTAAAGATTACATTACTTATACATAACACATCATTTATAGTTCGTGTACAGTATTCTAGAATTCTATTATTTTCATATTTTAAAAACATTTCTTTATTAAAACAAAGTTTTCATGAATGTTGAAGCTTCTTTATATATAACAGAGGGTTTGTGTTCAGTGTTGTTGTGTTTTGTGTCACTGTGTCTTCAGGGCGCAGTAATACACATCAGAGTCTGATAGAGTAACAGAAGAGATCTCCAGATACACACCAGTTTTCTTTTCATTCAATTTCCCAGAGAATCGAGGATCTAGATTCACAATTTCTGACTTTTGTGAAACTGTCCCTGTAGCGTGTAAAATGAGTAACAGATATTCAGGAGGTGATCCAGGAGACTGGCGATACCACTGTAGAGTATCTGCTGAAGATGATGAGTAGTTACAGGAGAGAGTTATATTTTCCTCCTCCGCTCCAGACATCTCAGTTTCAATGGATGTGATGATGTTTTCAAAACTGTCTCCTGTGTAAAACAAAGATCAAAGTTTATGAAAATGTTTTAATGTCATAAAGTAACAGGCCAGAATAAAATCAACATACATGTTATTGTTCTGTAACAGAATAGCACTTACTTGCTAAAGAACAAAGAAAAGCCAAAACAAACAGCATCGCTTTACAGGATGATCATCCGCAGCAAACACTGAAGTGAATACTAGTTTATTTATCAAGTTGTTTCCACTAGAAGCTCCTCCTCTATAAAGTTGTGGGTGAATGTAGTCTGTGGTATTTCAACAATCCTGAGACAACTGTATCACTATTCATAAGAAATCTTCATTCACACACAGTGTGTCTTTAAAAATAGATTCAGCCTCCTCAAGATTGACCTCTAGTGCATTAAACCAGCAGTGTAAACGCCACTCTAATCGTTTTCATTGAAATATCAGCCTCTAGTGACAGATGACAAACAATAAATAATAAACATATTTGCTTTCATAATGCCTTGGTATGTTTGAGGGCTATTGCACTTGAGACACTATTTTATCTCACATCTCAAGTCAGGGAGGTTTCTGTATGATGTATCTGTTTCTGTTTTCTACGGCCTGTCATTGATAAAAGTTTGATTCATAGATAATGTTTCAAATATGATCACATATTATGTATATTATACAGTATAGATGCAAGTGTTGTGAAATAATGACACAATGTTCAGTTTTACCTTCAGTTACAGTCAGTAATGTGAGTATCATAGTCAACATTGCAGAGATGAAAAAGCTATCAAACATTTCTGCTGCTTGTTTCAGTGATCTGTGATGTTAGTTCTGTATCAAACTTCATCTCCTGTCTGACAGATACACAATACATCAGATATAGTGTGAGATCATACACAACCACGACTCATGCTTGATGTCCATTTGTAGGATTTAAAGCAACATTTAGAAAACATTTTCTAATCCTGATCATCATATGAATCCAGCAGATGACAATCTGATCTCGTTCCTCAGTTCCTGCAGTGAACTTCACAGATCTTTCTTTAATAGTCACTTTTTTAAATGACTTGAACAGCAAAGTATACTTTTTATGACAGCGTTTGTTAAGTTAGAAAACATGTTTTGGTGTTTAATGCACTGAACAGTTTGTTTTATTGATGTAATTGTGTGTTTGTGTTCAGTGTTGTTGTGTTTTGTGTCACTGTGGGCCTCATGGCACAGTAATACAGATCAGAGTCTGATAGAATAACAGAAGAGATCTCCAGAATCAACTGAGTTTTCTTCTCATTCAGTTTTCCAGAGAATCGATGATCGACATCCAAACCTTTAGACTTTTGTAAAACGTTCCTGTAGCGTGCAGAATGAGGAAAAGAAAACCAGGAGCTGATCCAGAATATTGGCGATACCAATAAAGATAAAGTGCTGAAGAGAAGTCACATGATAGAGAGATATTTTCCCCTTCTGTCTTATACATCTCAGTGTGAACCGGAGTGATATTCCCCAAACTGTTCACTGCAGAAAAGATCAAATATATGTTAAACACATGACATTTATTCCTTCAGCAGACACCTTTTTATTTTATAAGGAAATAAAGAAAACAAATGTTCACAAATTTGAACTGACTGTATAAGTAATATTATAAATACCTGCAAAGGAAAACAGCCAAATAAAAACAAACAGCATAATTTTCAGAGGTTCAGCTGCAAAAAAAAAAAAAAAAAAAATAACCACCCCCCCCCAGCCAACCCCCCCACAAAAATATTTCCCCCCCCCCCCCCCCCCCCCCCTCCCCCCCCCCCCAAAACAATAAAAAAAAAAAAAAATTGATTTGAAAAAACTTTCTTCAGTTTAACAAAGACAAAACTGAAGTCATTGCATTTGGAAATAAAGATGAAGTTCTCAAGGTGAACGCGTACCTTCACTCTAAAGGTCAAACAACAAAAAATCAAGTCAGGAATCTCTGTGTGTCTCTAGAGTCAGACCTTAGCTTCAGTAGTCATGTCAAAGCAACGACTAAATCAGCATACTATCATCTGAAAAATATTGCAAGAATTAGATGCTTTGTTTCCAGTCAAGACTTCATCACCAGCAGGGTGGATTATTGTAATGGACTCCTTACTGGCCTCCACAAAAAGACCATAAGACAGATGCAGCTCATACAGAACGCTGCGGCAAGGATTCTGAGCAGAACCAGAAAATATGATCATATCACACCAGTCCTCAGGTCTTTACACTGGCTACCAGTTACATATAGGATAGATTTTAAAGTTGTATTACTGGTATATAAATCGTTCAATGGCCTAGGACCTCAATACATTGCAGATATGCTCATTGAATACAGACCCAAAAGAACACTCAGATCATTAGGATCGCATCAGCTAGAAATACCAAGAGTTCTCTCCAAGCAAGGAGAGTCTGCATTTAGCTATTATGCGAGCGGCAGCTGGAACCAGCTTCCAGAAAAGATCAGATGTGCTCCCACAGTAGTCAAATCCAGACTCAAAACACATCTGTTTAACTTTGCATTTAATGAATGTGCACTGTGCCTCTGACCGTCCGACTGTTAAACTGTTAAAACATTATTTTTTACTCTTACATATGTTGTCAGCTATAGCTCCTCCTCTTAAAGCGACAGTGCAGTGTTTCCTTAAGCATTCTTACGGTATATGATCATGAAGATGAAACAACAGTGAATTATTTCATCTCAAACACATGATGCCCAATGAAGGTTTATGTCCAGAAGTTTGTATGTCTGTCTATTTGACCGCTGCTGTATTTTCTGTCATGATTATAAGACGAATATGTGGCTAAAGATCAGCAACTGTACAGAACTCAGACTGGTACAAAATAATAGTAAAATCACTGTATTTCTATTTAGTTGTAAGTTTGAATGCGTTGGGCCTGACTGAGGGAGATGTTTTCTTTGTTTTGGTCCTCTTGCATCACTAAGCAGGTGTTAACACATCCTGTCTTGTGTTATTTTACAGACAGAACTGTGGTTTGTCACTTCATGGATCACTGACTCTAGTTGTGTGTTCGTTTTTGTAAAGCGTCTGTGGACTTTGTATCGCTGTGCTCTTAACAGCACAGTAATAGAGAGCCGAATCTGACAGAGTCACAGATTTAATAGTGAGTGAAGTGGATGTGTGAGAGGTTGTCGACTGATACCGACCGTCCGACACGTTTCCTCCGCGAGTCTTAAAGCGAGCACCTTTAAACAGTAAATACTGAAGTTCTCTGTTAGGATTCTGTCTGTACCAGTAAAGATAAACATTATTTCTGCTTGTATTATATGTGCAGCTCAGCGTCACTGATTCTCCTTCTCTTCTCATTTTACCTTCTTCTTTTGGTATGATAGTGTCAGCAAACACACCTGCAAAGAGAATATGGATTAAGATTTAGAAGAAATAATAAAACAATCCTCTAGTAGAGTTGAGCACCGTTACAAAACTCAAATGTACCTGTCATGAGAATCAGCAGTTGACATCCGTCCATGTTTACATTAAAACATATATATTTAATAATAGAACAAAAAGTAGACATATAAATAAATGAATTTAGGCAATCCTCAAATCCTTCGTTTGAATGTGAATCCAGTTAGAAGATTATTTTTGCTGACACTGAAAATCAGATGCAGAAATATATTGTGAAGCTTTAACATGTGTTTGTAATGTGGGTGTGGTCAGAGATATTCCTGTAACCAATGAACATACTGGAAATGTTGTTTTACTACAAACATTCTGACTAAATAGGCCAAACTAAAATAACTACATTTAATATTCACTTGTGTACAATGATTTGAGTTATTAACTCTAAAGAAAACATATTCCTATATTGTGTGCACAGAAACAGCGCGTCATGTTTAAGTTACTTGTTTAAACGGATGTCTGGACCCTAAATATTGCATTTACTGCAAAAAACAACAACGATTACCAGATTATCGGCACTATACCAAGATGTTTCTAACACATGCTGGTCTATATAATGTGTTACCGTCAGATCTCTCGCCCGTCAGCTGAAGTGCCCTCATGCTCCACAAGAGGGCCCTCCACACATTACCCGGACCGCCATTACTCACTACATTCCCCATAATCCTCTGCTGGACTCATTAAGATCAATCAGATCCACCTGTGTGTTGTTAACTTGTTTAGTCTGCCTATATATACCCAGTGGCCTTCAGAAAGCAGGTAAGTGCAAACTCAGGGTAAGTTAACCCCGCAAAACGCAAGTAACCATAGTAACCATAGTAACCATAGTAACCATAGTAACCATAGTAACCATAGTAACCATAGTAACCATAGTAACCATAGTAACCATAGTAACCATAGTAACCATAGTAACCATAGTAACCGTGCACATTAACCATAGTAACCGCACACTGTGACCATAGTAACCGTGCATCGTAACCACGCTGTTTGTTTCTTTATTTGTTTTCCTTAATCACGCACAAGTTCGTAACACAGACATTAAAATGGCATGTCCGTTTATTCAGGAACCCGTAGATGAGGAAGCTGCATTCATTCAGAGAGAGTTACATTTTCTTCGGGAGAGAATATATGGTGAAGCCCCGTTTGGATGTTTTATTTGAGCGATACTGTTTTTCTTTACAGTCCGTTACATATATCCACACTCCGCTTCATCCTTACATCACAAACCTCACTCGTCGTGGCCGCGCTCTTACATCTGAGCAGATTCTTTGTGCGGCTTTACGTTTCTTTGCTAATGGATGCTTTCTATATAACAGCAGAGATGCAGAACACGTTAGCAAGGCAACTGTATGTAGAGCAGTAAGATAAGTGTGCATCGCTCTCAAGCACTTTTTATACATTAACTTTCCTGTGAGAGCCTTCAAAGAGGAGTTTCATAGGATTGCAGGGGAATGGTTTACATCTTTCTGAATTAGTCTGATCAAATAAATGTGGTCTTGCTGTCACCTCTGGAAGTAGATAATCAATTATTATCAATTATCAAGAACTATTATGTCAATGGGAAGTCCATCCACAGCATTAATGTGCAGGTACACTGACATGGTCTAATGTTTCCTAAAGTCAAAGTACAGTAACTCTAATGTCTTTGTCACTGTGAAGATCATATGTGATGCTGCACACATAATAACAAATGTGGAGGCTAAGTGGCCGTCTCGGTTCATGACTCACGGATATATGGTGAGTCATCTGTGAGCAACAGAATGGACCAAGGTAAGTGAACATATGCCCTGAACACATTGTCATGTCTGTCTGTCTGTCTGTGGAAAAGCACTAAACCAATGTGACCTTACAGGAGAGACCGATGGCCTTCTGCTGGGTGATGGGGGTTACCCGTGCCAACCTACACTCATAACCTCTTACCCAGAACCTGAGCCGGGACCCCAGCAGCACTTCAATGTGGCACACAGCAGGACAAGAGCCCGGGTGGAGATGACCATAGGCCTGTTGAAATCATGGTTCCAGTGCTTACGCCACCTCAGGGTGACCCTTGAAAGGGCTTGTGACATTATTGTGGCATGTGTTTTTCTTCATAATATTGCCATTATTAGAGGAGAGCAACACCCTGCCCTACAAATTCAAGACCCTGAGGAAGACCTCATACACTCTGGGGATTTCCAGGATGGAAGGGTGGTCCGAGACCTTATATGCTCCAATGTCTTTGGACACTAATACACCACACAAACACAGCACTGTTAAATAAACTCAATTTATTCAGATTTCATGTGATCTTCTTTAAGTCCTACAAATACAAAAGTGAAATAAATGTAACTATCAGAAAGGGCCTGTACAAACCAAGATCAGTGGCCTCTTACATATGACATCAGCACTTGTATCCTGGGGAGTGACAGGTGCTGATGAACTGTTACTGGTCGCCTCTTCATCCGTCAGAGAAGGAAGGACCTACATGAAAAAAATAGTGTATATTGGTGTATATATACAGATATATATATATATATATATATATATACTGCAACCTCCTGCAAGTTACCCAGAGTAAACACTCTCTCACAGAAACAACATGAAGACATTGGATCACAGTTGAGAAGCTTAAAGTTTTTGACTGTGAAACAACATTATGTATTATTATTTTTGCTTAGTATTTTAATACTAAGATACTTAAAATATATATTCATCATGGCTATCTCTGTTAGGTTTGTTGAGATGTTTGGAAATATTATTTTACCATGTAATCTACTGTATCATGAAGTAAACTCCTCCTTCTTACAGTTCTCACAAATGACATTCAACATCTTTTCTTCAAGTATCACCGGCAGCCATGTGTGTAAAATAACATTTGTTTATAGGTGATTTAATAACAGGTGGTGTTTTATTAACACTGTACTAATGTTATATAGCTTTAGCTTCAGTAATCCGACATACGAAGGGCTGGAAGTGTGGACACATTTACTGTTACATGGATCATTTAGCTTTAACAAAACAAGACTTTTATTTAAAGGACATCAACTCTCTTCTTCTTCTTCTTTTGTGTGTGAGAAAAGAAAATGTCTGCAGAAATGTGCTTGATTCTGAAATATTCTCACACAACAATAATAAGTTGTGTTTGTGTTGAGTGTTGTTGTGTTTTGTGTCACTGTGGACATCAGAGCGCAGTAATACACATCAGAGTCTGTGACTTTAACAGAAGAGATCTGCAGAAACACTTGATCTTCTTTCACTTCAGCAGAGAATCGAGGATCTGATTCCACAATTTGTGACTTTTGTAAAACTGTCCCAGTAACATGAAGAATGACAAAAAGAAATTCAGGAGCTGATCTGTGAGACTGGCGATACCACTGTACAGTATCTGCTGAGGAGTAGTTACAGGACAGAGTTATATTTTCTCCTTCTGCTCCAGACATCTCAGTTTCAACAGCTGTGATTCTACTCGCAGAGCTGTAACCTGTCAAGAAGAGCAAGTGTGTTTATTAGACAACAAAACAACAAATAAAAGCATCAAAGACAAGCAAAGATTTAATGCAGTTTAATGCAGGTGTCCAGTCCTGCTCCTGGAGGGTCAGAGCCCTGATTTAATGGAACTGAATTGTGAATATTGAACACTTACAGACAAGAGAAGAAAGTAAAACCAAACAGCAGATCATCATATTGAATGAGTTCATGTGCAGCACAAACTGATCCTTACACACTAAAGTTTCATTGTCAAGTACATGATGTCTCCTCTGTTAGCACCTCCCCTAAACACTGAACAATTCACTTCATGAATAACATTCAATTTCAATCCTCTCTTAATCTCTATAAGGTTCATTTATAGAGTTAAAACACAAAACGTGGAATGTGCACAAAAAGAAACAGGCAAATATCCATCTTTAGAAAGGTTGAGAACCCTGGTGTAAGGTGTTTAGCCTTGTTTTTACAGACACGGACTCGTACTGTATATTCATGTTTAATAGCCACACTGAGTGGGATGCTTTGGGCGATAGGGTTTGATTTGGGGTCAGATATGTTCTTACATGTAAGCAAGAGTAAGTTTCTGTTCAAGCGCTGAATATGGTTTTGTCACAGTGGGCTGCAGAGCGCAGTAATACACATCAGAGTCACACACATGCAGATGTTGAATTATCAGAGAAACTGATCGTGATGAAGAATCAAGTTTGGACTGAAATCTACTCTTGAATTCAGCAGCTTTATCTCCATCTCCATATTTAGATTTCAAAAGGATGTATTTTGGAGAGTCATAGTTGTGTTGTCTGTACCACAGGACAGTGGGGTTTGAGCTTGTAGTATTGTATTCACAGTCCAAAATAATGTTGTCATCTTCATGTGCAGATTGAAAACCTTTCGGCTGATGAACAGAATCCTGTGCTTTAGTTTCTGTGAGGAGAGAAAATGGTTGTTTGTCCGTCTAATAAGATAAAACAGTCCATAAAAATGTGTTTATAAAGGTTCAACTGAAACTTACCGGAGTAAAATGACAAAAGTATTAAAACAGTTCTCACAAAGTTTCTCATGGTAAAGCACATTATTTGTCACAGAGCGTTCACAACTAAACCTGTTCTCTACTGCTGCAGTTCATTTAAAGCTGTGATTTCTGTGACCTCTGCTGGTGAAAGATAAAAACACTTCTGATCTGTGTGTTGTGTTCACAGCTTTTACAGTAAAACTACAGACTTCAGTTTTCATAAAGTTGAGCAGCATTCAGAATTGAGGATGTGATACTAGAATTTAAATTAGGAGAGAAAAATGGGGGAAAAAACTGCAGAGGAGAGAGAAATCTGCTTTTTAAAAAAAAATTTTTTTATTTTATTTACCTGAGATGATGATGTAGATGAGAAGCAGGTGTGTGTTCATGTTTGTGAAGTCAGATCAGTTGTGTGTTGATGTTGTGTGTGATCTGAGCTGTAGATTTGTGTTACTGTCAGTCTCTGCACATCACACATAAAGTCACATGAAACAAAATATGCACTCTTCTGTCATCTGGGCAGTATGAGGTATAATCCACAGCTAGCTGTGAGTTAAAGGGTTTTAATGCACGATGTGGAGTCCTGAAACAACCCGACGTGAAGCAGAAAAATCCTTTAACACACGACTAGCTGTGGATTATTCTGCTTATACCAGGTCATTTGCCAAGTTAAAGCTTTTGTTGATGTTTACAGTGTAATTTTAGATCAAATAACAGGTGAAAATAACAGTTATTTTGTAACATAATTTTACCCATGTGTTAAAGGACTTTAATGCACAACCTCCAGCCAATCAGAATCCAGTATTCAGACAGACCATGGGATAAATAACATGGTCTTGTGTGAGTGTTGAGTGTGTTTGTGTGAGTGTTGAGTGTGTTTGTGTGAGTGTTGAGTGTGTTTGTGTGAGTGTTGAGTGTGTTTGTGTGAGTGTCTGAGTGTGTTTGTGTGAGTGTTGATCTCAGTGTGTTTGTGTGAGTGTTGAGTGTGTTTGTGTGAGTGTTGAGTGTGTTTGTGTGAGTGTTGAGTGTGTTTGTGTGAGTGTTGAGTGTGTTTGTGTGAGTGTTGAGTGTGTTTGTGTGAGTGTTGAGTGTGTTTGTGTGAGTGTTGAGTGTGTTTGTGTGAGTGTTGAGTGTTTTTGTGTGAGTGTTGAGTGTGTTTGTGTGAGTGTTGAGTGTGTTTGTGTGAGTGTTGAGTGTGTTTGTGTGAGTGTTGAGTGTTTTTGTGTGAGTGTTGAGTGTGTTTGTGTGAGTGTGAGTGTGTTTGTGTGAGTGTTGAGTGTGTTTGTGTGAGTGTTGAGTGTGTTTGTGTGAGTGTTGAGTGTGTTTGTGTGTGAGTGTTGAGTGTGTTTGTGTGAGTGTTGAGTGTTTTTGTGTGAGTGTTGAGTGTGTTTGTGTGAGTGTTGAGTGTGTTTGTGTGAGTGTTGAGTGTGTTTGTGTGAGTGTTGAGTGTTTTTGTGTGAGTGTTGAGTGTGTTTGTGTGAGTGTTGAGTGTGTTTGTGTGAGTGTTGAGTGTGTTTGTGTGTGAGTGTGTGTGTGTTTGTGTGAGTGTTGAGTGTGTTTGTGTGAGTGTCGAGTGTGTTTGTGTGAGTGTTGAGTGTGTTTGTGTGAGTGTTGAGTGTGTTTGTGTGAGTGTTGAGTGTGTTTGTGTGAGTGTTGAGTGTGTTTGTGTGAGTGTTGAGTGTGTTTGTGTGTTTGTGTGAGTGTTGAGTGTGTTTGTGTGAGTGTTGAGTGTGTTTGTGTGAGTGTTGAGTGTGTTTGTGTGAGTGTTGAGTGTGTTTGTGTGAGTGTTGAGTGTGTTTGTGTGAGTGTTGAGTGTGTTTGTGTGAGTGTTGAGTGTGTTTGTGTGAGTGTTGAGTGTGTTTGTGTGAGTGTCGAGTGTGTTTGTGTGAGTGTTGAGTGTGTTTGTGTGAGTGTTGAGTGTGTTTGTGTGAGTGTTGAGTGTGTTTGTGTGAGTGTTGAGTGTGTTTGTGTGAGTGTTGAGTGTGTTTGTGTGTTTGTGTTGTGAGTGTTTGTTTGTGTGAGTGTTGAGTGTGTTTGTGTGAGTGTTGAGTGTGTTTGTGTGAGTGTCGAGTGTGTTTGTGTGAGTGTTGAGTGTGTTTGTGTGAGTGTTGAGTGTGTTTGTGTTGAGTGTTTTTGTGTGAGTGTTGAGTGTGTGTTTGTGTGAGTGTTGAGTGTGTTTGTGTGAGTGTTGAGTGTGTTTGTGTGAGTGTTGAGTGTGTTTGTGTGAGTGTTGAGTGTGTTTGTGTGAGTGTTGAGTGTGTTTGTGTGAGTGTTGAGTGTGTTTGTGTGAGTGTGTTTGTGTGAGTGTTGAGTGTGTTTGTGTGAGTGTTGAGTGTGTTTGTGTGAGTGTTGAGTGTGTTTGTGTGAGTGTGAGTGTGTTTGTGTGAGTGTCGAGTGTGTTTGTGTGAGTGTTGAGTGTGTTGAGTGTGAGTGTTTTGTGTGAGTGTGAGTGTGTTTGTGTGAGTGTTGAGTGTGTTTGTGTGAGTGTTGAGTGTGTTTGTGTGAGTGTTGAGTGTTTGTGTGTGTGTTTGTGTGAGTGTGTGTTGTGTGAGTGTTGTGTTGAGTGTTGAGTGTGTTTGTGTGAGTGTCGAGTGTGTTTGTGTGAGTGTGAGTGTGTTTGTGTGAGTGTTGTGTGTTTGTGTGAGTGTTGAGTGTGTTTGTGTGAGTGTCGAGTGTGTTTGTGTGAGTGTTGAGTGTGTTTGTGTGAGTGTTGAGTGTGTTTGTGTGAGTGTTGAGTGTGTTTGTGTGTGAGTGTTGAGTGTGTTTGTGTGAGTGTTGAGTGTGTTTGTGTGAGTGGAGTGTGTTTGTGTGAGTGTGTGTTTGTGTGAGTGTTGAGTGTGTGAGTGTGTGTGTTTGTGTGAGTGTTGAGTGTGTTTGTGTGAGTGTTGAGTGTGTTTGTGTGAGTGTTGGAGTGTGTGTTTGTGTGAGTGTGTTTGTGTGAGTGTTGAGTGTGTTTGTGTGAGTGTTGAGTGTGTTTGTGTGAGTGTGTTTGTGTGAGTGTTGAGTGTGTTTGTGTGAGTGTGTGTTGTGTGAGTGTTGAGTGTGTTTGTGTGAGTGTTGAGTGTGTTTGTGTGAGTGTTGAGTGTGTTTGTGTGAGTGTTGAGTGTGTTTGTGTGAGTGTCGAGTGTGTTTGTGTGAGTGTTGAGTGTGTAGTGTGTGTGTGAGTGTCGAGTGTGTTTGTGTGAGTGTCGAGTGTGTTTGTGTGAGTGTCGAGTGTGTTTGTGTGAGTGTCGAGTGTGTTTGTGTGAGTGTCGAGTGTGTTTGTGTGAGTGTTGAGTGTGTTTGTGTGAGTGTCGAGTGTGTTTGTGTGAGTGTCGAGTGTGTTTGTGTGAGTGTTGAGTGTGTTTTTTGTGTGAGTGTCGAGTGTGTTTGTGTGAGTGTCGAGTGTGTTTGTGTGAGTGTCGAGTGTGTTTGTGTGAGTGTTGAGTGTGTTTGTGTGAGTGTCGAGTGTGTTTGTGTGAGTGTGTGAGTGTGTTTGTGTGAGTGTGAGTGTGTTTGTGAGTGTGTTTGTGTGAGTGTTGAGTGTGTTTTGTGTGAGTGTTGAGTGTGTTTGTGTGAGTGTCGAGTGTGTTTGTGTGAGTGTCGAGTGTGTTTGTGTGAGTGTTGAGTGTGTTTGTGTGAGTGTTGAGTGTGTTTGTGTGAGTGTGTTTGTGTGAGTGTTGAGTGTGTTTGTGTGAGTGTCGAGTGTGTTTGTGTGAGTGTTGAGTGTGTTTGTGTGAGTGTCGAGTGTGTTTGTGTGAGTGTGTTTGTGAGTGTGAGTGTGTTTTTTGTGTGAGTGTCGAGTGTGTTTGTGTGAGTGTCGAGTGTGTTTGTGTGAGTGTCGAGTGTGTTTGTGTGAGTGTTGAGTGTGTTTGTGTGAGTGTCGAGTGTGTTTGTGTGAGTGTGTTTGTGTGAGTGAGTGTGTTTGTGTGAGTGTCGAGTGTGTTTGTGTGAGTGTCGAGTGTGTTTGTGTGAGTGTCGAGTGTGTTTGTGTGAGTGTGGTGAGTGTGTTTGTGTGAGTGTTGAGTGTGTTTGTGTGAGTGTCGAGTGTGTTTGTGTGAGTGTCGAGTGTGTTTGTGTGAGTGTCGAGTGTGTTTGTGTGAGTGTTGAGTGTGTTTGTGTGAGTGTTGGTTGTGAGTGTGTTTTGTGTGAGTGTCGAGTGTGTTTGTGTGAGTGTCGAGTGTGTTTGTGTGAGTGTTGAGTGTGTTTGTGTGAGTGTTGAGTGTGTTTGTGTGAGTGTTGAGTGTGTTTGTGTGAGTGTTGAGTGTGTTTGTGTGAGTGTCGAGTGTGTTTGTGTGAGTGTTGAGTGTGTTTGTGTGAGTGTTGAGTGTGTTTGTGTGAGTGTTGAGTGTGTTTGTGTGAGTGTCGAGTGTGTTTGTGTGAGTGTCGAGTGTGTTTGTGTGAGTGTCGAGTGTGTTTGTGTGAGTGTTGAGTGTGTTTGTGAGTGTCGAGTGTGTTTGTGTGAGTGTCGAGTGTGTTTGTGTGAGTGTCGAGTGTGTTTGTGTGAGTGTGGAGTGTGTTTGTGTGGAGTGTTGAGTGTGTTTGTGTGAGTGTTGTGAGTGTGTTTGTGTGAGTGTTGAGTGTGTTTGTGTGTGTGTGTAGTGTGGTTGAGTGTGAGTGTGTTTGTGTGAGTGTCGAGTGTGTTTGTGTGAGTGTCGAGTGTGTTTGTGTGAGTGTTGAGTGTGTTTGTGTGAGTGTCGAGTGTGTTTGTGTGAGTGTTGAGTGTGTTTGTGTGAGTGTGAGTGTTTTGTGTGAGTGTCGAGTGTGTTTGTGTGAGTGTCGAGTGTGTTTGTGTGAGTGTGTTTGTTGAGTGTGTTTGTGTGAGTGTTGAGTGTGTTTGTGTGAGTGTTGAGTGTGTTTGTGTGAGTGTTGAGTGTGTTTGTGTGAGTGTGTGTTGTGTGAGTGTTGAGTGTGTTTGTGTGAGTGTCGAGTGTGTTTGTGTGAGTGTTGAGTGTGTTTTGTGTGTGTGAGTGTTGAGTGTGTTTGTGTGAGTGTTGAGTGTGTTTGTGTGAGTGTTGAGTGTGTTTGTGTGAGTGTCGAGTGTGTTTTGTGTGTGAGTGTGTGTGTGAGTGTGTGTTTGTGTGAGTGTGAGTGTGTTTGTGTGAGTGTTGAGTGTGTTTGTGTGAGTGTTGGTGTGTTTGTGTGAGTGTTGAGTGTGTTTGTTGTGTGTTTGTGTGAGTGTCGAGTGTGTTTGTGTGAGTGTCGAGTGTGTTTGTGTGAGTGTCGAGTGTGTTTGTGTGAGTGTTGAGTGTGTTTGTGTGAGTGTTGAGTGTGTTTGTGTGAGTGTTGAGTGTGTTTGTGTGAGTGTTGAGTGTGTTTGTGTGAGTGTTGAGTGTGTTTGTGTGAGTGTTGAGTGTGTTTGTGTGAGTGTCGAGTGTGTTTGTGTGAGTGTGAGTGTGTTTGTGTGAGTGTTGAGTGTGTTTGTGTGAGTGTTGAGTGTGTTTGTGTGAGTGTTGAGTGTGTTTGTGTGAGTGTTGAGTGTGTTTGTGTGAGTGTTGAGTGTGTTTGTGTGAGTGTTGAGTGTGTTTGTGTGAGTGTTGAGTGTGTTTGTGTGAGTGTTGAGTGTGTTTGTGTGAGTGTTGAGTGTGTTTGTGTGAGTGTTGAGTGTGTTTGTGTGAGTGTTGAGTGTGTTTGTGTGAGTGTTGTTTGTGTGAGTGTGTTTGTGTGAGTGTCGAGTGTGTTGTGTGAGTGTGTGGTGTGTTTGTGTGAGTGTCGAGTGTGTTTGTGTGAGTGTCGAGTGTGTTTGTGTGAGTGTCGAGTGTGTTTGTGTGAGTGTCGAGTGTGTTTGTGTGAGTGTCGAGTGTGTTTGTGTGAGTGTCGAGTGTGTTTGTGTGAGTGTCGAGTGTGTTTGTGTGAGTGTCGAGTGTGTGAGTGTGTGTTTGTGTGAGTGTCGAGTGTGTTTGTGTGAGTGTCGAGTGTGTTTGTGTGAGTGTTGAGTGTGTTTGTGTGAGTGTCGAGTGTGTTTGTGTGAGTGTTGAGTGTGTTTGTGTGAGTGTGTGTTTGTGTGAGTGTCGAGTGTGTTTGTGTGAGTGTGAGTGTGTTTGTGTGAGTGTCGAGTGTGTTTGTGTGAGTGTCGAGTGTGTTTGTGTGAGTGTGAGTGTGTTTGTGTGAGTGTTGAGTGTGTTTGTGTGAGTGTCGAGTGTGTTTGTGTGAGTGTGAGTGTGTTTGTGTGAGTGTGGTGAGTGTGTTTGTGTGAGTGTGAGTGTGTGTGTGTGTGTGTGTGTGTGTTGAGTGTGTTTGTGTGAGTGTGTTTGTGTGAGTGTTGAGTGAGTGTGTTTGTGTGAGTGTCGAGTGTGTTTGTGTGAGTGTCGAGTGTGTTTGTGTGAGTGTCGAGTGTGTTTGTGTGAGTGTGGGTGTGTTTGTGTGAGTGTTGAGTGTGTTTGTGTGAGTGTGTGTTTGTGTGAGTGTGTGTGTGTGAGTGTGTGTTTTGTGTGAGTGTTGAGTGTGTTTGTGTGAGTGTTGAGTGTGTTTGTGTGAGTGTTGAGTGTGTTTGTGTGAGTGTTGAGTGTGTTTGTGTGAGTGTTGAGTGTTTTTGTGTGAGTGTTGAGTGTGTTTGTGTGAGTGTTGAGTGTGTTTGTGTGAGTGTTGAGTGTGTTTGTGTGAGTGTTGAGTGTTTTTGTGTGAATGTCTCAGTGTGTTTAGTGACTGTGGGCCTCAGAGCGCAGTAATACACAGCAGAGTCACTCACATGAACATCCTGAATCATCAGTGGGGCGTTTTTTGTTGTGAGGTTTTTTGTGGCAGAAATTTTCTTCTGATATTCAGGCTCAGTTGTTCCTTTACCAAGGGTGTGATCAGCTTAAATGTAAATTCACTCAGAATGAATGCTGGTGATGTGTTTGGCAGCTGTTTGTACCAGAAAAGATATGCATCTGTTGCAGAGGTAGAAAAACTACACGGTAGAGTAACTTGATGTCCTTCATTTGCAGTCATTTCTCTTGGAGTCTGTTCAACACTGTCCTTCCCCTCACATGCTGAAAAAAACAGATTTATTCATGAATCATTTAAATATACTGAAGATCTCAAACAGATATAGTGTCAATAATAAAACAATATCCTCACCAGAATAAAGTGCTGTGAAGATAAGAGTAATGATCACTAGTTTTTCCATCATCACTTACACTCACTGATCAACTTTAAAACTGTTTTCTTCTAGTGAGTCTCTGTGTGTTTAACATGTTTTCTCTTTGTGTTGTCAGATTCTCACATCACAGACTTATATTTGAGGAGCGATGCCCCCTTCTGGGCAGAAACTTTAATAGTTTGAGCAATCTACTTTGAAATGAAATTACATAAACTGTGTTGCCCCCAATGGACAAGTCTGTTTTGGACTCAAGGTGCAAGTGTAAAAATACACCAAAAATACAAAACACATAAATAATAAACACAACATGACAACTCAACATCAAAAAGCACTATAGCCAGTCCTAAAACACACTCATTCATTATTTAAGAGTTTGACTGAAATGGGTATAAAAATGTTTCATGGATTATATTGGATTTCCATCTTCAGAAGGTTATAATTCATATTGTGCAGAACATGCAATGAATCAGTTTAGATGAAAATCTGCACACAGAGTGTTTCCTGAAGAACACTGAACATACAGCGACTAAAGGGACATTCAGCATCACATCAATGACTTGATGGTTTATCGTGAGTTAAGTCGCCATTATGGTGATCAGTGTTTGCTTTATTTGACCTCTTCACCCTTGAGGTCACTGATGTTATAGCAGCTGTCATTGTGTTTGTTTATTATATGACTCATATGGAATGCTTGATTCTGATTGGCCAGTCGTGACATTCCTAGGGTTTTTATTTTTATTAACAGCTGCTTAAAACTAATAACATCCTGTAACCCGGATGCTGCAAATCATTATTTCTCTGATAACAACCGGCTGCTTGTACATCATCCCTCACTGAAAACATGCTTGTCACAGCAGTGAAAGTAGAAATGTGATCAGATGATTTTCTCTGTTTGTGTGTTTTAGTATTTAAATGAAGAGACATAGAGATTCTAACTCAGTTTTTCATCACTTCTGTCATTAAACACCTTATGTGCTTTATGCAGGAATCTCAATATGAAAAGTGTTTTAAATACATAATGTACTCAACAGCTGCTGACTTTTCACATATAAACATGAAGAATCAGCCTCCTAATCTCAACAGTGGTGACCATCGAATGAACCGCTGCATGCTGGGTACCATCATAGAACAAACTCATCCGTGACTCCCAGCATGCATTGTGACATGAAGCTTTTCATTTGGTCGTCAGCGCTGTTGAGATTAACAGTCTGATTCTTGATGTATCGGCGTGTTTAACTCAAGCTGAAGTTTATGATGTTTAAAATCCTTTAGGACGTCTGTCTCAGTTATAGAGTCATGATCCAGTACAGACTACAGCATCCACAAGCAGAAGAAAACACTTGTCATCAGTATATAAGATCTGATTGAAAACATTACAGTAGATGATGCACATCTTCAATAACCGTAATGTTTTATATGACGCTTTATCTTTTCCATTGTAAGATGTTCACACAATTACAACAGTTAAAAGCTAAAGAAAATCTAAACTAATATAAGAAACCATCGGTCAAGAGCCTCACTAATACAAACACTGATGACCACAATGAAGACTCAACAATAAAACATCAACCTGTGTAAATGTGAACAAGAACTTGTAGATGTCTGACAGAAATGAAGTGAAAGTGGTTTGTAATAAGTGAAGATGGTTTCTGTGTGTTTGTGGAGTTGTTTAATGGTGAGATCTTGACAGATGTAGATGTTGTGTTTCTGTTGCTCTTTTCTTTTTTTCTGTCGTTCTCCTCTGTTAAAATGCTATTTATTGTTAAATAAACCTGAAAATTGATCAACTGGAAAAACGCTTCACAAATACAGTGAATAAATATTAGAGATGTGCTTCAGTGGAATCAGAATAGTCACGTCTTGCCTAAAGTCAAACCGCACGCGTGTGTGTGCATGTGGGGACGACACCAGTGGCCTGTAACACAAAGTTGGTTTGGGTTTTTTCAGGTAAGTTCACGTTTAGTTTGAGCAGATGCTACGTCTTTGGGCTCCAGAAGGTGGATTGGTTTTGAGTGAGTTAATAATATAAATAATAAATCATATTTTTGCCCGTCTGCTACGCCACTGCCCATATAACCAGAATGACATGATTTCATATTGCATTACACCTCTGAGAAGATTTGACTGTGAGATTGGTGGTCGAGTCAGACTCCTCCTATCAAAGCATTGAATCTTCCTCTGTTCGGGGTCACCCCTAATAAATATACAACACATGCAACAAGATATTACACTTGATTTGATTGTGAAATAGTGAACATTTAATACAATAATAAATCATAATAAAAACATTTCAGTGGACTCAAATGAAACAAGTCCACACAACTAAGAGTTTGCAGTCAAACAAACGGTTAAGGATTGTAAAACACACAAATATTTTCTGTCATTTTCACTGTAAACTGTTCAGATGTTTTTTAAGGTAACCACAGCTGACAGTTGGTTTAAAAACTACAGAATTTCACTGTAATTTTATGGACATTTTTTGTGAAATCAGATTCATTTATTTCATTAATCTTAATTTGATTTATGTGAAGAACATTTATATTATTGTATTTGATTCATTTGTTTGTCTTATATGTTCACATGTGTCTCTCTGTGTGCAGCTGCAGGTAATGAACCGTATGAATCTCATATATTTGGGGATGTCACATGTATTATTACGGATATCTACTGCGTATTTCAATGAGTTTAATTTCATACACAACCACACACAGGTGTTGTGTTATCATTATTGTGTGTTATAGATTGTGGGTTTGATGTGGTTTGAGATCAAAGTGAAAAGTGAATTTCAGTTTTTGTTCAGCGTCACATAGACTTTGTATCACTGGGCTTCACTCTCAGAGCACAATAATATAAAGCTGAATCTGACAGAGTCACAGTGTTAATAGTGAGTTCAGTAGTTGTGAGTGTTGTAGTGGAACTAAACCGACGATCAGAGGGGTTCCCAACACCACCAGCCGATCCAGCTCCTTTATACAGTAAATACTGAGGTTCTCTGTTTGGATATTGTCTGTACCAGTAAAGATAAACACCACTGCTGTCTGTTTTATATGAACAGCTCAAGGTTACAGTCTCCTGTTCTTTCTTTATGATTATTGATTCTTTATTTGGACCGATCTGATCTGCAGACATCACACCTGAAACAAACAAACAAGAATATTCAACTTATTATTATTATTAAATTATTTGCAACATTGATACTTGAATTATATTATTATTATTGTCCAGTATGTTTTTATAACTATTGTCATCATACAGTACATATGTTACCTGAGATGATGATGAAGATGAGAAGCAGGTGTGTGTTCATGTTTGTGAAGTCAGATCAGTTGTGTGTTGATGTTGTGTGTGATCTGAGCTGTAGATTTGTGTTACTGTCAGTCTCTGCACCTCACACATAAAGTCACATGAAACTTCCTGCTGTCTGTCAGATGATGCTGATGTGACTCTTCTTCTTTTCTTATGTTGATTTAACATGATTTTATTGAATAATGAGTAATAGAGATCCAACGACATTAACACATTTTCAAAATGACCAGGAATGCCTAGCATCCCAAAAAATGTCCCACCTGCAAATTACGCTACACTGAAAAATAATATTCTTGAGAGTTAGTAAATATTACCCAATGCAAATCAGTTCAATTTACTCACATATATTAGGTACCAAAGTAAACTATATGCAAACTTACTGAATGTGAATTGAGGAAACAATTTGCACTGAGTTAGATTGAGTAGATTTTATTCTATGTTTTTAAGTAAAGAGCATCTACATTTATCAGCTATGAGTCATGACACACTAAAAGAAATGAGATCAAGTCTACCTTATATTTCTCAATATGAATTACTTATAAAAGTTGAGTAATATTAGTTTACATGACCGACAACAGTTCATCTACTTATTATAAATAATTGATATTGAATAATAAAACAATAAATATGACTTATTCAGAGAAGCTTGAATTGAGCTAATAATGGTCAGAAACAGGAGATCGCATCAATCGCTTTGATTGACCAAATAACAAACGTCTACAAAACCCCTTTATGACAATGAACACAAGAATCATTTGATGTCTCAGTTATTGTGATCAGTGTTCAGTTTAGTTGAGCTCTTGACTCTTGCACTTCTCTTTTATCAGTCACAGCTGTGTTATATGTGCTTCACTTCTTTCTTAATAACAAGACCGTTTGCTACATAATAGAAGTTCGAAATTAAGCTTTCTTTGTTGATTGTCACCATTGTTGAGTTTCATAAATCAAATTTAAAATTGACTCCACTCAGTCTAGCTCAGAAATTCACAACTCAACAGCTTCACAATAAACACTAATCTGATTTACATTTGCTACGGCAAATAAGGTTTTAGTTCAACATCTTAACAGTCAGAGATGTCACGGGGACATAGGACATGTGTAGAGCGTCAGACTCTCGGTCAAAGTCAGTTTCAACCCTCTGAGCAGATTTGAGAATGCATATCAAAATCAATAGTTTATTACCTTCATGGCTTCATATCTGCATGTTTCTCTGTATTTCTTCATTTCTGCATGTTTCTCTGTATTTCTTCATTTCTGCATTTTCTCATGTTTCTCTGTATTTCTTCACTTCTGCATGTTTCTCTGTATTTCTTCATTTCTTCACTTCTGCATGTTTCTCTGTATTTCTTCATTTCTTCATCTCTTTTCTTCTGCATGTTTCTCTGTATTTCTTCATTTCTGCATGTTTCTCTGTATTTCTTCACTTCTGCATGTTTCTCTGTATTTTGTTCCTCTATTTCTTCACTTCTGCATGTTTCTCTGTATTTCTTCATTTCTTCACTTCTGCATGTTTCTCTGTATTTCTTCACATTCTGCATGTTTCTCTGTATTTCTTCATTTTCTCTTTTTCTTCACTTCTGCATGTTTCTCTGTATTTCTTCATTTCTGCATGTTTCTCTGTATTTCTTCACTTCTGCATGTTTCTCTGTATTTCTTCACTTCTGCATGTTTCTCTGTATTTCTTCATTTCTTCACTTCTGCATGTTTCTCTGTATTTCTTCATTTCTTCACTTCTGCATGTTTCTCTGTATTTCTTCATTTCTTCTTATTTCTTTTGCATGTTTCTCTGTATTTCTTCACTTCTCTTCATATCTGCATGTTTCTCTGTATTTCTTCACTTTTCTGCATGTTTCTCTGTATTTCTTCATTTCTTCATATCTGCATGTTTCTCTGTATTTCTTCATTTCTTCACTATCTGCATGTTTCTCTGTATTTCTTCATTTCTTCACTATATTTCTGCATGTTTCTCTGTATTGCTTCATTTCTGTCAATCCTCATCGTCCATAGAAAATGATGCTCTGATGTAATGCGATATGTATCGATAGTAGAAACAATGATCATCAACGCTGTGATTGGCTGTTTTTCGCCCAGTTTTTCTCCCAAGCAGAACAAGAGCTTTTAATGGAAGGTTATGCCCAATTTGAACATTTCATTCAAACAAATTAAATGCGTAAGTGGTGTCCATGTTAGATGTTTCTATCACTTTCTACAGTATGTATTTTTTGTTTACTTCATTTTTACTTATGTCAGAGCCACCACGGGACCCACTAGAACATGGGAACAAGTAAATGTCAAGTACAAGAATATTCTACAAAATGGTAGCCTTTACGTCTTATACAGTCCATATTTTAAAAGCCGCTGTTAAATGATCTGTCTATTTATGACAGCCACCAAGAAAAAGGCTGAAAGATTACAGGTGGTGGTCCTGCACCCACACAATATACCCCAGCAGAAGAGCTGGCCCTTGGGTTGAATTCAAACCGACTCATTGTGGAGGGCATCCCTGGGGGCAGCTCTTCCTTAGACCCAAAGCCAGGGACCAGTAGCAGCAACACTTTCATTACTGTTAGGCTAAATGAGCTTTCAATTCTCTTGTATACTGTAAAATGGTTTGTTGCTGCATTAAATAAAGTATAATCCAAATGGCTGGTACAGTCATTTCAAATGTTTGTGCAAGTGAAAACTTCTAGTTCATTTAAAATATGTTGCCACGAGTAGTTGATCACATTCTTTTTTTAACAGTGTAGTTAATTGTAATGACATTATTTCCCAAGTGACAAGTGGTGCATGAAGCATATGCAGTAAGTTGTGTTTTTTTACATCAAAAGGGAAGAGTCCAACACTTTGTAATACCCATTTATTTCCATTGCACAGGACGGTGAAGAAACCCTCTCAGATGACTGTCCTTTGGAGGAAGAACATGCAAGTGCATAAATAACTTGACCCTAATTTGTATATACTTGTGTACCTATTCTTTCTGTCTACAACATGAGTTGCAGGAGTCCACACCTAGAGAAAGGCCTACAGAACAGTCTGCACAAAGAACTGATACAGAGGTGGGCAGTGTTTTGTTGCATGAGGCATGTTTTGACCCTTTTTTTCACGAAAATGCACAGGGTGACATCCGTACCCTATATAAACGGCATCTTAAACAGAAAATTTAGTATTTTAAGTTGAAAAAAAGAGAAATTAAGAGGAGAAATAGAACTCGACATCTTGAAAAAGAGAAAAATTGCACTGGAGATAGAGATGCTTCAAAAGGACCTTCAGAGTAAGTGCTAATACACTATCACACATCGTAGTATTTCTGACTTAAGATAACTATCTCTTATTGCAGGCAAAAGATGACTTGCTGGCTTTTCTTTATAAAGAATATTTTCAATAAAACTCAAGGGAACTAAGTATATTTGTCTTGTCTTTTATTATATTCAAAAATGGTGTTCCACAATTCTGTCCTGTGCAGCTCTGCCACTAGGTTGGTCCAAGTGCACTGGCTGGAGGTCATCATCAGGCTGAACCCCCACCACAGGGGTCCTCTCCTTTCTGATAGTGGCAATGTTATGCAATATGGCACATGCAACAATTATGTCACAGGCCCTGTCAGGTGCAACTCTCCCTTTAGTTGCCCAAAGGTCATTTCAATGCGTGCCCTTGTCCTGGCTAGAGCTGCATTGTAACAGGTTTGGCTCAGGGAAGGGCGTCATAAAATACTGCCTGCAGGCATAGCCCCTGTCTCCAAGCAAATCCCGTCAAAATCCCCTGTATAATGGAAAAATGCCAGTTCTGTTAGACTCAGCATAATACTGTGTATAATACTGTGAGCTTGAAATGTATGTTCCCTTACCACGTTCAAATAATGTGCATAAATGTGACTGTCTGAAAGTTCTTGAGTCATGCACTGATCCTGGCCATTTTGCTTCCACATTGGTGATATGGAACATAGAGTCAGTCACACACCATCTAAGAGATTTAATTTAGTCAACTGCATACTTTCTGATTTCGTTCCAATTTTTTCACTTATCAGGAATATTATAAATTGTAATAGTAATTTACCTGCACATTTACACTGTGAACCCCCTTTCGGTTCACAAAATCCCCCTCATTGGGGCCTGGTGGGGTCTTGATGGGGACGTGTGTGCAGTCTATGGCACCAATAACGTTAGGGAAGCCTGAAGGACACATACTGTTAGTCATACTTATTGGTATGGTCATGATTGCATGTCCTTATCAATTATAAATGTACCTGCAATAGCAAAAAAATCCTGCTTTACAAGTTGGGGTCTTAAGTGGCTTGGAAATACCACAAAAACCCCTAAAAACTGCTTGAGCACCAGGTAAACTTTGCGAATGGCACGACAGACAGCACTTTTCACAAAGTTCTCTGCATCTCCAATAGTGTAAAGGAAAGTGCCACTCGCAAAAAATCTCAGGCCAATGCACACAGTCTGTGCTGTTGTTAAAGCCCGACTCCTCCGTGTTGAACACGTAATGTTTGGTTCCAACAAATGAATGATGTAAATAACAACCTCAGGAGAAAAACTGTATCTCTCAAAAATGACACTATCGCGCTGCGCTAAAGGATCCTGTCTATCACGCAATACGCGATTCATTTGAAAAGCTCTGCGAATTATTCTTGCACCTTGTTGCTGTCGTATAAATGGACAAGACATGGATGTGACAGACTTACCTATCTCCTCCGCTTATAAAGCCGCAATCTAATCCTGTTTACATGAAGTTAGCCTGCTCCCGAGCAGGTTCAAGGTTACGGACCTGTTGCTATGACAGCAAGTCCAGGATGAGCGTCCAAGAACCGAACAATCCAAGATCATGCCAAATCATCAACAATCAAATCCAGCTAACCGAGTAAGCGACGTACGAAGAACGGGCCCCAGGTTAGGTTCTATGGACTCTCTCACACTTATCAACACTCGAATTATCCTTCACACTACATTTCCCAGAAGTCATTGCCTGGACCGATTGTTTAATCACCTTCACCTGTGTCTTGTTATGTGCTGCACCTCTCAGTTATACTTTGCGAAGTTTTGTCAGTTTATCTGCCCACCTGTAGTTCATCATATGATCTTCTCACACGTGGAGAGATCAATGCTGACCCCTTGAGGATGACAAGTGAACTCACTACACATGTAAACCCTCAACACGTCAGTACAATCTGTAAATGTTTTTTAGTAGTAATCTGAATTTTAACAAAGGTCTGAAGCCACTGAAAGCTTTGTCAGCATATTCACAGCGGGTTTAAGTCACATCCAGATCCTGAATCATTAAAGAAACAGACAGTGAGGACACAATTGAGATTTGCATTAAATCTCTCAGTCAATTCTTCTTCTTTGCTCTCAGATAAAAGAGAACATGTGAGAATGAATTGGCACAAATGCAGGTAAATTATTTATATTCATTTTTAAGTGAACCCTTTAAAATAATATTACCCAATTATCACTGTGATATGAATCGCATTTGATCTTTTAAATCCAAATCACTTCAGATCCAATGAATCAATACTTTAATACAATAGTATCATTTAAATAAAACAACAATACTGTTCAATTCATTGAGATCAGCTCTGTCTCACTGACTGCTTGTTATTATTATAACTCACTTTTATTGACTGCAGTGTTTATAACACATGAAAATGAGTCAAATGTACAAAACCCGACATTAAATAACAACAAATAAAGACACAAGCTTGAATAAAAGAACTGTAGCAGGAAAACTGTGTGTCAAAATAAGTTATTTATGTGTGATACTGTCATAGTGTTGTGTGTGAGGTTTGTGTTCAGTGTTGTGTGTGAGGTTTGTGTTCAGTGTTGTGTGTGAGGTTTGTGTTCAGTGTTGTGTGTGTGAGGTTTGTGTTCAGTGTTGTGTGTGTGAGGTTTGTGTTCAGTGTTGTGTGTGTGAGGTTTGTTTTCAGTGTTGTGTGTGAGGTTTGTGTTCAGTGTTGTGTGTGAGGTTTGTGTTCAGTGTTGTGTGTGAGGTTTGTGTTCAGTGTTATGTGTGAGGTTTGTGTTCAGTGTTGTGTTTGAGGTTTGTGTTCAGTGTTGTGTGTGTGGGGTTTGTGTTCAGTGTTGTGTGTGTGAGGTTTGTGTTCATTGTTGTGTGTGTGAGGTTTGTGTTCAGTGTTGTGTGTGTGAGGTTTGTGTTCAGTGTCGTGTGTGAGGTTTGTGTTCAGTGTTTTGTGTGTGAGGTTTGTGTTCAGTGTTGTGTGTGTGAGGTTTGTGTTCAGTGTTGTGTGTGTGAGGTTTGTGTTCAGTGTTGTGTGTGAGGTTTGTGTTCAGTGTTGTGTGTGAGGTTTGTGTTCAGTGTTGTGTGTGTGAGGTTTGTGTTCAGTGTTGTGTGTGAGGTTTGTGTTCAGTGTTGTGTGTGTGAGGTTTGTGTTCAGTGTTGTGTGTGTGAGGTTTGTGTTCAGTGTTGTGTGTGTGAGGTTTGTGTTCAGTGTTGTGTGTGTGAGGTTTGTGTTCAGTGTTGTGTGTGTGAGGTTTGTGTTCAGTGTTGTGTGTGTGAGGTTTGTGTTCAGTGTTGTGTGCGTGAGGTTTGTGTTCAGTGTTGTGTGCGTGAGGTTTGTGTTCAGTGTTGTGTGTGAGGTTTGTGTTCAGTGTTGTGTGTGTGAGGTTTGTGTTCAGTGTTGTGTGTGTGAGGTTTGTGTTCAGTGTTGTGTGTGTGAGGTTTGTGTTCAGTGTTGTGTGTGTGAGGTTTGTGTTCAGTGTTGTGTGTGTGAGGTTTGTGTTCAGTGTCGTGCGTGAGGTTTGTGTTCAGTGTTGTGTGTGTGAGGTTTGTGTTCAGTGTTGTGTGTGAGGTTTGTGTTCAGTGTTGTGTGTGTGAGGTTTGTGTTCAGTGTTGTGTGTGTGAGGTTTGTGTTCAGTGTTGTGTGTGAGGTTTGTGATCAGTGTTGTGTGTGAGGTTTGTGTTCAGTGTTGTGTGTGAGGTTTGTGTTCAGTGTTGTGTGTGTGAGGTTTGTGTTCAGTGTTGTGTGTGTGAGGTTTGTGTTCAGTGTTGTGTGTGTGAGGTTTGTGTTCAGTGTTGTGTTTGAGGTTTGTGTTCAGTGTTGTGTGTGTGAGGTTTGTGTTCAGTGTTGTTTGTGAGGTTTGTGTTCAGTGTTGTGTGTGAGGTTTGTGTTCAGTGTTGTGTGTGAGGTTTGTGTTCAGTGTTGTGTGTGTGAGGTTTGTGTTCAGTGTTGTGTGTGTGAGGTTTGTGTTCAGTGTCGTGTGTGTGAGGTTTGTGTTCAGTGTCGTGTGTGTGAGGTTTGTGTTCAGTGTCGTGTGTGTGAGGTTTGTGTTCAGTGTCGTGTGTGTGAGGTTTGTGTTCAGTGTCGTGTGTGTGAGGTTTGTGTTCAGTGTTGTGTGTGTGAGGTTTGTGTTCAGTGTTGTGTGTGAGGTTTGTGTTCAGTGTCGTGTGTGAGGTTTGTGTTCAGTGTTGTGTGTGTGAGGTTTGTGTTCAGTGTTGTGTGTGTGAGGTTTGTGTTCAGTGTTGTGTGTGAGGTTTGTGTTCAGTGTTGTGTGTGTGAGGTTTGTGTTCAGTGTTGTGTGTGAGGTTTGTGTTCAGTGTTGTGTGTGTGAGGTTTGTGTTCAGTGTTGTGTGTGTGAGGTTTGTGTTCAGTGTTGTGTGTGAGGTTTGTGTTCAGTGTTGTGTGTGTGAGGTTTGTGTTCAGTGTTGTGTGTGAGGTTTGTGTTCACTGTTGTGTGTGTGAGGTTTGTGTTCAGTGTTGTGTGTGTGAGGTTTGTGTTCAGTGTTGTGTGTGTGAGGTTTGTGTTCAGTGTCGTGTGTGTGAGGTTTGTGTTCAGTGTTGTGTGTGAGGTTTGTGTTCAGTGTCGTGTGTGTGAGGTTTGTGTTCAGTGTTGTGTGTGTGAGGTTTGTGTTCAGTGTTGTGTGTGAGGTTTGTGTTCAGTGTCGTGTGTGTGAGGTTTGTGTTCAGTGTTGTGTGTGTGAGGTTTGTGTTCAGTGTTGTGTGTGAGGTTTGTGTTCAGTGTCGTGTGTGTGAGGTTTGTGTTCAGTGTTGTGTGTGTGAGGTTTGTGTTCAGTGTCGTGTGTGTGAGGTTTGTGTTCAGTGTTGTGTGTGTGAGGTTTGTGTTCAGTGTTGTGTGTGTGAGGTTTGTGTTCAGTGTTGTGTGTGTGAGGTTTGTGTTCAGTGTTGTGTGTGAGGTTTGTGTTCAGTGTTGTGTGTGTGAGGTTTGTGTTCAGTGTCGTGTGTGAGGTTTGTGTTCAGTGTTGTGTGTGTGAGGTTTGTGTTCAGTGTTGTTGTGTTTTGTGTCACTGTGGGCCTCATGGCGCAGTAATACAGATCAGAGTCTGATAGAGTAACAGAGGAGATCTCCACATACACATGTTTGTCTTGTTTTACAGCATGTGAATAGAGACGATGAGCAGGTTCAGATGTGTTTGAATATTCTGTGACTGACAGCAGAAACTCTGGTTTTGTGTTGAGATTCTGTCGATACCACTGGAGAGAGCTGACAGTGACACCACTAGTGATGGTGTATTTACAAGAGAGAGTCACATTTTTACCCTCAAACTCATGTTTTTCTGTAAACAACGACTCTATTGAATCAGCAAACAGAGTTCCTGTGGAAACAAAAGAGTATCAATTGATCAAGCTGTAAAATAATTATTTTGTACATTTTTACTGTATGTTTTTATTTTTATTTTGACTGAAATGTTGTTTGAATTATTATCTCTTACCAATGTAAAGTTGTATTATTATCCAGGTAAAGAGAAACATGATGTGTTCAGAGATTCTGTATATACTGAAGAAAACAACATCAGATGATTCAATCTGTCACTCTCATCTGTAAATAAGCTCCGCCCACTGCTGATGTATAATGTTAAAAAAACATTTTGTAAACAAAAAACTAATTGATTGATGATAAAAGTCCTAATAAGAATGAATAAAGGTCCTTTAAAACAGTTTAAAAGCATCTCAGACTGAGACCTCAACAAGAAGACTGAAACAAATGTCGAGAAACATTGTTTTCAATAAATTCTAGGAAAAAGGAGTCTACTTTAAGCATGATCAAATATAACAAAGGTTCATTTAAAGGAGATTTATTTACCACAGTTTGCTTTTACATTTACATTTGTGTTAATTCATAGTTTTGATCAAATGTGAGGAAAAAACCTTTAAGCCGTTTATGTGCTCATATCATGTGTGTTAGCAAACATCAATAATAATATCAAAACAACATCATAACATTACAGGCATGTTATTATTATTATTATTATTATTCAACAGTTACATATAAAGAACGGAACATTTAAGTCAACATTAAATATACTTTACCTTGAATTGCCGTCATTAAAATTGATTTTTCCTAATTCTCTTCCCTTTCCTTCGATTAAAAAAAAAAAGAAAAAAAAAATTACTAACCTCACTATTCTTAGCTTTGTATACTGTGCTAGGCTTTAATGGACTAGTTTGATGCACTTATGTATTTTGTTGCCTATGTTGTTATAATTGCTTCCAATGTTTCCTCATCTGTAAGTCGCTTTGGATAAAAGCGTCTGCTAAATGACTAAATGTAAATGTAAAAGTAAATG
This sequence comes from Barbatula barbatula, assembly GCA_037178815.1. NCBI lineage: Eukaryota > Metazoa > Chordata > Actinopteri > Cypriniformes > Nemacheilidae > Barbatula > Barbatula barbatula. The sequence goes on along the minus strand of JAXOFQ010000042.1, from coordinate 76,098 downwards.
TATCAGACAGATGATCAACCGGCAACAAATATTGTGCCGATGAAAAAGAGTCAATTTACTGTTTACATTTGACATTGTGAGACTGTTAGTTTTCTCTGAACTACACACAGATGTAGGAGGAGTTTATCACCGTCTACAGTTCTGACACACGGTGGACAAGATGTGAAATTACATGATTTCCTCTAAAAGTATTATTTTCCCCCTGCTTGACTTTCTACCAATAAACCTTTTTGAGTTTATATATTCTGCATATTCTAAATATGTTAGAAATGTATACGGACGATACTGTATTGTGCAAAATGACAATGTTGTTACCGTGACAGGTGACAGGTGTTACCGTGTTTTATTTTATTTGGGGCTGAATAGATTGTGGTTTTGATTATAGTTTGTGCTTCAAGTTAAATGTGAAAATATCTTTAAGGTTTTTGTACGACGTGTTTGATGTTTTGTGTCACTGGGCTTCATCTCTCAGAGCACAGTAATATAGAGCTGAATCTGACAGAGAAACATCATTAATATTGACTTCAGTGGATGTGTCTGATGCTGTTGCTTTAAACCGTTGATCTGAAGTATCTTCAGCACTCAATGATCGAGCACCTTTATACGCTAAATACAGAAGATCCCCGTGAGAAAACTTTCTGTACCAATAAAGTCGAACATCATTGCTGGTTGTACTATATGAACAGCTCAGTTTTATATTTTCTTTTTCTTTTACGATGATTGTAGTCCCTTTATCTGGCTCGATTTTGTCCCCAGTCACCAAACCTGTAAACAATAAACACAAAATAAAAAAATTATTTAAGCAAAGTTGGAAAAAACGAATAATATTGCAACAAAAGTAGAAAATCAATGAAATATTGAAAGCAATATACCTGTTGCCATAATAAGAACCAGTAAACAGCATTCATTCATGTTAAATCAGATGAACTCAGTTCTGTGTTGAGTCTTTCAGATCTGTGTTTGTGTATCAGACTCTGTGAGTCACTGAAGATCAGATATAAAGACAAACATCAACTTCCTGTTCTGCTCCTATTGGTCATCATGAGGGTCAAACTGATCATGTATCTGGTGAAACCGGATATATTGGGTTTATATGGTACTTCTGTACGGTGAAATGTCTCCACCTGGAGCTAAAACATTTATATTGAGCATCTGAGATGTGAGAAGTTTTCAATCATAAACCGGATACTTCAAACTCTTCTGTTGTGGTGACATTAAGACATTATTCCTCTGGGTTTTACCATTGAAAAGATTTTTCTTACAAAAATATTTGTTATTATAATTTGTCATACATTAACTTTATTTGTTTTAGTAACATTCCCATTTATTTTAAATAAACATATTTGCATTAATCGAGAAAAACATCATCAGCATAGAAATTGACTGTAAGTTTATTCTTTTCTCAAAACAATCATGACATCATCACATGTATTTGTTTTGTTTTTGACTCTTCTCACCATCAGTCATGTTTGTGTTCAGTGTTGTTGTGTTTTGTGTCACTGTGGGCTCCAGGGCGCAGTAATACACATCAGAGTCTGTGACTTTAACAGAAGAGATCTTCAGATCCACACTGCCGTCTGCTTTTCTGTGTTTGATGGAGATTCCAGAAACTGGAGGATCAGCTTCAGTTATGACGCCTGAATAATCCAGTATAAGAAACTGTGGTGCTGAAGCTGCATATTGACGATACCAGTGAAGACCACAGAACAGAACCAGTGTAGTTACAAGACAGGGTCACATTCTCAGATTCAACTGCAAACACTGTATCTCTGTACGGACTGATGACTTCTTTAGCTCTGTAACCTACAACACAACATTATATGAGTAGAGTTCAAATAAGAGTATAGTGATATAATGATGAATGAATATTTTACCTTCAGTTACAGTCAATAATAGAAGAACACAAGTCAACATGACAGAGGAGGTTCAGACACACTTGTCTCAGGCAATTTCAGTGATCAACATTACAGATCATTGTGTTTCACAGGTCTGTGTTAAGCTCCACCTCTTGACATTCTCAGATGACAGATGAAAATATACAGTTAAACAAACGATACAGCTGGTCACATTACATTTGGTCATTTAGCAGACACTTTTATCCAAATCGACTTACAAATGAAGCAAATAATGAAGTTAATCGATCAACAGAAAGGGCCACAATAATGTTCTACTGCTATGAAACTGGTCCCATTGAGCCCAACACAGTAACAAGTGAAATGAAAACAACATACAGCCAACAACTCCATCACTAGAAGTCAAGGGTCAAGAGCTCAACTAAAGGAAACACTAAACACTGTCAGACTTTCTCCTTCACATCTTTTCTTGACTGTGTTTGTTAACAGCAGGTGTTAAAGTCCCCGTGATCCCCAGTATGAGGTGTGTGCTTTATATGATGCTGGTGAGGAGGGAGATTGGTGTGATGGCTTACTTGATGTGATGAGGAGGATTATGGGAAATAAGGTCTAAATTGTGAACAGATTATAGATATTGAACATTATTGAACAAAACTCTTTTTTATTAACTTTCAGTTCCCTTTCGAGAGCGGTCACTTCGACATTGCGGAGACCACATATGAAACTCCTCCTCTTTTTCACTTTTCCTGAAGTCCTATAGGATAACGGGAGTAAAACTGGCCAATTGTCGCAAGACATGTACAGTATGCAAATACTGACGAATCTAGACAGTATAAATACAGTGCATGTGACGACAATTCCTCAGAATCTTCTTTTTCACGCTGCCATCGTTGAAGACGCAATGGCTTCATACTGTCGTCTTTGCGCAGGTCCCATTGGCCAGCAGGATACTCACAAGCACTGCATTGCCTGCCTGGGCCTTGCTCACCGCGGAGGATGCATTCTGCCAGTCTGATTGTGCGCACTGTGCGGACCTGCCGGCGCGTGTCTCGCAGGAACATCGCTCGTGGACTCATAGGGTCGAGGCTCACCGCCGCCAACGAACGGCTGGTGAGTCCACCCATTCCACGAGGTGCCGGCGACGACCCGGCTCCGGGCCCCCGTCCTCTGCCGTCACCTCATTCCCCAGTCCTCTACGTGGACGAGAGCCTTCGTCCCCCGCCTTCCATCGCGGACGCCGTTTCCTTCGGCGCTGAGGAGGACTATGACTCCATGCCCATCTCTGCAAGAGGAGTGCGGCGTTTTTCCCAGACGTCCACGAGCACGTGGTGAAATCCTGGTCTGCACCTCAGTCGGCTCGCGTTCACGCTGCTACGCCAGCCATGTTCGACCACGTGGTCGGGGCTGAAGCCCACGGTTACGTGCGCATGCCACAAAGCGCACTGCACAAGCTATCAGCAGGTCTATGGGGTCTATGGTCGTCCTCCACCGTCATCTGTGGCTTACGTTGGCGGATCTAAAAGATGCTGATCGTAAGTCCCTTCTCAACGCACCGATCACTCCCTCCGGCCTCTTTGGTGACGTCGTGGAGTCGGTAGTAGAGCGTTTTGGTGAGGCGCAAAAGCGCGCCAAGGCTATGAGTCACCTGCCTCGACGATCTTATCAACCGTCTCCCAGAGCCCGCTCTTCATCCGCGCCTCACTCCTCGCAGAGACCCGCCAAGCAGTACGCGGCTCCCGCACCGGCTAGTCGAGGTCGCGAGCCGGACGTCCCTCCTAAACAATGGTCGGGCCCAGCTAAGAAGAAGTACGGGCCGAACAGACATCCGCGCTACGACGGCGGAGCTTCATCGGCTGCCAAGCCGTCGTCCTGACGGACCTGGGAAGAGATGGAGAGAGTCCGTGAGCGTGCCGGCGGCCCCCAACGCCGCTGTTTGCAACAGTTTCCCCCCGCGGTTGCTGGCGATTATTGCAATGTTGTAAGTGTTGTTGTGTGAATGCAATAAAAACAAATACCTGCTCACAGGAGGAGCTCTTCCCCCTCACCCACACAATGCTGCGTCCCTTGCCCTGCCATGGTGCAGCGCTAAGCCGCAGTATAACCAGCCTTCCCTCGTCCACAGAGGCTCCCATGGATGAGAGACCGCTGGATTCTCACGCGCGAGCCATTTTCCCGCCAGTGCATTTAGCCTCGCTGGGCCAGCGTGCTCCCCTAAACGGTCCGCGGACGGTAACCCCCGAACAGATTCGGCCGTTATGTCTGTTTCTGGACGCGTGGAAAGCTATTCCAGTCATCTCTCTCTGGCTACTAAACGTGATAGAACACGGGTACTCCCTGCAGTTCAGGCGCAGACCTTCCCACTTCAGGGGTGTGGTTCCGTCGCTTACGTCAGCGCAAAACGCGCCTGTGTTGAGGCAGGAAATCTGCAGCCTGCTCGCGAAAGGAGCGATCGAGCGTGTCCATCCGAACGAGTGGGAAAGCAGGTTTTACAGCCGGTATTTTGTAGTGCCAAAGAGAGATGGTGGTCTGCGTCCGATTCTGGACTTGAGACCCGTCAACCGAGCGCTTCACAAGCAAGCGTTCAGAACGACAACTCTAAAACAGATCCTGGCACAAGTGCGTCCCGGGGACTGGTTTGTATCCGTAGATCTGAAGGATGCGTACTTTCATGTTCAGATAGCCAACCGCCACCGAAGGTTCCTGCGATTCGCATTCGAGGATTCAGCGTACCAATTTGCTGTCCTCCCATTCGGACTGGCATTAGCTCCGCGCACATTCTCGAAGTGCGTGGACACGGCGCTTTCCCCTCTCAAACGAGCAAAATGCGCATTCTCAATTATCTGGACGATTGGCTGATTTTAGCCCACTCTCGGAAGGTGCTAATCGGTCACACGCGGATGCTGCTTTGTCACTTGACATCCCTGGGGCTGCGCATTGAACATGCAGAAGAGCAATCTCACACCGAGTCAGTCTATAACGTATCTGGGGGTATGTTTCGACTCAGTGGAGATTCGCGCTCGCCTCTCCCCAGAGCGGACGGAGTCCATCTCTTCAGCTCTACATTTGCTCAGGCCGGGCCGGTCTGTTCCCCTGAGGGAGTTCCAGAGGCTTTTGGGTCTCATGGCATCGGCGGTCTGCCGCCTAGGTCTCCTGCACATGCGACCACCACAGTTCTGGCTGAAGGCTTGGGTTCCATGGAGAGCATGGTCCTCGGGTCGGGCGCGAGTCCCGGTTACACTCAGTTGCCTCGGCGCCCTGAGTCCGTGGCCCGACCCAAGCATGTTCAGTCGGGGAGTTCCCCTGGGGCTGGTGACGAGACGCACAGTCGTTACGACGGATGCGTCGTCCTCGGGATGGGGGCAGTGTGCGAGGGCATGCCGGCATCTGGACTTGGTCACAGTCTCTGAGGAAATGGCACGTAAATCGCCTGGAGCTAAAGGCGGTGTCTCTAGCTCTTCATACTTTCCAGTCGAGGCTGGAGCAGAAACATGTTCTGATTCTCACCGACAACATGTCCATGGTTTCGTACATAAATCGCCAGGGAGGGATCCGTTCCGGAGCTCTTTTCAAATAGGCGGCGGGTCTCCTACTGTGGGCAGATCGGCATATACTCTCTATCAGAGCAGCGCATATCCCCGGTCATCTGAACCGCGGAGCGGATATGCTTTCGAGGGAGGGTCTTACGCACGGCAATGGAGGCTTCATCCCGACTCAGTCCTGTTAATTTGGGAACGCTTCGGGAAGGCGTAAGTGGATCTATTCGCGACAAGCGAGAACGCACACTGCCTGTTGTATTTCTCGCTGATCCAATCCCCCATGGGGAGCGACGCGCTGACGGCGCGTTGGCCGGACGTTCAGCTTTACGTGTTTCCTTCGGGGAAGATTTTACCCCTAGTGCTGTGCAAAATCAGAGAGGAGACGGCGTCGGTGATTCTCGTCGCTCCGTTTTGACCGAATCAACCATGGTTTCCGGACCTGAGGAAGTTGTTGACGGTGCCACCGTGGCGGATTCCCCTCAGGAGAGACCTGTTGTCCCAGGTGAACGGCACAATTTGGCACCCCAGTCCAGAGTTGTGGCCGCTTCGGGCGTTCTAACTAAACTCCCTCAGCATGTATTGGAAACTATTTCGGAGTCTCGTGCGCCGTCTACCAGACGTTTATACGCTCTAAAATGGGAGGTGTTTGCTAAATGGTGCAGCAGTAACAATATCGACCCGGCGTCCTGCCCCTTTTCTGATATTTTATCTTTCCTGCAGCACAGGCTGGACAACGGCGGCGTCCCTTCAACGCTGAAGGTTTATGTGCCGGCTATCGCCTCATTTCGTTCCCTGGTTGATGGGCAATCGATTGGTAGGCACATGCTGGTGGTCAGATTCCTCAGAGGAGCTAGGAGACTTTTCCCCCGCGAACCCCTTCGGTGCCGCCTTGGGACTTAGCGCTGGTGTTGAAGGCTCTCTCTTCTCCCCCTTTCGAGCCTTTGGACCCGGCTTCTGTAAGAGAGCTCACTCTAAAAACCGTTATCCTTCTCGCCCTTGCTTCGGCTAAGCGCATAGGGGATTTACAAGCGCTCTCAGTCGGCGCTGATTTCATTCGTTTTGGACCCGGCGACTGCAGCGTCACTCTCCGGCCGAAATCGGGTTATGTGCCAAAGTCCATGTCTACCCCTTTTAGAGCGCAGGTCATTTCTTGCCCGCTTTGTCTTCCGAGTCGTCAGACTCGCAGGATGCTAACGCTCAGAGAGCGGTCTGCCCGGTAAGGGCCTTGCGGGCTTACATTGATCGCACTGCCGGGATTCGGCAGTCTGAGCAGCTTTTATTTGGTGGGGGTACTAAAGGCCAGGCTGTCTCAAAACAGAGGCTCTCTCACTGGGTGGTGGACGCTATTACCTTTGGCGTACGAGAGTCAGGGTCAGATCTGCCCCTCCGGTATCAGAGCTCATTCGACTAGGGCTATCGTCTCTTCGTGGGCCTGGTCTAAGGGCACATCTATTCAGGACATATGCTGTGCAGCTGGCTGGTCTTCACAGAACACCTTCGCCAGGTTCTATAGATTGGATGTGTCCTCGTTGGCTTCTCAAGTCCTCTCGGTGAGTGCTGATCACGCTTATCTTCTACCTTGTAATGTATTGTGCTACACAGTTGTTGCCGCATTGCTGTTTACACTGGGCTTGGTGTACTTATGTTCGCTATTATATCGCCCGGGATTCCGTGCTGGGTCTACTGCTGTGGTGTCTGCCCTGTTCAGCGCAGCCCGCTGCGTTCGTTGGGGTTGGATATGCACATTTGCCAAGAGACAAATCTAGCAGTTCATTGGTGTGTTCAGTGATCTAGCAGTTCATAGGCCGGTTTCAGCCAATCAGTTGTTAACGCTTGGGGCGACCTCGCGAATGGTTGGTTTGTTTGCTCCACATACTTTGTGTGTTATCCCATTTGTCGGGCTGTTTTTGCTAGCTCGCGGGATTGTACTACCGTTCCATATGCGGTCTCCGCAATGTCGAAGTGACCGCTCTCGAAAGGGAACGTCTCCGGTTATTTTCGTAACCTCGGTTCCCTGAGAAGCGGGAACGAGACATTGCGTAGAACGCTATGTTCGCCGCTGATCTCCGGGCAGGCGTTCTATCGTAGATTCTGGGGAATTGTCGTCACATGCACTGTATTTATACTGTCTAGATTCGTCAGTATTTGCATACTATACATGTCTTGCGACAATTGGCCAGTTTTACTGGCGTTATCCTATAGGACTTCAGGAAAAGTGAAAAAGAGGAGGAGTTTCATATGCGGTTCTACGCAATGTCTCGTTCCCGCTTCTCAGGGAACCGAGGTTACGAAAGTAACCGGAGACGGTGTTACTGTTGTAGAATATTCTAAAGTGTTCTTGCGTGTTCAAAATTGGAGGGAGGCCAGTCAAAGTAAATCTTGAAGTTTATTGATCAGAAGATTCAAAAAATACAACAGCTGTTGGGTCAGTTGCCTCAGAACAAAGGCTCAACCAACGCCCAGTTTTACAATTCTGGATATATTTATATTATTTGTCGCCGGTCTCTCTTAGTGCCTTTGAGTGACGTGTTGTCTGGTATTCGTCCAATCAGCTCTTAGTCCATTGTTCTCTGAGTTTCTGCAAAACATCAAATGACAACCCACACACCCCAATTCTACCCAGCAACAACATAGTTTAAAAGGTCAGACAATGGAATATGTGTGTGTGTGAGCATATTTTTCAGTTGCATGCATATATCCTGAGACCTCAGCTGTCTCCTGCCACTTCCTCTTTCTTTTGCATGCTACACCCACGCCCCACTTCCTCAATATCAGCCCTTAACTTTTCATGGTTAACTCCAACACATTATTTGAGGTTAAGGGTTATTGTACGCAAGTAATAGAATAATAAAACACTTTTAAAAGTAATGATGCATATAGAATAATACTGCATATGAAGCATATGAATGAATAAAAGTGATAATGCATATGGAATAATACTGCATAGGAAACATTTGAATGAATATCCCACACTGTATCCTGTCTTATACAAAGCTTTGTGGTTTACATACAGACAGTGGCGGAGGTAGGGTTTTATATATCGGGTGGCCAGGGGGACCAAGGCTACTTCAGGGGGTCCACAGACCATGACATATAAAGTCAAATAAGTTAACACATTGTATTAGCAATGTTTCTATTATATGTAAATTGTCAGTATATTTCTTTCTAATAAAATATAATAAAACAGAACATTCATATTCACAGGACCACTAAATAAAAACCAAATGCAATGACTTGCACACTATTCAAATCCCATCCATCCACGTGTTAGTTTAAAATACCTTATAGAATCTGAAAACTGTTAAAGATTGACTCTCCTGAAGAAAATGGGTCTGGTTATATTAGACAACATATGTTTACAAAAAGTCTCTTATACAGAATTATAACTAAATTCATCAAAGTGCGCCAGTTTAAAAGTTAACATACAGCTGATTCTTAATCCAGTATGATGTTATGTTAACAACTAATAACAGCGTTTGTGATAAACTGTTGAAGACTTTCTTGTTTGATCTGAGATCATAAATTGTCCAGTGGTCTTCTGAGAAATCCTCCAGATCCTCCACAATCTTCTACATCTTTGACCTCTGTCCAGTAGTGACTGTAAAAGGTTGAGATTCATCTGATGAGAATTGAGAGACACATACACAACTATTACAAAAGATACAAACATTACTTGACGCTCAAGAAGTCAACACAATATAGTTTAAGTCTGGTGGGTGTAAATCTTTAAACTAAATAAAACAAGTGATTTCAACAACATAATGTGAATTGAAACTGCTCACCCAACCCAAAGGTTTACATGCACATGAATTTTAAATGTATAGTGTTGACGTCTTGTGCATCATGGGATGTTTGTATTTTTGTTTTGTAATAGTTGTGTATGAGTCTCTCAATTGTCATTAGTGTGAAAAGATGAATCTCAACATTCAGTCACTGAGGAACAAGCGTCAATGTAACCAGGCTAAATAATGAGAAACCCGATTTAGCTGTGTAACCCGGTCACAAAGGGTTAACTTTTACTTTCGTATCTTTGATTGATTTGTAAGTGAGCAAATGGGTGACTTCTGAGGCAGTGAGCTGACCAATCAGCTGCTAGCTAGGCTTGGTTACAGTTACGTCTCTAGTTTCGTGTCTGTGCACGTTCTTCTTTCGGCGCCAACACTCAAACATAAGAGGCTGCGTTAATATCCACTTGATAAGACGGAAAAAACGGAGTTCTGTAATCATTATTGCTTATACTGACTACACTGTGTTGTAATATGGAGTGTGAAAGGGAGCTGTGCCTGAATCCACTGGTTGTTACAGAACTAAAGGCAGTGAATTCCGCTAATATGGTGAGTTGTTTATTTGGCGCTAGGACTCTGAGTTCGCTAGTATTTATGTTAACAGGCTTTGATGCCCATTTGTATTTATCCTATTCTGCTGAGTTTATTATGAGTTCGCTAGTATTTATGTTAACAGGCTTTGATGCCCATTTGTATTTATCCTAGTCTGCTGAGTTTATTATGAGTTCGCTAGTATTTATGTTAACAGGCTTTGATGCCCATTTGTATTTATCCTAGTCTGCTGAGTTTATTATGAGTTCGCTAGCATTTATGTTAACAGGCTTTGATGCCCATTTGTATTTATCCTAGTCTGCTGAGTTTATTATGAGTTCGCTAGTATTTATGTTATCAGGCTTTGATGCCCATTTGTATTTATCCTAGTCTGCTGAGTTTATTATGAGTTCGCTAGTATTTATGTTATCAGGCTTTGATGCCCAGTTGTATTTATCCTAGTCTGCTGAGTTTATTATGAGTTCGCTAGTATTTATGTTAACAGGCTTTGATGCCCATTTGTATTTATCCTAGTCTGCTGAGTTTATTATGAGTTCGCTAGCATTTATGTTAACAGGCTTTGATGCCCATTTGTATTTATCCTAGTCTGCTGAGTTTATTATGAGTTCGCTAGTATTTATGTTAACAGGCTTTGATGCCCAGTTGTATTTATCCTATTCTGCTGAGTTTATTATGAGTTCGCTAGTATTTATGTTATCAGGCTTTGATGCCCATTTGTATTTATCCTAGTCTGCTGAGTTTATTATGAGTTCGCTAGCATTTATGTTAACAGGCTTTGATGCCCAGTTGTATTTATCCTAGTCTGCTGAGTTTATTATGAGTTCGCTAGTATTTATGTTAACAGGCGCTAATGGGTAAATCAGTGTAAATGTGCTTATTGTGTAAAGCATAGGTAGAGCGTCTGCTGTGTTCATATGTTAATAGGGTAATTAGGCTAGCGAAATACTGGTTAATGCCTGTGAAACCAAAAGATTATTTCTTGTGGGTTATAAAAAGAAATGTTACCTTTCCATACTGTTGCTATATGTTTAGTTTAAGTGATGTTAAAGATTGTGGTTTAAATGTGAAATGTGGTCACTGGAAGTTAAAGAGGTATATTTTTTGTGCATTATTTCCACTGTTTCCGGTGCAGTGGAGGATAAATAAGCCCGCTTACACCTTAATGCCTCTAATTTAAAGTGATTAATGTTTACATGCAATTTATGCAGTATTATTCTTCGTACTGTTAATGTAAGTACGGTTTCATGAAACTTGAATTATAAATGTGTGTTTTAATATAGGATGCAATGTTTGATACTATAGAGAGATGTTTTTGTATTGCATTATAGGTACTGAAATACGATCTCAACTTATTTTGAAGTAGCCTGCAGCAGTCCATTTATTCACTGAATGGTAATGAGAGAAATGATTTGGCCTTATTTATAGGTCAGGTTTTGGTAACGAGTTGGAAACATCGTGCAGAGATCCACACGTTCCCCCAGAGATTTATAGATTCCCAGTCTAGGTGGCGAGCCAACCGTGGTTGTGATTCTGACTTTAAACGGATTGCCAGGGTCATCTTCATCTTCATGGTGGTAGGACGAACACTAACACAAACTGAGAAAAAGGGCTCCAACGGTAAAAACTGAACTCTTGTCAACAAAGGCAAGTGGAACCAAGAACGAACTGAGCTCAAAGAAACTGGAAGAAAAAGGGTTTTGTTTATGTGCATACTTCATTATTTTAGTTTGTTATTTTTCATAAATGTTTTCTGCTATGTATGTACCAGCCCTGTGTATTTAATACAGGTTATGCAAAACGTCATTTTGGTGTGGTATTCCTTTGATTGGCATTCAATTCTCAGGCAATTTGGCGTCTTCTGATTCTGGTCCAAATTATTAATGAAAATCTCAGACTACATTAGACTACAAAATCTGTGCATTATTACTACTACCTCGTAATAAGGGTTACATCAACAATCCTGAAGAAGCAAAGATTGTGAAGGATTTACACCATTAAACTGTCCACAGGTATTCAGACAACACAACTATTACAAAACAATGTCTGGGCACAAGCAATAGAAAATACTTGTTTTCAATGCGGTCGATTCAATATCGATTTCTTTAATATTTCCGCAAACACTGAACGTTCATTAACTTGCATGTTATTGTTACTACTATCTACTAGATGTCACTTTTCCTTTAACAACGGGTGGATGTTACAACAGAGACTCATGTGATAGCAGCCTCTCTTTACAGTTTATTTTGTGTCTTATACTTTATCTTAAATGTTAAATAACCTGTTCTGATCTTCTTTTAGAAATATTGTGAATAGAAATGTAATGTTAACATCAGAATGGATACCCAGCTCTACTCGTACAGTATTAGGCATCAGGTGTGCAGGTATGTGAAGTCTTGAACTGGATTAGTTTTTAAATGTAGATAATTCTGTGTAAAAACTTTGTTAAAAACGTGTTATGTGAAATAACTCCAAAACAAACTTACTTTACTTTTCTTAAATTTTCCGATTTATGAGCACAACTCTACAGTATATAAGATTTTAAACTTCTCATTTTAATTTTGATGCCAGCAACATAAATAAATATATGGGACAAAGACAAAAACCTCTTGTGTACTTCAGAAAGAAAAACAGTAAAACCTTTCTTCATTTGGCAGACTTACAAGTAGGAAACACAGATCTCAGAAAAATCTTTTAACAGTCAGAACGTTCAAGACACAGAACCAGTCAAAGTGACTGAATTAATTTAAAAAAAATGTATCTGAAGGTTTGGGAGTAAATGTTTGAATGAACTTTTCCAGTTGAAAATATAATTGTGCCAAAATATAAATTTCTTTCATGAGAAAACAATAATTGTATTTATATACATGTACACATTCATATAGATTTGAATCAAAGGGTGGCCATACTGAAGATGAAAAATGAATGGTCGTTTTGATTTAAGATGCTTTTAGTCACAACATCACTCATAGTTACAAATGTGTAGCTCCACGGTTTTGATAAGTTTACTATAAAAGGTGAAAAAACATAAGTGTTTGCAAAATGTTAACAGGTATTGTATATTAAAGATTTATGAATCAGAGAATGGATGTTAATACAGCTGTTGGCCTCCTCAGCTCCAGAACAGTGATTACGTCAACCGTCAATGCTGCTTTGTGTTTCATTGGTGATGGAGAATTTGTTAACTTTGTGGCCTTTAGTTGGTTTGAAGTCTTTTGAAATGTCATGTTGTTGTCTTCCAAGCGCAATGCAAGCCCTCCGTCTGACTCCAGAACTCAGTAAAGGTGATTCCTTCAGTTTTCTCGTCTCTAAACAAATTGGGAGAAACAAAATCAAATCCCTTTCAAATTCTCTTGACAATTAACAAAACAAACAGTTTTTGGCTTTAAATGGTTTCATATAAAGTAGAGAAAACACAACTCTGTCCCCTGTAAATATTAGATAGTTATTACACACTCAAATAAAGTGGCAGAAAATATAAAAAATGAGACCCAATTTGGTAATCCTTCTAGTTCTAAACGGAAAGAGTGAAAGCCAAAAAGTGTTTTGAGGCGAAACTCTAGATGAAATACTAATCCTTTAATACTAGTACATTCATACTGCCCATGTTTAATGAAAATCTTTTGTTCTGAAGAGTGCCATGTGCAGGAGGTCCTGCATTTACACAACCAGCAACAGAGACGTAACAGTAAAGTCAGTGGAGCTCATGTCATCCATACATATTTGTTATAACTTATTATGAACTAGTGTCATTTGTATAAGACATTTTAAGTGAAATAAAACTGATTCAATGTCATAATGAAATTATATGAAACTACAGTGATGTTCATAACTGTTACAGACAACCAGAACGGTCAACTTCTAACAACATCAAAGAAAGAAACAGACGACAAAAATTGAAGTTGCTGGCAGTGTGAATGCACGAACCAAATGGTTATATTACACACTTATATTATGTATATATTTGTTTCAACGTTTAGGGTACACACATAAGAGGCATAGGGTTTAACTCATCCTCCACTGTGGATAAAAGTGTAACAAACTACTTTTAAGGACTGATTCCTCACAGTCGTCTGTTTGTGTTGTTTATCTTAAGACACAAAATGGTCAATTCGGGAACATTTGAAGAGAGAAAGAGGCGCACATGGTTTAAGACACGAAATGTGAATCCGGCCTAAGACATTATTATCAACTGGGAGTGATGTGTCTACGTGCAAATACGGCACAATACCAGTAGACATAGACAGTTGTATTGTACAATGCAGACAACACAGTTTTGACACACATGGAACCCCAGACAATCAGCCCTAACAAAAAGACAATACGGAAACAACAAATAAACTCACCCTTAGCCGGCTCTGTTGTGGAACCTGAAGTGAAGACAGAAATTCATGTTATGTGATGTTATAAGACAATTTCTCAACGAATTTATTCAATTAACTTGAAGTAGTGGTCAGGAGAAAATACATTTGTCTTTTTAATGGCGGGGAGCAAATCAGGTTTGTGGTGCATATCGGCCACCTACTGTACTGGAGTGTACATGGGCCAGAGATGAACCATGCGACGTCATAACAAGCACAACAACTTCACTTATGAGACACAGGTGCATTAACATCAGCAATGCTAACTTTACCTTCCATGACTTTTCCCAGCGTTCTGCAACATGTTTGCAATGCCTTCAGAAAGAAGACGCCAGGCAGCTGCTCCACGATCTCGCCTTAGGAGAGCACTGCTGATGTATTGTCAAGAGTATTATTGCTTATAAATGAATTGTACCCTAGAAATGCATTGCTAGCCCACACCTACATATATTATTGAGAAGTGATGACCAATGAAAATGATATATTGTATTAAAATAGGCTACTAAATGTAATTGTATGGCAATATGACATCTATGCTTTAATACAGACTACACAAATGTGAACGCATACGGATTCAGTGACGCAACGACATAATGCATGAAGTAATGTCATATGTTTTATTTACAGCAAACTGGAGAATAAACATTTAACGTGCTCATCCATGCAAGCAGTGAACAATGCTTTGTAGCACATATTAACAGACATTACTGTGATGTGTATTTCATGTTGTTTTGTGCTCATTCCCAACACTTACGGAGAAAACGACAGGTCACGTGTTACACAAACATTAAAAAGCGAGACTTCTCGCCTGCACTACCCCAATGCACCCGGGGCACCCCGGAACCTGAATCATATTGATTTCTCTCTCTCACTGTTAATAAAACTTGTGCCGTCGTGTCTCTTACCTTGCCACACATCTCACAGGTTCACTTTACGCTACACACTTTAATAAATGCTACCGCGACGCAAAGAAACGCGTTGATGGCGAGTAATACTCAGTATTGAAAACACCTGCCTGCAGTTCTCCGCTGTGCTCCTGTATGAACTGATCCTGTCCCGGGGGCTCATGGGATATAGAAGCGTCCCAAGCATCTGTCGCTGGGTGCTTCAGAATGTGGGCGTAACCAGGAAGACATCCGGGAGTTTCTCACCTGCTCTTTTATGAACACTGAGGATTGGGACACTACTGTGTTTTCTCAACTATATAGTAGGTAAGTGGAGTATTCGGACAGTTGTATACGCACGTCCAAATCTCGCGAGAAATAGTGCACCAACAGGAAATTCTCGCCTACTGTTTTATGAAGAGCGAGGTTTCATACTATGCGTTCGCCTACTGCTTTTCGACTACTTTATAGTATGCAGTATATATATATAGTATTATAGTATTCAGCGAGAGAGTGAGAGAGAGAGAGTGGAGATGTCGTTTCCATAACAACATATGAGGAACGTGATTGGTCGAGAAGGCTCCAGCGCGAAACATAAAATGGCGGCTGTCGGAGCATAGTTTTCTATACATGTAAGTTTAATTTTCACATTCAACAACTTCTGATTGCATTTCTAATGAGAAATTAGTATTGTAGTTTTTAAATATGTGCTTAGTTGTCGCACTTACGCTGTCTATCGGTTTCTCTGGGTTGCCTTCGTGCACAGACGCTGCCTCTGAAGACATGGCGTTCGGCTGCTATTTAACCAAACGCTGCGAGCGGTTTGTTTTACTAATAAAGCGCCTTTGTAGAGTTTTTCTTGTCAAAAAACAAGTCAAGTCTGAACACGGACTAATGTTTTTCTCTTGAGCTGATGCGCGCTTATCTATTGGCTACAAAAAGTTCTAAACATGACGTAACAGTGAACATCAGCGTTCTTGCGTCTGTCTGTGTGTATTTAAACGCTGAAGTCAGTCGCTTTGCTCACTTTGCTACTCGCTCGCTTACGGTTAACTTACAGCAGTGGATTAACAGTGAAAATGGGCCAGAAGTTTGATAAAAGCGTTGAAGGGAACAGCGTTGACGATCGGAGCGGTGTGTACAAACAATGTTCACCTGCAGATATAGTTTTATTTCAGTAACACTGCATATAGGAATGTATAGCGATGTTTGACCTGTGTTTTGACTTGCATAACCTTATATGTTTTGCTTGTAGTCAAGTTTTCTTGTACAGCTGCTTTGTAACAACGCTATATAAATAAAGCTGACCCGACTTGACTTGCAGCATCCATCGCAGATGCGAGTTGTGAAGCGGAAGTGGATTTGTTTTGGTCTCAGACACCTGAACCGTCGATTGCAAATGAGAGTTGTGAAGCGGAAGTGGATTTGTTTTGGTCTCAGACACCTGAACCGTCGATTGCAAATGAGAGTTGTGAAGCGGAAGTGGATTTGTTTTGGTCTCAGACACCTGAACCGTCGATTGCAAATGAGAGTTGTGAAGCGGAAGTAGATTTGTTTTGGTCTTGGAACCCTAAACCATCGATCGCAGATACGAGTTGCGAAGGAGACGTGGAGGTGGATTGGTTTTGGTGTCGGAACCCTGAACCAACGACCGCAAACACAAGTTGTGAAGAGGAAGTAGATTTGTTTTGGTCCTGGAGGCCTGGACCATCGACCGCAAATACAAGTTGGGAAGGAGATAAAGAGGAAGATTTATTTTGGACGTGGAGAGCAGGTCAGGATAAGAGAGATCAGACTCCTGAAGTAGTCGCTGTGCCCGCTGACAGAAATACCGATGGTAAGTTTATCATTACTTGTGTAACGTTACACTTCCGTTCAAATGTTTAGGGTCAGATCACTTATCCATATCTTTATGCTTTAAACGTTATATGAATTCATGTCTATGTTTGGATCATTATTTGCTCCCATGCTTTCAAATGCCAAATTTACAAAACGCCAAAAACAAATATGTTTGTATGCTTTAGTTTTGTAGACCAAAAAATATATTTGTGCAAAGTCAAGAGTAATCTCAACACAACTGTCCCTTAAACTTTTAAATACAATTTTAAAAGTCCTACTGTAACTTATTGGTTAAAAGTATAATTTTAAAATGTGCTGATGAATGATCAGGTCCTTTTGTTGAGACTCTGAGTGAAATTTGTACTGTAAAACTATCCTATAATTTGTCAATATCCTGCTTTAAATATGAGTGATTATTAATGTAAGTGTTCATTATTTCATGAATATTATTGGTTTGATCTCATTTTTCTCCACAGAGGAGATTCCAGTACAGAATGTCACTCAAGAGCTTCTGGAAAATCTGGAAACTCTTACCAGTGAATCTTCCGTCAGTCAGACTGAGGAGAGACTGGAGGACAATGAGACGCCCAGTGTGTTCATTCAGGGTAAATTTACTTCCATAATCCCAACACACACGTACACACATGTACACGTTCACATACACACTTACACACACAAATACACACACATGCACATACACAACATTTATCTCATTTTTCTCCACAGAGGAGATTCCAGTACAGGACTTCCCTCAAGAGCTTCTGGAAAATCTGGAAACTCTTACCAGTGAATCTTCGGTCAGTCAGTCTGAGGAGAAGCTGGAGGACAATGAGAAGCCCAGTGTGTTCATTCAGGTAAATTTACTCCAAATCCCAACAACACGTACACAATGTACACTTCACATACACACTTACACACACAAATACACACAATGCACATACACAACATTTATCTCATTTTTCTCCACAGAGGAGATCCAGTACAGGCTTCCCTCGAGCTTCTGGAAAATCTGCTCTCCGTGTCTTCGGTCGTCAGTCTGAGGAGAAGCTGGAGGACAATGAGAAGCCCAGTGTGTTCATTCAGGGTAAATTTACTTCCATAATCCCAATATACACATTTACATGTACACATGCACATACACACTTTTGGTCTCATTTTTCTCCACAGATGAGATTCCAGTACAGGACGTCACTCAACAGCTTCTGGAATATCTGGAAACTATTTCCAGTGAATCTTCGGTCAGTCAGTCTGAGGAGAAGTTGGAGGACAATGAGAAGCCCAGTGTGTTCATTATAGGTAAATTTACTTCCATAATCGCAACATGCACGTTCACACTTTTGGTCATATGTAACAATAAGAAGTGTATATATAAAGAGAAATGTTGTTGAAATAGATTTGGGTTAAGTATTGCTAATGCTTTGTGTTTTATGTTTACTTCATTTCTCTTTTAACAGAAATCAATGGCCTGCAGTATGAGTCCGGCAGTATGCTGGGTGAAGGCGGTTATGGAATTGTCTTTGAAGGGACCCGTGTTCAGGATGGCTTGAAGGTTTTTCTTCTGTCTTGTGCTCATCTTTGTAACATCTCATCCTTTTCTTTTCATACCTTAATGTATAACTAGTCCATGGCTTTAGTGCTTGATTTCATTGAAATCTGACTGAACTTCTGTTCGGAATGAATGCTTACACAAATCCATTTTTTGTTTTGTTGATCAGGTGGCAGTGAAAGTTGTCGAGAAGACCAAGGAAATAATCGATGACTATATCAACATTGTAAGTAGCTTGTGTTATTGTTCAATTGAAAATATCTTCATAGTTTTTATGTACAAACTTAAGTATGTTTGAGACAGAGATAAATCCTTGTTTGTTGAGCCATCTTCGTCTATTCGTGATTCAGTTTTTCTTCTTCTAGCCGGGTCATCGTGAAACCTTTCCACGTGAGGTGGGTCTTCAGATGCTTGCCTGTGAGGGAGAAAATGTTCCTGTGATCATCCAGTTTCTGGACTGGCAGGACTTTTCGGGCCACTACGTCATGGTCCTGGAGTGCCCGTCTCCCTGTGAGGACCTTCGCAGTTTCATGAAAAGCACCGGAGGCCCCGTCAAAGAGAACATGGCACTGCTTATCTTGCGGCAAGTGACCGAAGCGGTACATATCTGCTGCCAGCGGGGGGTTTTCCACAGGGACGTAAAACTGGAAAACCTTCTGATAAACCGGAACACACTGGAGGTCAAAATGATTGACTTCGGCTGCGGCGATCTTCTTAAAGAATCAAAATACACAGTGTATTTTGGTATGTTTAATCACATTTTCCTTTATGAACAGCAGTTTACACAAATACTAAGATGATATTTTCAGATAATGTCTTTTCACAGTTTTTAGACATCACATTGTTTGCATGCTAATCTGTTTTCTTCAGGCACAAAAGAGTACACCTGCCCAGAATTTCATAAAAAGGGCTACTACTACGGCAAGCCAGCGACGGTGTACTCACTCGGGGTGCTGTTGTATGCCATGGTGTGCGGGTTATTTCCCAGCTCTCTGAGCCTCAAACGGATCAATGAGAAGACATGGAGAAGAGACGGCTTGACTAAGGGTAAGATCTTCACCTGGTCAACTGTAGTTCTGAATGATAGAAAACAGACAAAAAATGGTTTGATGGAAGAATCGAATAAGATGATCAATGAGAGAATGTGTGAAGTTTAAAGTGACATTCAGATAAACTCACAGTTTAAGGTAATAATCGTCTCTTCTGTCATTCTGAACAGAATGCTGCGATTTGATTCAAGCCTGTCTACAGGAGGATCCAAAGAAACGTATCAATCTGGAAAAGATCCTTAACCACAAGTGGTTTCAGGTACTGAGCTGTTTATACACCTGACACCCAGCAAAACAAAGCGTTTAGAATTTTGTTGTTGGTTTATTCTGAGATCTGGAAGTCTGTGTATGTCAAAATAATAAATACACACAACACACCGCTCACATTATTGGTCATTTCAGGACAATGATCCCGCAGACGGCCTCAAGACTCCGGACACTTCGGACAGTCAGGCTGAAGAGGAGATGGAGGATGATGAGAAGTCCAGTGTGTCCGTTCAGGGTGAGTTTACTTTCATAACACAATTTATAAAACTGATGTTCTCGGAGTCCTTGGTTTTGATTGGTCAATAGCTGTTTTTTATTCCTACAACAATTCTGTGTATCACTACACACCCTTAAACATTCTGTCTCTGTAATATGTGTGTGTGTATGTAATAACATTTTCAGCTACAAAATACAGGTTAAATTCGTTTTTTTAACATGAACAGTATATTTTACATGTTAAACAAATATTAGTTAAATGGTTTTGGCTTAAGTACGGCTAATGTTTTGTGATTAATGTCTGTTGCATTTCTTTTTTAACAGAAATCAATGGCCAGCAGGATGACATCGACAGAGGCTATTTTCAAGCAGTCATTGACTTTATATATTTTACTGTTATTTTTCTGTTTGTTCTTCTGGTAATGTTTTTAATATCATATCCTGATGATTGAAGATCAACCTTAATGTAGGGCCGCTCGAGTATGACGACAAATTATCACGAATCACGATTATTTTGACCAATATTGAGATCCTGATAAACACATTTACTCACTAACTTTTCAAAGAAGATGTTAAATATCCTCTGCTTTTATACTGTGAACTCAAGTGAAAAAGAAATGTAAAGAATAGCACATCTGAGCCACTATAAAGGAAAGCTGTGCGCTGTGGTTTTATACTACAAGAAAAGAGAGGATCCTTTCAAAATCCGGTGCAATAATAGTTTTATCTCGATTATTTTGTTTTTGTAATTGTTGAATGGTTTGTAATTGACGATTACGATTCATTATGGATGAATTGCACAGCCCTACCTTAATGCATCTTAAGTCCATGACTTTAGTGCTTTATCTATTGAAACCCTCTTTAATATGTAAATGTATTATAGTACAGTTCTGTTTAGGATGAATACACAAATCCATTTGATGTTGATCGAGTTGCAGTGAAACTTGTCGAGAAGACCGAGAAAATAATCGATGACTTTATATCAATATTGTAAGTATCTAGTTTTATTAAGTTTGAAATTGAGTTTAATCCTTGTTTGTTGAGCCATCTATTCATGGTTCAGTTTTTCTTTCTTCTAGCCGGGGCATCATGAAACCTTTCCACTTGAGGTGGGTCTTCAGATGCTTCCCTGTGAGGGAGAAAATGTTCCTGTGATGGTCAACTGTACTGATGGTCTGAATGATATAACGCAGATGTCGATTACTAATATAAAACGGGTAATAAAATAATTTTAGCTGGAATGAATTGACATTTAAATAAATTCAGTTTACTTTTTTTTTTACACAGAATCTGATCTACAGGAGGATCCAGAAGAGCGTATCCAGCTGCAAGAGATCCTTTACAGCGCATGGTTTTAGGTACTGTGCTAGATTTAGTTTGTTTTCAGTATTAGTCACCAGTTGCAGTATGAGGGAACAGTTATTGAGTTTTCTGTTGTTTATGTAAGAAAGTTGGCAAGTCAAACCCACTGTCATATCTTTAGACACACTTTGATTCTCTCTCTCTCTCTCTCTCTCTCTCTCTCTCTCTCTCTCTCTCTCTCTCTCTCTCTCTCTCTCTCTCTCTCTCTCTCTCTCTCTCTCTCTCTCTCTCTCTCTCTCTCTCTCTCTCTCTCTCTCTCTCTCTCTCTCTCTCTCTCATTTGTGTTTGTGTTGTGTCAGTGTTGTCTGTGTTGTGCTGGTTGTTGCTCTCTTTCTGTCGTGACAGGACTTGACGTATCTCGCCGCCAGGTTTGAGCTGATGGGCTTTTCTCCCAGTATGTATGAGATCTTGTCCTGTTGTTGAAACTGGTTGAAGTCTTTGTGGAAGTTTGTGAACTGGGGGAAGAATGTTTCTCTGATGTCCGTATAGTTTGGACACGAGGTTAAGAAGTGCAGCTCTGTTTCCACTTGTCTCTGTGTGCAGTGTGGACACAGTCGCTCTTCTCTTGGAGTCCATGTCTGTCTGTCGGCCCGTCTCCACAGTGAGCTTGTGTTCACTGAGTCTGTACATGGTCAACACTTTCCTTAGTTTAGGGTCTGATACGCTTTTGATAGTCCTAATTCTGCTCTGCAGGCGTTGTTTGGGGTTTTGCGTTGTACCCGTAGAATGTTTTTACACATTTCTGTTTGCAGAGTCTCAGTTGGGTGTTTGTCCCATTTGGTGAACTCTTGGTTGGTCAGGGGACCCCAAACCTCACATCCATAAAGTGCTATTGGTTCTATAACGGATTGGATTATTTTAAGCCAAATTCCAGCTGGGATGTCGATTTTTATATTCTTTTTGATAGTGTAAAGAGCTCTTCGTGCCTTGTCTCTCAGGTCGTTCACTGCCTTGTTTAAGTTTCCGGTGTTACTGATGTTTATACCGAGATATGTGTAGTTCTGGGTTTGCTCTAAAGGCACGTTGTTGAGTTTAAAGTTGTGATGTTGGTTTTATCGACTATGCCTTTTCTGGAATATCATAACTTTGGTCTTTTTAAGGTTCACTGATAGCGCCCATGTTTGACAGAAAGTGTGCAGGATGTCTAGATGTTGCTGTAGACCCTCTTTTGTGGGTGACAGCAGCACCAGATCATCTGCAAACAGAAGGCATTTCACTTCAGTGTCTAGTAGGATGGGACCGGGTGCTGGTGACTGTTCTAAAGCCCGAGCTAATTCATTAATGTAGATGTTAAATAGAGTAGGACTCAGACTACAGCCCTGTCTTACTCCACGACTCTGGGGGAGGAAGTCTGTGTGCTTGTTGCCTATTTTAACTGCAAATTTGTTATCCGTGTACATTGATTTGATGATGTCGTAGGTTTTTCCTCCAATGCCGCATTGAATAAGCTGAAGGAAAAGCCCCTCATGCCAGATTGAGTCAAAAGCTTTTTTAAAGTCACAAAGCATGAGAAGAGTTTTCCTTTATTTTGGTTAATTTCTTGGTCGATTAGAGTATGAAGGGTATAAATATGATCTGATGTGCGGTATTTTGGTTGGAAACCGATTTGGCATTTTCTCAGAATGTTTCTGTCATTTAGAAAGTTGGTGAGTCTGCTGTTTAGGATGTTACAGAAGAGTTTACCTAAGTTGCTGTTTACGCATATTCCGCGGTAGTTATTCGGGTCGAATTTGTCTCCGCTTTTATGGATTGGGGTAATAAGACCTCGGTTCCAGATGCTGGGGAATATTCCTGTATTAAGGATGGTGTTTAACAGTTTGAGGATGGCAAGTTTGATTTTTTGGTCTGTGTTTTTAATCATCTCATTAAGAATGCCATCGATACCGCTTGCTTTTCTGGATTTAAGTTTGCATATATTATCGCATAGTTCCTCTAGTGTAATTTGGTAATCTAAAGGGTTTTGGTAATCTTTAATAGTTGATTCTAGGGTGCTTAGTTTGTCTTCAAGGGTAGTTTGTTTGTGGTTGTTGGTTATATTACTAAAGAGGTTAGAGAAGTGGTTTATCCACACATCTCTGTTCTGAATGGGTAGTTCTTCATGGTGAGATTTATTAAGTGCGTTCCAATGTTCCCAGAAGCGGTTAGTTTCTAGAGATTGTTCAATTGCTCTTAGCTGATTTTGTATATCTTGTTTCTTTTTTGTCCTTAGGGTGTCTTTATATTCTTTAAGTTTTTCATGGTAGAGTTGGCGTGTGTTTACATTATCCGCATCTCTGTGTTTCTGATTTGACAGAATTCGTACTTCTTTTCTAAGGTTTTTACACTCATTGTCAAACCATTTCTCATTGGCAGGTCTCTTTTTTGTTTTCGTATTTGTTGATTTTAGGTTGGCTAGTGTTGCAGATATTGTAAATATATTGTTAATTCTGTCTACTGCTAAGTTTACGCCTTCGTTATTGTGTGGAAATGGCGTATCTAGGAATTTATTAAGTAGGTTTTGAATTTTTGGTTCACATATTACGCTTTGGTATATATCTTCACTATTTTGTTTCCATCTGTCTCTCTCTGTGTCTCTCTCTGTGTCTCTCTCTGTGTCTCTCTCTCTCTCTCTCTCTCTCTCTCTCTCTCTCTCTCTCTCTCTCTCTCTCTCTCTCTCTCTCTCTCTCTCTCTCTCTCTCTCTCTCTCCGCATGCGTGAGCGTCTGTTGAGCGAGTGCGAGGTGCAGGTGGTGAGCGTTTTTTTGCCCGCTGTGTCAAGAAAATGATTATTATTTATTTATTCTTCTTTTCTTTTTCTTTTCTATCTTTTTTTGTTTTGAGGGGTGGTGTATCGAGTGTTGAAATTAGGGTTTGTTTGAGGGTTTTTCTCGGCCATCGCCTGTGAATCATGGCAGCCCAACACACAAGCACTAGCGCTGGATTTGATTCTCTCACACGGCGTCACAGAGTGAAAGTGGTGTCCGCGGTGTATTCTGGCCATTGGTGATGTCGTCGGACATGAGTGTATTTTAGCGGCATCTAGAATGAGCGGCGCTATTGTTTTGTTTCTGAGCTCAGTTGAGAAAGCAAATGAAGTTGTGGAGAGAGGAGTAGTAATTAGCGGGTTGTTTACCCCAGTGCTTCCCCTTTATACCCCCGCGAAGAAAATCACGTTGTCTAATGTTCCACCGTTTATTAAGGATGAAATGTTCATCCAGGAATTGTCACGTTTTGGAAAAATAGTCAGTCCTTTGAAAAAAAATCGCTCTCGGAAGCAAGTCAGACTTACTCAAACATGTAGTATCTTTCAGGAGATTTATTTATATGATCCTGAAAGACAATAGAAGTGAGCTTAACCTGAATTTGAAGTTTAAAGTGGACGACTTTGATTACACTGTCTAAGTAAGTACTGATGTGATGAAGTGCTTTAACTGTGGTAGAATGGGACATCTTGTGCGTGTTTGTCCAGATAAAAATGGTACAAACGTACAAGAGAATGTTTTGCACGTCAGGGAGGAAGAAACAATTGAAAATGTTCCTGATCCGATCCAAGTTGAACCCAGGCCATCCACCAGTAACTTAAATGATACAGCGCCACTTCCACAGACAGAAGAGGTGAATCAGGTCACAATAGAAAATAATGGAGTAAATGATTTAGTTCTCATTGTCAGGAATGGGTCCGAGATTGACGAGATCATGGATGTTTCACATGTCAGTGTAGTGCCGGACAAAACGTCCCCTCAAAGAAGTGTCATTTCAAGTGATGATTTAATAATGGATTTGAATCAGGCAGTCTTAAAAACACCTTTAAAGAGAAAAAAGAAGGATAAGGTTTCAGAATCGAAACAAGCTAGAAAAGCTGAAAAAGAAATGGATTCGGATGTGGATGATATTGGCAGCGAGAGTGATTTCTCTGATTCTGGTGCTTCGAGTTTTTCTCAGAGTGAATGGAAATGTCAAGACTATGATACTGAAGAAATCAGGAAGTTTAAAAAAAAAAAAAAAAAAATCTAAGGGGGGTTCAGGTTGCCGACTATTTTCCGGACACCAATCGATTGGTGGAAAAGATAAGGATGTTTATGAGTGAGGGATGTTTCACAAACAGAAAGGTTAACAGGTTGAGAAAAATTGTGACAAAACTACAAAACGAGCTAAAGTTAATGATAGTAAGCTGGCTCAAAACTTTAGCCCTCATTGGCTGCTTTTTTCTTTCTGGTTTAAGTTTAGTTTTTTATTTTCAAATGGGGGATATTCGCATTGCATCCTTAAATGTGAATGGAGCTAGAGATAGGTTAAATCGCACAGTGATATATGAGACTATGTATCATAAACAAATTGATGTCTTACTTGTACAAGAAACACATAGTGATGCAACCAATGCTGTTGAATGGGAAAAATAATTGAAAGGTCTTTCTATTTTAAGTCATAAATCTTCACTTAGTGGAGGGGTAGCTGTTTTATTTGCTAATAGCTTTTCTCCCTGTTCCATTGAGATTGCTAAAGGTTCGAGCTCAGTTTGACAATCACACTTTTGTTTTTATCTGTGCGTATGCTCCAACTCTACCAACAGAACGAACGGTGTTTTTATATGTTCTGGCTGAAACCTTAGAAAAATGTAATAGCGAAGAGTTTTATTAGTTTAGGAGGAGATTTTAACTGTGTGTAAAGTAACATAGACAGGAATCATGTAGAACCACATATGCCTTCTCGTAATCGACTTACTCAGATGATTGAAGCAAACGACTTAAGTGATGTATCTGTGTCTCTCTCGTCTCTCTGTGTCTCTCTCTCTCTCTCTCTCTCTCTCTGTGTCTCTCTGTGTCTCTCTCTGTCTCTCTCTGTCTCTCTGTGTCTCTCTCTCTCTCTGTGTCTCTCTCTCTCTCTCTCTCTCTCTCTCTCTCTGTGTCTCTCTCTCTCTCTCTCTGTGTCTCTCTCTCTCTCTCTCTCTCTCTCTCTGTGTCTCTCTGTCTCTCTCTCTCTCTCTCTCTCTCTCTGTCTCTCTGTCTCTCTCTCTCTCTCTCTCTCTCTCTCTCTCTCTCGTCTCTCTGTGTCTCTCTCTCTCTCTCTGTGTCTCTCTCTCTCTCTCTCTCTCTCTCTCTCTCTCTCTCTCTCTCTCTCTCTGTCTCTCTCGTCTCTCTGTGTGTCTCTCTCTCTCTCTGTGTCTCTCTCTCTCTCTCTCTCTCTCTCTCTGTCTCTCTCTCTCTCTCTCTGTCTCTCTCTCTCTCTCTCTCTCTCTCTCTCTCTCTCTCTCTCTCTCTCTCTCTGTCTCTCTCTCTCTCTCTCTCTCTCTCGTCTCTCTGTGTCTCTCTCGTCTCTCTGTGTCTCTCTCTGTCTCTCTGTCTCTCTCTCTCTCTCTCTCTCTCTCTCTGTGTCTCTCTCTCTCTCTCTCTCTCTCTCTCTCTCTCTCTCTCTGTCTCTCTCGTCTCTCTGTGTCTCTCTCTCTCTCTCTCTCTCTCTCTCTCTCTCTCTCGTCTCTCTGTGTCTCTCTCGTCTCTCTCTCTCTCTCTCGTCTCTCTCTGTCTCTCTCTCTCTCTCTCTCTGTGTCTCTCTCTCTCTCTCTCTCTCTCTCTCTCTCTCTCTCTCTCTCTGTCTCTCTCTCTCTCTCTCTCTCTCTCTCTCTCTCTCTCTCTCTCTCTCTCTCTCTCTCTCTCTCTCTCTCTCTCTCTCTCTCTCTCTCTCTCTCTCTCTCTCTCTCTCTCTCTCTCTCTCTCTCTCTCTGTGTCTCTCTCTCTCTCTCTCTCTCTCTCTCTCTCTCTCTCTCTCTCTCTCTCTCTCGTCTCTTGCATGCGTGAGCGTTTGTCGAGCGTGTGGGAGAAGCGGCTGGTGAGTGAGTGGTTGTTTTGTGCCTGCTGTGGCTTTCTTTCTCTGTCTCCTTTTGGGATTAATCTTATTAGTGTAGTGTGTATAAAGTGGTAATATAGCAAAAAAAATAATAATTGTCTCTGTCAGATTATTAAATCATCTGTCTCTCTCTGTGTCTCTGGAGGACAATGAGAAGCCCAGTGTGTTCATTAAGGGTAAATTTACTTCCATAATCGCAACATGCACGTTCACACTTTTGGTCATATGTAACAATAAGAAGTGTATATATAAAGAGAAATGTTGTTGAAATAGATTTGAGTTAAGTATTGCTAATGCTTTGTGTTTTATGTTTACTTCATTTCTCTTTTAACAGAAATCAATGGCCTGCAGTATGAGTCCGGCAGTATGCTGGGTGAAGGCGGTTATGGAATTGTCTTTGAAGGGACCCGTGTTCAGGATGGCTTGAAGGTTTTTCTTCTGTCTTGTGCTCATCTTTGTAACATCTCATCCTTTTCTTTTCAAACCTTAATGTATAACTAGTCCATGGCTTTAGTGCTTGATTTCATTGAAATCTGACTGAACTTCTGTTCGGAATGAATGCTTACACAAATCCATTTTTTGTTTTGTTGATCAGGTGGCAGTGAAAGTTGTCGAGAAGACCAAGGAAATAATCGATGACTATATCAACATTGTAAGTAGCTTGTGTTATTGTTCAATTGAAAATATCTTCATAGTTTTTATGTACAAACTTAAGTATGTTTGAGACAGAGCTAAATCCTTGTTTGTTGAGCCATCTTCGTCTATTCGTGATTCAGTTTTTCTTCTTCTAGCCGGGTCATCGTGAAACCTTTCCACGTGAGGTGGGTCTTCAGATGCTTGCCTGTGAGGGAGAACATGTTCCTGTGATCATCCAGTTTCTGGACTGGCAGGACTTTTCGGGCCACTACGTCATGGTCCTGGAGTGCCCGTCTCCCTGTGAGGACCTTCGCAGTTTCATGAAAAGCACCGGAGGCCCCGTCAAAGAGAACATGGCACTGCTTATCTTGCGGCAAGTGACCGAAGCGGTACATATCTGCTGCCAGCGGGGGGTTTTCCACAGGGACGTAAAACTGGAAAACCTTCTGATAAACCGGAACACACTGGAGGTCAAAATGATTGACTTCGGCTGCGGCGATCTTCTTAAAGAATCAAAATACACAGTGTATTTTGGTATGTTTAATCACATTTTCCTTTATGAACAGCAGTTTACACAAATACTAAGATGATATTTTCAGATAATGTCTTTTCACAGTTTTTAGACATCTCATTGTTTGCATGCTAATCTGTTTTCTTCAGGCACAAAAGAGTACACCTGCCCAGAATTTCATAAAAAGGGCTACTACTACGGCAAGCCAGCGACGGTGTACTCACTCGGGGTGCTGTTGTATGCCATGGTGTGCGGGTTATTTCCCAGCTCTCTGAGCCTCAAACGGATCAATGAGAAGACATGGAGAAGAGACGGCTTGACTAAGGGTAAGATCTTCACCTGGTCAACTGTAGTTCTGAATGATAGAAAACAGACAAAAAGTGGT
>JAXOFQ010000042.1:0-42500 GCA_037178815.1 Barbatula barbatula | reverse complement strand
TTTATTGGTCAATTCCTTGTGTGTAATTGGGAAGTCCAATGGGTTTTGATTATTTTTAATTGTGTTTTCATAAGTTTGTAGTTTTTGTTTGATCTGATTATAATTTTCATTAAGTTCTTTTGGAGAAATTTCTTTATATAAGTTTTCAAAATGTTTTGTCCAGATGTCTCCGTCTTGGATTGGTAAATCTTGTGGTTTTGTTGTGCTCAGATTATTCCACATGTCCCAGAACTGATTCTGGTTTATTGATTGCTCTATTTCATCAAAGCTATTTGACAGATAGTGTTGCTTTTTCATTTTTATTGTTTCTTTATATTCTTTCAGTTTTAAGCAGTGTTCAGTTCTTAGTTTTGTGTTGTAAGGCTCTTTATGTTTCAAGTTTGATAATTTTCTGAGATGTTTTCTTAATGTTTTGCATTCTGAGTCAAACCACTTTTCATCTTTTGGTGTTCTCTTGGAATAATTTTTTCCTTTCTTTTTTAGGTCAGTTTTACATGCTGCTTTTTGAAATATGTAATTGATTTCGTTTGTAGCCAATTGAATGTCATCTTTAGTTGTTTTAAATGTTTTATTACTAAAAGTATTGATTAGTTTTTTCAGCTCTTCAGAATTAAGGGCTTGAATAAATGTGTTGGTGCTGTCTGGAGCCCATCTGTATGTCTGCTGGATGTGATGCATTTTACAGGTCTGTGGTGTGTTTAGTGTGTGGTTAGTCTGTGTTTTAATATATATGTTTGTTTGGTTGTGGTCAGAAAGAGGAGTTTGTTGTTTGACAGTAAATGCGCTAAAGGAGGATGGGTCCATGTCAGAGATGGCATAGTCAACTACACTCGCTCCATGACCTGAACAACATGTGAACCTCCCTAATGAGTCTCCTCTGATCCTGCCATTCAGTATGTACAGACCTGAGGCTCGACACAGCTGTAATAATTCTGTACCTGTTTTGTTTACGGTTTGGTCAAGGTTATTTCTTGGTTGGGGATTTATTGTAAGATTCAAAGGGTTTTGGCCAAAGACATGTTTATTGCCATTTGGATCGATGTTATCTGGTTCAGATCCAGTTCTTGCATTAAAATCTCCACACATCAGCACATTTCCCTGGGCCTGGAAACGGCTGATCTCTGTGTGGATGTTGTTTAGATATTCTTCATCATGGTAAGGGGATTCCGCAGGAGGAATGTAGATGGCACAGAGATACGTGTCGGTGGCTGAAATGCCAATTTGATTGTTCAGTTTTAACCAGCAATGATATTTTCCAACTGTTATAACAGAAATGTGTTTACTTAGATTCTCCTTGTACCACACTAAAATTCCTCCTGAGTCTCGTCCGCGATGGACTGTACTTAATTTAACCGAGGGCACAATAATTTCATAGTAGCCTGAGGGACAGTAGGAAAGTACATCACTTCGACACCATGTTTCGGTGAGAATAATGATGTCAGCATTAGTAGTATTGTTCAGAAACTCTGGGTCTGTGCTTTTAGAACCAAATGTCGAAGAATGAAGACCCTGAATATTCCAACAACTTATAAGAAATGAATGCATTAGAATTCTTAAAGATAAACCTATTTGGTAAGACAGAGAGAAAATAACATGTGAAAGTATATAACATGTGAAAATTATTTACATTAGTGCACTTTTTGTTTTGTGTGTGTGTGTGTAATAGCAGTGTTTTGTATTTCTGAATGCGTTTTTGTTCTTATCTCTTCAGGAGCTGGCTGCACAGTGTGTGAAGCATCTCTTTGATCTGGCTCAGTTCATTGGCTGGTGTGGAGGTGTTGGGTGGAGCCGGGGGCTGGGATACGGCTTCAGCATAGCTCTGGGGTCTCCGTTGTGAGGGTCTCTCTTGTTGTGGGGTGGTTTTTGGTTTCTTTCTTTCAGGGGCTTGAATAAAGGCAGGTGGATGTGGGTTTAGTGAGCGCAGGTTAACAGGTGTGTAGGGAGCCATAGGTGGGTGTGGTCTGGAGGGTGGATGATGTGAAGAGCTTGTCCAGTTGATGTCTTTTCTCACTGAGGTCGGAGGGCTGTGTCTTGGGGTGTAGGGGTGGATGGGCCGGTAGTGTTCAGGGGTCGGTAGCAGGTACTTAGCTGGTGTTGAGCTACGGCCCAAAGCTGCATCCTTTAAGCTCTTTGCAAAAACACGCACTCCATCTTTGTGTAGGTGGAGTCCATCATACAGGTGTTGGAGGCTGATGTGTTGGTGGTGGGCCAGATGCACGTTAGGGAATGCAGAACATGCACGGGAAATGTCAGCATTGATGCTGTAGATGATGTGAGGTGGTGTGTCTCGTCGTGGGAGAAGCGTGGAGATTACAATGCGGGATTCTGGGAACTTTTGGCTGGTGGGTTCTGCCATTTTCCTCACAGCATCAGCAGTGTTGTTGCGTAGAGAATGAAGGTCATTTGTTCCGGTGTGTATGATTATACATGAAGGCTGACCTGAGAAGTCTTGGATGATTTTCTGAGCATGGCTTGTTGTGCTGCATCGCTTTGCAGTGACTTTCTGATGTGGGAAAAGTTTCTGTGGGTCTAAGTACTTTCCATTAGAGTCCAACAGGAGAAGCACATCTGGGTCAGGGGGCTGCGGAGGTAATTCTTCAGTTTCTGCAGGTATCTCTGTGGATGTGCTGTCTGTGTGTGTGAAGTTTGAATTGACAGTAGCAGAAGCTGCACAAACATGAGGATTGTTGTCTTTCGGGTTTTTCTGTAACTGCTCCCTTATTTCTTGCAGTTGTCTGGATAAATTCTCTAAGTTGTCTCTCTCTCTGTGTCTCTTTGTCTCTCTCTCTGTGTCTCTCTGTCTCTCTCTGTGTCTCTTGTCTCTCTCTGTGTCTCTCTGTCTCTCTCTGTGTCTCTCTGTCTCTCTGTGTCTCTCTCTCTCTCTCTCTCTCTCTCTCTCTCTCTCTCTGTCTCTCTGTCTCTCTCTCTGTCTCTCTGTCTCTCTCTGTCTCTCTGTCTCTCTCTGTCTCTCTCTGTCTCTCTCTGTGTCTCTCTGTCTCTCTGTGTCTCTCTCTGTCTCTCTCTCTCTCTCTCTCTCTCTCTCTCTCTCTCTCTCTCTCTCTCTCTCTCTCTCTCTCTCTCTCTCTCTCTCTCTCTCTCTCTCTCTCTCTCTCTCTCTGTGTCTCTCTCTCTCTCTCTCTGTGTCTCTCTCTCGTCTCTCTCTGTGTCTCTCTCTCTCTCTCTCTGTGTCTCTCTCTCTCTCTCTCTCTCTCTCTCTCTCTCTCTCTCTCTCTCTCTCTCTCTCTGTCTCTCTCTCTCTCTCTCTCTCTCTCTCTCTCTCTCTCTCTCTCTCTCTCTCTCTCTCTCTCTCTCTCTCTCTCTCTCTCTCTCTCTCTCTCTCTCTCTCTCTCTCTCTCTCTCTCTCTCTCTCTCTCTCTCTGTGTCTCTCTGTGTCTCTCTCTCTCTCTCTCTCTCTCTCTCTCTCTCTCTCTGTCTCTCTCTCTCTCTCTCTCTCTCTCTCTCTCTCTCTCTCTCTCTCTCTCTCTCTCTCTCTCTCTCTCTCTCTGTGTCTCTCTCTCTCTCTCTCTCTCTCTCTCTCTCTCTCTCTGTCTCTCTCTCTGTCTCTCGTCTCTCTCTGTCTCTCTCTCTCTGTGTCTCTCTGTGTGTCTCTCTCGTCTCTCTGTGTCTCTCGTCTCTCTGTGTGTCTCTCTCTCTCTCTCTGTGTGTCTCTCTCTCTCTCTCTCTCTCTCTCTCTCTCTCTCTCTCTGTCTCTCTCTCTCTCTCTCTGTGTCTCTCTCTCTCTCTCTCTCTCTCTCGTCTCAAGATTCAAGATTCAAGATTCAAAAAAAGCTTTATTGGCATGATAAAAAGTGTTTAACATTGCCAAAGCAGGAAGATTAAATATAAACATTCTGTATAAAATAAAATAAGAGTATCCTATATAAGAAACAATATGTACACATCAATACAGACATAAAAGTGCGAAGTATTGACAAAAGTTCTTAGTGAAAGTGACAGGATCCTGTCATAAGTGTCAGTTTGTGTGTGTTGTGTCAGTGTTGTGTGTGTGTTGTGTCAGTGTTGTGTGTGTGTTGTGTCAGTGTTGTGTCAGTGTGTTGTGTTGTGTGTGTTGTGTCTGTGTTGTGCTGGTTGTTGCTCTTCTGTCGTGACAGGACTTGACGTATCTCGCCGCCAGGTTTGAGCTGATGGGCTTTTCTCCCAGTATGTATGAGATCTTGTCCTGTTGTTGAAACTGCTTGAAGTCTTTGTGGAAGTTTGTGAACTGGGGGAAGAATGTTTCTCTGATGTCCGTATAGTTTGGACACGAGGTTAAGAAGTGCAGCTCTGTTTCCACTTGTCTCTGTGTGCAGTGTGGACACAGTCGCTCTTCTCTTGGAGTCCATGTCTGTCTGTGTCGGCCCGTCTCCACAGTGAGCTTGTGTTCACTGAGTCTGTACATGGTCAACACTTTTCTTAGTTTAGGGTCTGAGACGCTTTTGAGGTATTCTGCCGCTTTATATTCTCTGTTTAATGACCGATAGCATTCAAGTTTACTTTGCTGAGCTGTTGCTTCTGTCCAGTGTTTGAGATATTTTTCTTTTTGTGTTTTTATCATTTGGTTAATTCTGGCTGGAGTTTGGGGTTCAGTTGGACACGTTTGGGGTTTTAGAGTTAGTTCTGAGATCAGTTGGATGACACAACTTTTCTCTGGGTTCAGCTCCTGATGACGTAAGGCTTTGTGATGGAGTGATTCTGTATCGCTGTTCTTAAGGTGGTTATAGAATTTAATCGCTCTTTTTTGCATTTTAATTATTAGAGGATATAGTCCTAATTCTGCTCTGCAGGCGTTGTTTGGGGTTTTGCGTTGTACCCGTAGAATGTTTTTACACATTTCTGTTTGCAGAGTCTCAGTTGGGTGTTTGTCCCATTTGGTGAACTCATGGTTGGTGAGGGGACCCCAAACCTCACATCCATAAAGTGCTATTGGTTCTATAACGGATTGGATTATTTTAAGCCAAATTCCAGCTGGGATGTCGATTTTTATATTCCTTTTGATAGCGTAAAAGCTCTTCGTGCCTTGTCTCTCAGGTCGTTCACTGCCTTGTTTAAGTTTCCGGTGTTACTGATGTTTATACCGAGATATGTGTAGTTTTGGGTTTGCTCTAAAGGCACGTTGTTGAGTTTAAAGTTGTGATGTTGGTTTTGTCGACTTTGCCTTTTCTGGAATATCATAACTTTGGTCTTTTTAAGGTTCACTGATAGCGCCCATGTTTGACAGAAAGTGTGCAGGATGTCTAGATGTTGCTGTAGACCCTCTTTTGTGGGTGACAGCAGCACCAGATCATCTGCAAACAGAAGGCATTTCACTTCAGTGTCTAGTAGGATGGGACCGGGTGCTGGTGACTGTTCTAAAGCCCGAGCTAATTCATTAATGTAGATGTTAAATAGAGTAGGACTCAGACTACAGCCCTGTCTTACTCCACGACTCTGGGGGAGGAAGTCTGTGTGCTTGTTGCCTATTTTAACTGCAAATTTGTTATCCGTGTACATTGATTTGATGATGTCGTAGGTTTTTCCTCCAATGCCGCATTGAATAAGCTGAAGGAAAAGCCCCTCATGCCAGATTGAGTCAAAAGCTTTTTTAAAGTCAACAAAGCATGAGAAGAGTTTTCCTTTATTTTGGTTAATTTCTTGGTCGATTAGAGTATGAAGCGTATAAATATGATCTGATGTGCGGTATTTTGGTTGGAAACCGATTTGGCATTTTCTCAGAATGTTTCTGTCATTTAGAAAGTTGGTGAGTCGGCTGTTTAGGATGTTACAGAAGAGTTTACCTAAGTTGCTGTTTACGCATATTCCGCGGTAGTTATTTGGGTTGAATTTGTCTCCGCTTTTATGGATTGGGGTAATAAGACCTCGGTTCCAGATGCTGGGGAATATTCCTGTATTAAGGATGGTGTTTAACAGTTTGAGGATGGCAAGTTTGAATTTTTGGTCTGTGTTTTTAATCATCTCATTAAGAATGCCATCAATACCGCTTGCTTTTCTGGATTTAAGTTTGCATATATTATGGCATAGTTCCTCTAGTGTAATTTGGTAATCTAAAGGGTTTTGGTAATCTTTAATAGTTGATTCTAGGGTGCTTAGTTTGTCTTCAAGGGTAGTTTGTTCGTGGTTGTTGGTTATATTACTAAAGAGGTTAGAGAAGTGGTTTATCCACACATCTCTGTTCTGAATGGGTAGTTCTTCATGGTGAGATTTATTAAGTGCGTTCCAATGTTCCCAGAAGCGGTTAGTTTCTAGAGATTGTTCAATTGCTCTTAGCTGATTTTGTATATCTTGTTTCTTTTTTGTCCTTAGGGTGTCTTTATATTCTTTAAGTTTTTCATGGTAGAGTTGGCGTGTGTTTACATTATCCGCATCTCTGTGTTTCTCATTTGACAGAATTCGTACTTCTTTTCTAAGGTTTTTACACTCATTGTCGAACCATTTCTCATTGGCAGGTCTCTTTTTTGTTTTCGTATTTGTTGATTTTAGGTTGGCTAGTGTTGCAGATATTGTAAATATTTTGTTAATTCTGTCTACTGCTAAAATTACGCCTTCGTTATTGTGTGGAAATGGCGTATCTAGGAATTTATTAAGTAGGTTTTGAATTTTTGGTTCACATATTACGCTTTGGTATATATCTTCACTATTTTGTTTCCATCTGTATGCGTGTTTAAGGCTATGGAGTTGAGTTTGATTTGGTGCTTCAGTGTTAGGTTTAGATCTGTTTAGGTAAAGAGTAATTTTACTGTGGTCTGATAAGGGGGTTAGTGTGCTAACTGTAAACGCTCTGAGAGAATTTGGATTTAGATCGGTGATAAAGTAGTCTACTGAACTGTTACCCATCTTGGAACTATAAGTATACCTACCATATGAGTCTCCTCGCAGTCTGCCATTGACTATGTACAGACCCAGTGTACGACACAGATGGAGAAGTTGTAATCCGTTTTTGTTTGTAGTTTTGTCATAGTTGAGTCTTTTTGTTTGCGTAGGTGGAGGAAAGACGTCTGCTCCTGGAATGTGTTTGTCTCCCTGGGAGTGAAGTGTGTCTGATTCTTCACCGGTCCTGGCATTCAGGTCACCGCAAATCAGAACATTGCCCTGTGACTGGAAGTAGTGGATTTCTCCTTCTAGGGTTGTGAAGCTGTCTTCGACGAAGTACGGTGACTCTGCAGGGGGGGATGTAGGTTGCGCACAGGAAGATATTTTTCTCTGTAGAAGTAAGGGACTTGTTTATTTCCAACCATGTATAGAACAGGCCCGTTTTAATAGTTTTTATTGAGTGGGCGAGATCGGACTTATGCCAGATCAGCATTCCGCCTGAGTCTCTGCCTTGTGTGACTCCCGGTAGTTTGGTGGACGGGAGGATGAATTCTCTGTAGTTTGTAGGGCGACCCGTGGGTCTGTCTCCTCTGCTCCATGTCTCCTGTAGGATGATAATGTCTGAGTTTTTGGTTTCTGAGGTAAAGTCTATGTTTTTGCTTTTTAGACCAAAAGCAGATGACCTCAGGCCTTGAATATTCCAACATGATATAGTAAATGCTTTGTTATCCATAAGGTGTTATTTAAATTAGCGGGTTTTGTCTTAAGACAGTAGGTGTGAACAGATCAGGTTCAGCATCTGGTGGATGTCTTTCAGCTCGGCTGTCGGAGCTTGTGCGGATGTTGGTGTGGGGTTTCTGCTCACTGTCTGGGCATAGCTGAGGCTGCCCGGGGTCTGCTGCGTGTGCTGGGTGATGGGTGTAGGCAGCAGGGATGATGTTCTCATCTGTTGACTGTTGCGATGGTAGGTGGGTGGTTGTGGTCTTTGGGTGTTTGTAGGTACTGTGTGGTTCATCCCTGTTCTAGGTGGATGCTGTCTTGCTCTGTTGTTTGGAGTAGTGGTGTTGGTGCTGCGGTTTAGAGTAACATCTTTTAGTCTCTTTGCAAAGACAGGGACAGTTGCTCTGTACAGGTGCACATGGTCATAAAGGCATGTGAGGTCCAGGGTAGGGTGATGTGCCAGGTGCACTTGAGTTTTTAGTGCGCAGGTTCTTGAGAGGGATGCATTTATTCGTTGAATTGTGTCTAAGTGGAAGTCTTTCCGTGGCAGCAGTGTGGACACTGTAATTTGAGCATTTGGGAAGGTGGATGTGGCTTTCTCGATCACTCTCTGTAGTGATGTGGCCACTCTTTCCTGTTGTGCTCTCAGGTCGTTTGTGCCAGTGTGGATTATTATGTGTTTCGGTGATCCTAGTTTTTCCTCGTTTAGCAGCTTTAGAGCGCTGTGAGTATTTGGGCACCAGAGTTTTGACACCCTGTGTTTAGGGAAGAGCTTCTTTTCATCTATAAACTTCCCATTTGAGTCTATTAGAAGGACAACGTCTGGTTTTGGTGTGTCACCTATGGGTGTTGGGGCGTTGCCTGATTCTTCGGTTGGTTGTGTGCTGGGTATGGGGCTTGGTGGGGGAAGAAGGTTTTGGCTGGGTTGTTCCACTGGGTTTTGAGGGCTGTGGTCAGTTTGAGTGGTGACCTGTTGTAGTGGGTCCTTGGTGGAGTTGAAGTCTTTGGAGTAGGTATCTTTAACTTGCTTCATTTCACCTATCTCCTCCCTTAGAGCAGTTAACTGTGCCCAGTGACTCTCTGTCTGCTGTGAGAGCTGGGATTCCAGTGATGCCAGCTGAACATTTAGTCTCTCCTTCTCTTGCTGCAGCTCTTGACATTGGCCTGCAGTAAATACAGTTCTTTCTTGATGTTGTCTTTTTCTTTTTGTTTGGCTGTGGGGGTGTTGCTGGTTTGTTCTTTACTTTGTGTTGTTTGCAGAGAAAGAGTTATTTCTCTGAGCTGTACCAGCTCCCCCTCCAGGGCTGTGAATCTCTCTCTCATATCCATACAGTAGCAGTGTGAATGGGTGTCGTTAGTTTGTTCTGTGTTGGGGGGGTCTTTCTTCTCCAGCTGCTTGTCTGAAGCTGGGGTTGTATCTGGTTCTTCTGGAGTGGTGGGTTGCTCATTGTTGGGTTCTAGTTGAGACCTTTCCTTGATCCTCTGGAAGTTTTCTTCAAATTGTCCTTGGAGGCTTTTCACAACCACTATCCCCGTTGTTTTGTATATGTTAGCGTCGATAGTTGTTATGTCCTCCTCATTTTTTATTTTTAGCTGGAAACCCCCACAGATGCCTTTTCTTTCGGCATTTGGGAATTCCGAGATGATGGCTTTGTGCCATGTATGAGGTCGGCTGGTGTAGAAAATCAGATTGCTGGTGCTGCCATCTTTATGAAGGTCCGCAAATAAGGTCTCTGGGTTTTCTATAAGTTTCTTGTTTTTGAAGACTTTCCGTGCTGTGTCATTTGAAATCTCCTTTGGGTAGAGTAGGGGAATGGCCTTAACGCATTGGAGTTGGGCAGCCATAGTCATATGGGCCATTTGCACCTGTGTGGGTGTTGGTTGGGGATCTCCTTTTGTTTAGGTCCAGTCGCTTTCTCACCTTCCAAATCACCAGTTTAAGGCGTTGATAATGCAGTAAAGCAGGTTTGGTATCTTCAGTAACAAATTTTGGCTTGTTTGTATTGATGGATTCTTTGGTGAGATGCTCTTCTTGGTGTCCTTTTCAGGAGTAATTTCAGGAGTTTTTGTTAAAAGGAGGTTTAGTCCAAGGTTAAGTTATTCCTATAACTGTAGTCTTGTGTATGTCTCCTTGTAGAAATATCCAAGGAATCTTGAGTTGATCCAGTAATAATGTAAATTTGTTGCAGGAGCTCAGATGTGTATGTCGTCTCTCTCTGGTCTCTCTCTCTCTCAGGAGTTTTTGTTAAATTTCAGGAGTTTTTGTTAAAATGAGTTTTAGTCCAAGGTTAAGTTATTCCTATAACTGTAGTCTTGTGTATGTCTCCTTGTAGAAATATCCAAGGAATCTTGAGTTAATCCAGTTGTTTGTAACTTTGTTGCAGGAGCTCAGATGTGTATGTCCCCACTCTCTGGTGTCCTGTCTCTCTCTCCCTCTCTCTCTCTCTCTCGTCTCTCTGTGTCTCTCGTCTCTCTGTGTCTCTCGTCTCTCTGTGTGTCTCTCTCGTCTCTCTGTGTGTCTCTCTCGTCTCTCTGTGTCTCTCGTCTCTCTGTGTGTCTCTCTCGTCTCTCTGTGTGTCTCTCTCGCTCTCTCTGTGTCTCTCGTCTCTCTCTCTCTCTCGTCTCTCTTTGTGTCTCTATCGTCTCTCTGTGTGTGCCTCTATCGTGTGTGTCTCTATCGTCTCTCTGTGTGTGTCTCTCTCGTCTCTCTGTGTCTCTCGTCTCTCTCTCTCTCGTCTCTCTGTTGTCTCTCTCGTCTCTCTGTGTGTCTCTCTCGTCTCTCTGTGTGTCTCTCTCGTCTCTCTGTGTCTCTCGTCTCTCTGTGTGTCTCTCTCTTCGTCTCTCTGTGTGTCTCTCTCGTCTCTCTGTGTCTCTCCTCTCTCTCTCTCTCTCGTCTCTCTGTGTGTCTCTCTCGTCTCTCTGTGTGTGCTCTCTCTCTGTGTGTCTCTCTCGTCTCTCTGTCTCTCTCTCTCTCTGTGTCTCTCTCTCTCTCTCTCTCTCTCTCTCTCTCTCTCTCTGTGTGTCTCTCTCTCGTCTCTCTGTGTGTCTCTCTCGTCTCTCTGTGTCTCTCGTCTCTCTGCTCTCGCGTGTGTCTCTCAGGTCGTTCACTGCCTTGTTTAAGTTTCCGGTGTTACTGATGTTTATACCGAGATATGTGTAGTTTTGGGTTTGCTCTAAAGGCACGTTGTTGAGTTTAAAGTTGTGATGTTGGTTTTGTCGACTATGCCTTTTCTGGAATATCATAACTTTGGTCTTTTTAAGGTTCACTGATAGCGCCCATGTTTGACAGAAAGTGTGCAGGATGTCTAGATGTTGCTGTAGACCCTCTTTTGTGGGTGACAGCAACACCAGATCATCTGCAAACAGAAAGGCATTTCACTTCAGTGTCTAGTAGGATGGGACCGGGTGCTGGTGACTGTTCTAAAGCCCGAGCTAATTCATTAATGTAGATGTTAAATAGAGTAGGACTCAGACTACAGCCCTGTCTTACTCCACGACTCTGGGAGAGGAAGTCTGTGTGCTTATGGCCTCATTTTAACTGCAAATTTGTTATCCGTGTACATTGATTTGATGATGTCGTAGGTTTTTCCTCCAATGCCGCATTGAATAAGCTGAAAGAGAAAAGCCCCTCATGCCAGATTGAGTCAAAAGCTTTTTTAAAGTCAACAAAGCATGAGAAGAGTTTTCCTTTATTTTGGTTAATTTCTTTGGTCGATTAGAGTATGAAGGGTATAAATGGGATCTGATGTGTGAGTATTTTGGTTGGAAACCGATTTGGCATTTTCTCAGAATGTTTCTGTCATTTAGAAAGTTGGTGAGTCGGCTGTCTAGGATGTTACAGAAGAGTTTACCTAAGTTGCTGTTTGCGCATTGTCCGCGGTAGGTATTTGGGTCGAATATAATATCCGCTCTCTTTTATGGATTGGGGTAATATGACCTCTGTTCCAGATGCTCGGGAATATACCTGTATTAAGGATGGTGTTTAACAGTTTGAGGATGGCATTCTTAATGAGATGATTAAAAACACGGACCAAAAATTCAAACATGCCATCCTCAAACTGTTAAACACCATCCTTAATACAGGAATATTCCCCAGCATCTGGAACCGAGGTCTTATTACCCCAATCCATAAAAGCGGAGACAAATTCGACCCAAATAACTACCGCGGAATATGCGTAAACAGCAACTTAGGTAAACTCTTCTGTAACATCCTAAACAGCCGACTCACCAACTTTCTAAATGACAGAAACATTCTGAGAAAATGCCAAATCGGTTTCCAACCAAAATACCGCACATCAGATCATATTTATACCCTTCATACTCTAATCGACCAAGAAATTAACCAAAATAAAGGAAAACTCTTCTCATGCTTTGTTGACTTTAAAAAGCTTTTGACTCAATCTGGCATGAGGGGCTTTTTCTTTCAGCTTATTCAATGCGGCATTGGAGGAAAAACCTACGACATCATCAAATCAATGTACACGGATAACAAATTTGCAGTTAAAATAGGCAACAAGCACACAGACTTCCTCTCCCAGAGTCGTGGAGTAAGACAGGGCTGTAGTCTGAGTCCTACTCTATTTAACATCTACATTAATGAATTAGCTCGGGCTTTAGAACAGTCACCAGCACCCGGTCCCATCCTACTAGACACTGAAGTGAAATGCCTTCTGTTTGCAGAAGATCTGGTGCTGCTGTCACCCACTGAGGAGGGTCTACAGCAACATCTAGACAATCCTGCACTCTTTCTGTCAAACATGGGCGCTA
Organism: Barbatula barbatula; assembly: GCA_037178815.1. Classification (NCBI taxonomy): domain Eukaryota; kingdom Metazoa; phylum Chordata; class Actinopteri; order Cypriniformes; family Nemacheilidae; genus Barbatula; species Barbatula barbatula. The sequence continues at coordinate 30,206 of JAXOFQ010000042.1, read as the reverse complement.
TCCAGTGAACCTTAAAAAGACCAAAGTTATGATATTCCAGAAAAGGCATAGTCGGCAAAACCAACATCACAACTTTAAACTCAACAACGTGCCTTTAGAGCAAACCCAAAACTACACATATCTCGGTATAAACATCAGTAACACCGGAAACTTAAACAAGGCAGTGAACGACCTGAGAGACAAGGCACGAAGAGCTTTTTACGCTATCAAAAGGAATATAAAAATCCACATCCCAGCTGGAATTTGGCTTAAAATAATCCAATCCGTTATAGAACCAATAGAGAGAGAGAGAGAGAGAGAGAGAGAGAGAGAGAGAGAGAGAGAGAGAGAGAGAGAGAGAGAGAGAGAGAGAGAGAGAGAGAGAGAGAGAGAGAGAGAGAGAGAGAGAGAGAGAGAGAGAGAGAGAGAGAGAGACATACACAGCTGAGCTCCTGCAACAAAGTTACAAACAACTGGATTAACTCAAGATTCCTTGGATATTTCTACAAGGAGACATACACAAGACTACAGTTATAGGAATAACTTAACCTTGGACTAAAACTCATTTTAACAAAAACTCCTGAAATTTAACAAAAACTCCTGAGAGAGAGAGAGACCAGAGAGAGACGACATACACATCTGAGCTCCTGCAACAAATTCACATTATTACTGGATCAACTCAAGGTTCCTTGGATATTTCTACAAGGAGACATACACAAGACTACAGTTATAGAAATAACTTAACCTTGGACTAAACCTCCTTTTAACAAAAACTCCTGAAATTACTCCTGAAAAGGACACCAAGAAGAGCATCTCACCAAAGAATCCATCAATACAAATAAGCCAAAATCAGACAAAAAAGGTCAAGGAATATCTGTTGCCAGGGACCCGAAGACAACAGTGTTACTGAAGATACCAAACCTGCTTTACTGCATTATCAACGCCTTAAACGGGTGATTTGGAAGGTGAGAAAGCGACTGGACCTAAACAAAAGGAGATCCCCAACCAACACCCACACAGGTGCAAATGGCCCATATGACTATGGCTGCCCAACTCCAATGCGTTAAGGCCATTCCCCTACTCTACCCAAAGGAGATTTCAAATGACACAGCACGGAAAGTCTTCAAAAACAAGAAACTTATAGAAAACCCAGAGACCTTATTTGCGGACCTTCATAAAGATGGCAGCACCAGCAATTTGATTTTCTACACCAGCCGACCTCATACATGGCACAAAGCCATCATCTCGGAATTCCCAAATGCCGAAAGAAAAGGCATCTGTGGGGGTTTCCAGCTAAAAATAAAAAATGAGGATGACATAACAACTATCAACGCTAACATATACAAAACAACGGGGATAGTGGTTGTGAAAAGCCTCCAAGGACTATTTGAAGAAAACTTCCAGAGGATCAAGGAAAGGTCTCATCTAGAACCCAACAATGAGCAACCCACCACTCCAGAAGAACCAGATACAACCCCAGCTTCAGACAAGCAGCTGGAGAAGAAAGACCCCCCCAACACAGAACAAACTAACGACACCCATTCACACTGCTACTGTATGGATATGAGAGAGAGATTCACAGCCCTGGAGGGGGAGCTGGTACAGCTCAGAGAAATAACTCTTTCTCTGCAAACAACACAAAGTAAAGAACAAACCAGCAACACCCCCACAGCCAAACAAAAAGAAAAAGACAACACCAAGAAAGAACTGTATTTACTGCAGGCCAATGTCAAAGAGCTGCAGCAAGAGAGGGAGAGACTAAATGTTCAGCTGGCATCACTGGAATCCCAGCTCTCACAGCAGACAGAGAGTCACTGGGCACAGTTAACTGCTCTAAGGGAGGAGATAGGTGAAATGAAGAAAGTAAAAGATACCTTCTCCAAAGACCTCAACTCCACCAAGGACCCACTACAACAGGTCACCACTCAAACTGACCACAGCCCTCAAAACCCAGTGGAACAACCCAGCCAAAACCTTCTTCCCCCACCAAGCCCCATACCCAGCACACAACCAACCGAAGAATCAGGCAACGCCCCAACACCCATAGGTGACACACCAAAACCAGACGTTGTCCTTCTAATAGACTCAAATGGGAAGTTTATAGATGAAAAGAAGCTCTTCCCTAAACACAGGGTGTCCAAACTCTGGTGCCCAAATACTCACAGCGCCCTAAAGCTGCTAAACAAGGAAAAACTAGGATCACCGAAACACATAATAATCCACACTGGCACAAACGACCTGAGAGCACAACAGGAAAGAGTGGCCACATCACTACAGAGAGTGATCGAGAAAGCCACATCCACCTTCCCAAATGCTCAAATTACAGTGTCCACACTGCTGCCACGGAAAGACTTCCACTTAGACACAATTCAACGAATAAATGCATCCCTCTCAAGAACCTGCGCACTAAAAACTCAAGTGCACCTGGCACATCACCCTACCCTGGACCTCACATGCCTTTATGACCATGTGCACCTGTACAGAGCAACTGTCCCTGTCTTTGCAAAGAGACTAAAAGATGTTACTCTAAACCGCAGCACCAACACCACAACTTCAAACAACAGAGCAAGACAGCATCCACCTAGAACAGGGATGAACCACACAGTACCTACAAACACCCAAAGACCACAACCACCCACCTACCATCGCAACAGTCAACAGATGAGAACATCATCCCTGCTGCCTACACCCATCACCCAGCACACGCAGCAGACCCCGGGCAGCCTCAGCTATGCCCAGACAGTGAGCAGAAACCCCACACCAACATCCGCACAAGCTCCGACAGCCGAGCTGAAAGACATCCACCAGATGCTGAACCTGATCTGTTCACACCTACTGTCTTAAGACAAAACCCGCTAATTTAAATAACACCTTATGGATAACAAAGCATTTACTATATCATGTTGGAATATTCAAGGCCTGAGGTCATCTGCTTTTGGTCTAAAAAGCAAAAACATAGACTTTACCTCAGAAACCAAAAACTCAGACATTATCATCCTACAGGAGACATGGAACAGAGGAGACAGACCCACGGGTCGCCCTACAAACTACAGAGAATTCATCCTCCCGTCCACCAAACTACCGGGAGTCACACAAGGCAGAGACTCAGGCGGAATGCTGATCTGGCATAAGTCCGATCTCGCCCACTCAATAAAAACTATTAAAACGGGCCTGTTCTATACATGGTTGGAAATAAACAAGTCCCTTACTTCTACAGAGAAAAATATCTTCCTGTGTGCAACCTACATCCCGCCTGCAGAGTCACCGTACTTCATCGAAGACAGCTTCACAACCCTAGAAGGAGAAATCAACTACTTCCAGTCACAGGGCAATGTTCTGATCTGCGGTGACCTGAATGCCAGGACCGGTGAAGAATCAGACACACTTCACTCCCAGGGAGACAAACACATTCCAGGAGCAGACGTCTTTCCTCCACCTACCCAAACAAAAAGACTCAACTATGACAAAACTACAAACAAAAACGGATTACAACTTCTCCATCTGTGTCGTACACTGGGTCTGTACATAGTCAATGGCAGACTGCGAGGAGACTCATATGGTAGGTATACTTATAGTTCCAAGATGGGTAACAGTTCAGTAGACTACTTCATCACCGATCTAAATCCAAATTCTCTCAGAGCGTTTACAGTTAGCACACTAACCCCCTTATCAGACCACAGTAAAATTACTCTTTACCTAAACAGATCTAAACCTAACACTGAGGCACCAAATCAAACTCAACTCCATAGCCTTAAACACGCATACAGATGGAAACAAAATAGTGAAGATATATACCAAAGCGTAATATGTGAACCAAAAATTCAAAACCTACTTAATAAATTCCTAGATACGCCATTTCCACACAATAACGAAGGCGTAAACTTAGCAGTAGACAGAATGAACAATATATTTACAATATCTGCAACACTAGCCAACCTAAAATCAACAAATACGAAAACAAAAAAGAGACCTGCCAATGAGAAATGGTTCGACAATGAGTGTAAAAACCTTAGAAAAGAAGTACGAATTCTGTCAAATCAGAAACACAGAGATGCGGATAATGTAAACACACGCCAACTCTACCATGAAAAACTTAAAGAATATAAAGACACCCTAAGGACAAAAAAGAAACAAGATATACAAAATCAGCTAAGAGCAATTGAACAATCTCTAGAAACTAACCGCTTCTGGGAACATTGGAACGCACTTAATAAATCTCACCATGAAGAACTACCCATTCAGAACAGAGATGTGTGGATAAACCACTTCTCTAACCTCTTTAGTAATATAAACAACAACCACGAACAAACTACCCTTGAAGACAAACTAAGCACCCTAGAATCAACTATTAAAGATTACCAAAACCCTTTAGATTACCAAATTACACTAGAGGAACTATGCGATAATATATGCAAACTTAAATCCAGAAAAGCAAGCGGAATTGATGGCATTCTTAATGAGATGATTAAAAACACGGACCAAAAATTCAAACATGCCATCCTCAAACTGTTAAACACCATCCTTAATACAGGTATATTCCCCAGCATCTGGAACCGAGGTCTTATTACCCCAATCCATAAAAGCGGAGACAAATTCGACCCAAATAACTACCGCGGAATATGCGTAAACAGCAACTTAGGTAAACTCTTCTGTAACATCCTAAACAGCAGACTCACCAACTTTCTAAATGACAGAAACATTCTGAGAAAATGCCAAATCGGTTTCCAACCAAAATACCGCACATCAGATCATATTTATACCCTTCATACTCTAATCGACCAAGAAATTAACCAAAATAAAGGAAAACTCTTCTCATGCTTTGTTGACTTTAAAAAAGCTTTTGACTCAATCTGGCATGAGGGGCTTTTCTTTCAGCTTATTCAATGCGGCATTGGAGGAAAAACCTACGACATCATCAAATCAATGTACACGGATAACAAATTTGCAGTTAAAATAGGCAACAAGCACACAGACTTCCTCTCCCAGAGTCGTGGAGTAAGACAGGGCTGTAGTCTGAGTCCTACTCTATTTAACATCTACATTAATGAATTAGCTCGGGCTTTAGAACAGTCACCAGCACCCGGTCCCATCCTACTAGACACTGAAGTGAAATGCCTTCTGTTTGCAGATGATCTGGTGCTGCTGTCACCCACAAAAGAGGGTCTACAGCAACATCTAGACATCCTGCACACTTTCTGTCAAACATGGGCGCTATCAGTGAACCTTAAAAAGACCAAAGTTATGATATTCCAGAAAAGGCATAGTCGACAAAACCAACATCACAACTTTAAACTCAACAACGTGCCTTTAGAGCAAACCCAAAACTACACATATCTCGGTATAAACATCAGTAACACCGGAAACTTAAACAAGGCAGTGAACGACCTGAGAGACAAGGCACGAAGAGCTTTTTACGCTATCAAAAGGAATATAAAAATCCACATCCCAGCTGGAATTTGGCTTAAAATAATCCAATCCGTTATAGAACCAATAGCACTTTATGGATGTGAGGTTTGGGGTCCCCTCACCAACCAAGAGTTCACCAAATGGGACAAACACCCAACTGAGACCCTGCAAACAGAAATGTGTAAAAACATTCTACGGGTACAACGCAAAACCCCAAACAACGCCTGCAGAGCAGAATTAGGACTATATCCTCTAATAATTAAAATACAAAAAAGAGCGATTAAATTCCATAACCACCTTAAGAACAGCGATACAGAATCACTCCATCACAAAGCCTTACGTCATCAGGAGCTGAACCCAGAGAAAAGTTGTCTCATCCAACTGATCTCAGAACTAACTCTAAAACCCCAAACGTGTCCAACTGAACCCCAAACTCCAGCCAGAATTAACCAAATGATAAAAACACAAAAAGAAAAATATCTCAAACACTGGACAGAAGCAACAGCTCAGCAAAGTAAACTTGAATGCTATCGGTCATTAAACAGAGAATATAAAGCGGCAGAATACCTCAAAAGCGTATCAGACCCTAAACTAAGAAAAGTGTTGACCATGTACAGACTCAGTGAACACAAGCTCACTGTGGAGACGGGCCGACACAGACAGACATGGACTCCAAGAGAAGAGCGACTGTGTCCACACTGCACACAGAGACAAGTGGAAACAGAGCTGCACTTCTTAACCTCGTGTCCAAACTATACGGACATCAGAGAAACATTCTTCCCCCAGTTCACAAACTTCCACAAAGACTTCAAGCAGTTTCAACAACAGGACAAGATCTCATACATACTGGGAGAAAAGCCCATCAGCTCAAACCTGGCGGCGAGATACGTCAAGTCCTGTCACGACAGAAGAGCAACAACCAGCACAACACACACAACACAACACACACACAACACAACACAACACAACACAACACAACACAACACAACACACAACACACACACACACACACACACACACAACACACACAACACAACACAACACACACAACACACACACACAACACAACACACACACACAACACTGACACAACACACACAACACTGACACAACACACACAACACTGACACAACACACACAAACTGACACTTATGACAGGATCCTGTCACTTTCACTAAGAACTTTTGTCAATACTTCGCACTTTTATGTCTGTATTGATGTGTACATATTGTTTCTTATATAGGATACTCTTATTTTATTTTATACAGAATGTTTATATTTAATCTTCCTGCTTTGGCAATGTAAAACACTTTTTTATCATGCCAATAAAGCTTTTTTGAATCTTGAATCTTGAATCTTGAGAGAGAGAGAGAGAGAGAGAGAGAGAGAGAGAGAGAGAGAGAGAGAGAGAGAGAGAGAGAGAGAGAGAGAGAGAGAGAGAGAGAGAGAGAGAGAGAGAGAGAGAGAGAGAGAGAGAGAGAGAGAGAGAGAGAGAGAGAGAGAGAGAGAGAGAGAGAGAGAGAGAGAGAGAGAGAGAGAGAGAGAGAGAGAGAGAGAGAGAGAGAGAGAGAGAGAGAGAGAGAGAGAGAGAGAGAGAGAGAGAGAGAGAGAGAGAGAGAGAGAGAGAGAGAGAGAGAGAGAGAGAGAGAGAGAGAGAGAGAGAGAGAGAGAGAGAGAGAGAGAGAGAGAGAGAGAGAGAGAGAGAGAGAGAGAGAGAGAGAGAGAGAGAGAGAGAGAGAGAGAGAGAGAGAGAGAGAGAGAGAGAGAGAGAGAGAGAGAGAGAGAGAGAGAGAGAGAGAGAGAGAGAGAGAGAGAGAGAGAGAGAGAGAGAGAGAGAGAGAGAGAGAGAGAGAGAGAGACAGAGAGAGAGAGAGAGAGAGACAGAGAGAGAGAGAGAGAGAGAGAGAGAGACAGAGAGAGAGAGAGAGAGAGAGAGAGAGACAGAGAGAGAGAGAGAGAGAGAGAGAGAGAGAGAGAGAGAGAGAGAGAGAGAGAGAGAGAACAACCAACTGTACAAGCTCTTCACATCATCCACCCTCCAGACCACACCCACCTATGGCTCCCTACACACCTGTTAACCTGCGCTCACTAAACCCACATCCACCTGCCTTTATTCAAGCCCCTGAAAGAAAGAAACCAAAAACCACCCCACAACAAGAGAGACCCTCACAACGGAGACCCCAGAGCTATGCTGAAGCCGTATCCCAGCCCCCGGCTCCACCCAACACCTCCACACCAGCCAATGAACTGAGCCAGATCAAAGAGATGCTTCACACACTGTGCAGCCAGCTCCTGAAGAGATAAGAACAAAAACGCATTCAGAAACACAAAACACTGCTATTACACACACACACACACACACAAAACAAAAAGTGCACTAATGTAAATAATTTTCACATGTTATATACTTTCACATGTTATTTTCTCTCTGTCTTACCAAATAGGTTTATCTTTAAGAATTCTAATGCATTCATTTCTTATAAGTTGCTGGAATATTCAAGGTCTTCATTCTTCGACATTTGGTTCTAAAAGCACAGACCCAGAGTTTCTAAACAATACTACTAATGCTGACATCATTATTCTCACCAAAACATGGTGTCGAAGTGATGTACTTACCTACTGTCCCTCAGGCTACTATGAAATAATTGTGCCCTCGGTTAAATTAAGTACAGTCCATCGAGGAAAAAAATTTTAGTGTGGTATAAGGAGAATCTAAGTAAACACATTTCTGTTATAACAGTTGGAAAATATCATTGCTGGTTAAAAACGCAACAATCAAATTGGCATTTCAGCCACCGACACGTATCTCTGTGCCATCTACATTCCTCCTGCGGAATCCCCTTACCATGATGAAGAATATCTAAACAACATCCACACAGAGATCAGCCGTTTCCATGCCCAGGGAAATGTGCTGATGTGTGGAGATTTTAATGCAAGAACTGTATCTGAACCAGATAACATCGATCCAAATGGCAATAAACATGTATTTGGCCAAAACCCTTTGAATCTTACAATAAATCCCCAACCAAGAAATAACCTTGACCAAACCGGTAAACAAAACAGGTACAGAATTATTCCAAAAATGTCGAGCCTTCAGTCCATTCAGTACATACTGAATGGCAGGATCAGAGGAGACTCATTAGGAAGGTTCACATGTTGTTCAGGTCATGGAGCGAGTGTAGTTGACTATGCCATCTCAGACATGGACCCATCCTCCCTTAGCGCATTTACTGTCAAACAACAAACTCCTCTTTCTGACCACAACCAAATTAAGACATATATAGACAAAAACACTGACTAACCACACACTAAACATACCACAGACCTGTAAAATGCATCACATCCAGCAGATATACAGATGGGCTCCAGACAGCAATCACAACACATTTATTCAAGCCCTTAATTCTGAAGAGCTGAAAAAACTAATCAATATCTTTAGTAATAAAACATTTAAAACAACTAAAGATGACATTCAATTGGCTACAAACGAAATCAATCACATATTTCAAAAAGCAGCATGTAAAACTGACCTAAAAAAGAAAGGAAAAAATTATTCCCAGAAAACACCAAAAGATGAAAAGTGGTTTGACTCAGAATGCAAAACATTAAGAAAACATCTCAGAAAATTATCAAACCTGAAACATAAAGAGCCTTACAACACAAAACTAAGAACTGAACACTGCTTAAAACTAAAAGAATATAAAGAAACAATAAAAATGAAAAAGCAACACTATCTTTAAAAAAGCTTTGATGAAATAGAGCAATCAATAAAACCAGAATCAGTTCTGGGACATGTGGAATAATCTGAGCACAACAAAAACCAACAAGATTTACCAATCCAAGACGGAGACATCTGGACAAAACATTTTGAAAAAAATCTTATATAAAGAAATTTCTCCAAAGGAACTTAATGAAAATTATAATCAGATCAAACAAAAACTACAACCTTAAGAAAACACAATTAAAAAGAATTCAAAACCCATTGGACTTCCCAATTACACACAAGGAATTGACCAATAAACTCAAAAGCCTCAAATGTAAAAAAATCTTTGTGGTCAGGACAATATTCTAGGAGAAATGCTGAAACACAGCACACACGTGCTTCAGACGGTCGTGCTCAAATTATTCAACCTCATACTTCATTCAGGCCACTTTCCTGACATCTGGAGCCAAGGACTTATTACACCTTTCACATAAGAGTGCAAATAAATTAGATCCTAATAATTTTACAGAGGCATTTGTGTTAGCAGTATTTTGGGTAAATTGTTTTTGCAGTATTCTAAATAACAGGGCTGACTAAACTTTCTTCGTGAACACAATGTCCTGAGCCCATGCCAGATAGGCTTCCTTCCAAATCATAGAACTACTGACCACACTTAACACCCTCATTGATAAACACGTTAAACAAACCAAAAAAATATTTGCATGCTTTGTCGATTTTAGAAAAGCATTTGATTCTATTTGGCACGATGGATTATATTTTAAACTCTTACAAAATGGTGTAGGTGGTAAAGTCTATGATATTATAAAATCAGTATATTCAAATAACAAATGTGCAATACGAATTGGCAAAACATATACAGACTATTTTACCCAGAAGAGAGGAGTGCGTCAAGGTTGTAGTCTGAGTCCGACACTTTTTAACACATTTACATTAACGGGTTGGCAGAGCAATTGGAACAGTCTACTGGCCCCGGACTCGCTCTCCAGGACAAGAACATCAAGCTCTTGCTGTACGCAGATGATCTGGTGCTGCTGTCTCCCACCCAACAGGGACTACAGCAGCATCTAGATCAACTCCAGAACCCACTATCCAGAACTGGGCACTGTCAGAAAAAGCCCAGATGTCAGGAACAAAATGTCCAGTTCAGTCTTGGCCACACCACCCTACAACACACAATACACCCCTCTTGGCCCCGTCCATCACCGCTTCAGGAAGTTTCAGCATGGCATTAAATTCGCTCAAAGATAAAGCTAGGCGAGCTATGTATGCCATTAAGAAAAGATTCCAAAATATTGGTTTACCTGTTTAAAATATGGTGTAAAATCTTTGACAGTATAATACAGCCCATAGCACTGTATGGAAGTGAGGTCTGGGGTCCACTCAGTGATCAGAGCAACACTTGATGGGAGAAACATCCCACAGAAACCCTACATACTGAATTCTGCAAAATGATTTTAAAAGTACAACGGAAAACCCCCAATAATGCATGTAGATCAGAATTAGGCCGATTCCCATTAGCCATTAATATACAAAAGATCCCTAAAATTTTGGATGCACTTAAAATCAAGCCCACAGATTCCCTTCGGCATAAAGCTTTACAAACACAAGAACTAAACCCAGAAAAGAGTCCACTGAGCAAACTCATTACAAGACTAACTAACACTGACCAGTCTCAGAACATCACCGCCTCAAACATCAACACAAATCTAATTATCAAACAAACTAAAACTACATATCTGGAACATTGGGAACAGGAAACAAAAGCACAGAGCAAATTACTATTTTACCAAGTATAAAAACAAATTATGAAGAGAGAGAGAGACACAGAGAGAGAGAGAGAGACAGAGAGAGAGACACAGAGAGAGAGACAGAGAGAGAGAGACACAGAGAGACGAGAGACACAGAGAGACGAGAGACACACAGAGAGAGACAGAGAGACACAGAGAGACGAGAGAGACACAGAGAGACGAGAGAGACAGAGAGACGGAGAGACACAGAGAGACGAGAGACACAGAGAGACGAGAGACACAGAGAGAGAGACACAGAGAGAGAGAGACAGAGAGAGACAGAGACACAGAGAGACGAGAGACACAGAGAGAGACAGAGAGAGAGAGACACAGAGAGAGAGAGAGAGAGAGAGAGAGACACAGAGAGAAGAGAGAGAGAGAGAGACGAGAGAGACAGAGAGACGAGAGACGAGAGAAGACACACAGAGCAGAGACAAGAGAGAGAGAGAGAGAGAGACACAGAGAGACGAGAGACACACAGAGAGACGAGAGACACAGAGAGACACAGAGAGACAGAGAGAGACACAGAGAGACAGAGAGACACAGAGAGAGACAGAGAGAGAGAGAGAGACACAGAGAGACAGAGAGAGAGAGAGAGACACAGAGAGACGAGAGACACAGAGAGACGAGAGAGACAGAGAGACAGAGAGAGACACAGAGAGAGACACAGAGAGACAGAGAGACACAGAGAGACAGAGAGAGACGAGAGACACAGAGAGAGAGAGAGAGAGAGAGAGAGACGAGAGACACAGAGAGACAGAGAGAGAGAGAGAGAGAGAGAGAGACACAGAGAGAGAGAGAGACACAGAGAGAGAGAGAGAGACGAGAGACACAGAGAGACGAGAGACACAGAGAGACGAGAGACACAGAGAGACGAGAGACACAGAGAGACAGAGAGAGAGAGAGAGAGAGAGAGACACAGAGAGAGAGAGACACAGAGACGAGAGACACAGAGAGAGAGAGAGAAGAGAGAGAGAGAGAGAGAGAGAGAGACAGAGAGACGAGAGAGAGACACAGAGAGACGAGAGAGAGACAGAGAGACGAGAGAGAGACAGAGAGAGAGAGAGAGACACAGAGAGACACAGAGAGACGAGAGACACAGAGACACGAGAGACACAGAGAGACGAGAGAGACAGAGAGAGAGAGAGAGAGAGAGAGACGAGAGACACAGAGAGACGAGAGAGACAGAGAGAGAGACGAGAGACACAGAGAGACGAGAGAGACAGAGAGACGAGAGACACAGAGAGACAGAGAGACACAGAGAGACGAGAGAGACAGAGAGACACAGAGAGACACAGAGAGAGAGAGACACAGAGAGACGAGAGACACAGAGAGACGAGAGACAGAGAGACAGAGAGAGACAGAGAGACAGAGAGACACAGAGAGAAGAGACACAGAGAGACGAGAGACACAGAGAGAGACGAGAGACACAGAGAGACAGAGAGACAGAGAGAGAGAGAGAGAGAGAGACACAGAGAGACAGAGAGAGAGAGACACAGAGAGACGAGAGACACAGAGAGAGAGAGAGACACAGAGAGACGAGAGACACAGAGAGACGAGAGACACAGAGAGACGAGAGACACACAGAGAGAGAGAGAGACAGAGAGAGAGAGAGAGAGACACAGAGAGACGAGAGAGAGAGAGAGAGAGACAGAGAGACGAGAGACACAGAGAGACACAGAGAGACGAGAGACACACAGAGAGACGAGAGACACAGAGAGACGAGAGACACAGAGAGACACAGAGAGACGAGAGACACAGAGAGACACACAGAGAGACAGAGAGAATTTTTTTTTCAAACCTCTTTATTTAACAGAAAGAATGACTCCGATCAAATCACATAACATTTCCACAACATTTAAGCCAATTTATAAATAAAGCGTAAAATAAAATTCTCTTTCAATAACAGAGCACAGAGCTCCACTATGACACCATTTTCTTTCAAAGATATCTAAGGAATCCATAGCTTTGTAAAAACAAAAATCAATTAGAAGCCTTGATTTAATCATAGCTGCCAACACCATTTCCACCTTATAAACAATTCCTCACTCAATCTTATCCCTTCTACTAATGTAGTTGGCCATTTTGGCTTTTCCCAAAATAAAATTAAGCAACTGACATACATCCTTTCGATTTTGAACATATTTTAAACCCAAAATAAAAGTTTGCATAGAAAAGTCTTCGTTAAAACATTTAAAAAGGTTTTGCAAACCATCAAATAAAGGCTTAAGTCTTGAACAATATAAAAAGCATTAACAGCGATAATATCATGCAGAATTCGCCATTGAAGATCTCCAGCTCTTTTAGTCAACGGTGGCTTGTATAGTGCTCTCCACTCCGGTCTAATATTATTACTCAACTTAAAAACAGTACGCCACGGTGTGTCAACTCTTTCATGTAGTCCCTTTTTATTAAAAGATTTTACACAAGTTTTCCCATTACTCTCTTCCAAATTGATATCTGTCACCTTTTCAGATTCCAAAAAAAACCCTGTACAATCACCTAAATTTGGGGACAGAACCACATTAGGAAACTGGTCCTTCTCATTAGGGATGAGTTCTCCTTCATAGTAACCTTGAAGCATTTTAAATTCTTCTGTTGTAAAAGCAGATTGTAAATTCTTAAGTACTTGTGAAATAATTAGACTGGATTTCACTCCTAAAATAACTGCTACATCTTCAGCTTTTCCAAAACTTGGACCAGCCACTTTGAACAAACACTCAACAGTTAAAATCTTAGACTTAATAAAAGCTGCAGTCATTGTCCCATATTGACCTAAACTGTCCAAACGTGATCCATAGATCAATGGTTCCTTCAACAGCCAGAATAAAGATGTCATAGAGCAAGTTCTTTCCACATTAAAAAGGTTCCATACTTTTTTTTAGATTAGATTAGATTCAACTTTATTGTCATTACACATATACAAGTACAGTGTAACGAAATGTAGTTTAGGTCTAACCAGAAGTGCAATTAGCAAGTGCAGGATATACAGTTAGAATAAATACAGAATACAATATTGATAAAATATTATACAGTTATGAAAATATTTTACAGTAGGTATGTACTATGAACAATATATAGAGATGACTATATACTATGAACATTAACACTATGAACATTAATGTACAGGTGGATATGAGCAGATAATAATTTAGACTAAACAATAGTGCAAGTGATTTAAGTGTGCATAGATTATTGACATTAGCTGTTACAGTTGCAATGCAATAGGTGAGTTAATGCAGTTATTGAAGTTACCGTGCAATAGATGAGTAGATGCAGTTAATAAAGTTACAGACAGTAGATAAGTTAGTGCAGTTATGGAAGTGGTCCATTAGTGCAAATGAGCATTCAGTTAAATATTCCTGATGTGCAAGTGAGCAGTATAGAGTGCAAATGATGCTGTGTGTGTGTAAAAAGTCCAGTAGAGCAGATAACATGAAGTACTGGTGTGTACAGTTCAGTCATGCATGCAGTCCTGTAGTGCAGTGTAAACAATGTTATAGCAGTGTTGTGGTGAGGGAGGGGGGGGGAAGAGGGGGGGGGGGGGGGAGTACAATAAAGAAACAACTCGGGGGAAAAAAGTGTTTTTTAGTCTGCTGGTTCTTGTCCGGAGGCGCCGGAGGCCCCTCCCGGAAGGCAGGAGAGCAAACAGTCTATGAGCGGGGTGAGAGGAGTAATCTTTAAAAAGATTAGTGTAAAACTCCGGCATCCTTGATGTGATGACTTTAGCAGGATCCATCAGGAACAAAGACTTGTCCAAGCATAGTCCTGTGGCAGTCTTTAAAATCATGTTGGCCACTGGCCTCCAACTTAAGTTCTCTTGGCCAGTAAGGAATCGCTGTATAAACTGTAATCGAAAAGCTGCAGTCCTACTTTGTAGAAGTATAAGTCCTTGTCCTCCTTCTTCCTTTGATAAATATAATACATTATGGGGCACCCAATGCATTTTATCCCAAAAAAGATTTTATTAAAATGGAGTGGATCTTCCCAAGTAAATAAGCAGGTGGATCAACACAGGCCAGTCGGTGCCATAAGAAAGAGGCAACCAGGTTATTAATAATGAGGGCACGTCCTCTATATGATAAACTCTTTACAATCCATTTCCATTTCATTAAACGACCTTCAAGTTTTTCAACTATTCCCTCCCAATTGTTTTGAACCATAATTTAATTTCCTAGAAACACTCCTAAGTATTTTAAACCATCTTTTTTCCAGGTTAACCCCATTGGGAGTGTTGGTACCCCATTTTCCCATTTTCCTACCAACACTGCTTCGCTTTTACCCCAGTTAATTCTAGCCGAAGAGATGATTTCAAAATCCCTCAATGTTTTTAATAACGTGACCACATCATTTTGCTTATTAAGTATTATGACAACATCATCAGCATATGCTGATAAACATAAATTACTTTTACATGCTTGTACAGATACTCCTCCTTAAACACTTCTCAATTGAATTAAAAGTGGTTCAACTGCCAATGTGTAAAGTATACCAGATAGAGAACATCCCTGTCTTACCCCTCGACACACTTTAAAAGGAGCACACAAGCCACCGTTAACTCTCAATACACTCTCAATGTCGTTATATAAAACTTTTATATATCCAATAAAATCAGAACTAAAAACAAATGCTTGTAAAGTCTTCCACAAATATTCATATTCTACACGATCAAATGCTTTCTCTTGGTCTAATGAAATCAAACCCATATCTAACTTCAGAATTTTAGAAACATCAAAAATATCTCTTATTAAATGAATATTAAGGGACACAGTAGGACTGACCAGAATGAATTACTTCCTCCAAAACCTTTCCCAGCCTAGTAGCTAATACTTTTGAGAGCAATTTGTAGTCGCAGCACAACAAAGATACAGGTCTCCAGTTTTTTATGTCTCTCACATCACCTTTTTTTGGCAAGAGGGTAAGGACCGCTCTTCTACAGCTCAGCGGCAGAAGTCCTTTAACTAAACTGTCGCTGAGAACTGCCAGCAGATCCTCCCCTATCACAGGCCAAAAAGCTTTATAAAACTCAAAAGGGATTCCGTCTATCCCAGGGGCCTTACCATTCTCCAAACTTTGGAGAGCTTCATACAGTTCACTTAGGCTTATAGCCTTTTTGAGTGCTGCATTAGAGTCTTCAGAGACTTTTGGTAATTCTTCAAAGAAAGACTTTTCAACAACCTGATCTTCCCTGTGTTCACAACTATACAGCTTTTCAAAAAAAGCATTTGCTCTTTTTCGATTTTCAGTAGGGTCTGATATCAAAGAACAAGTCTCAGAAAATAAAGAATGTATGACACACTTTTGACCGTTCTTTTTTTCCAGGCTAAAAAAGAATTTTGAAGGCATATCCATCTGGTCTACATCTTTAAAACGTGATCGAACTAGCACCCCCTGTGCTTTCACTCTTTGCATGTCCGACAACACAGATTTCTTTAGAAAAAGGGCTTCAATGGGTGCTTGATTTCCACTTGACTGTGCCGCTTCTTGAAATTTCAGAATTTCATCTTCTAAGGCTTTAGTAGATTTAATTATATCCTTTGTGACATTGAGAGTGTACTGTTGACATAGTTGTTTGAATTGAGTTTTACCAAACCCCCACCATGTTTGTAAAGACTGAAAACCTGCTTTTTCATTCCTAAAATTTTCCCAAAAGAATTTAAAAGTTTCTTTGAAATGTGCATCACTTAATAAACTGGCATTAAAATGCCAATAAGCACTTTTCAGCTTGACAGAGGTTCTTAAAAATATTAAGATGTTGTTTAAAACAATAAAATCTGTCTAATCTCGCTAATGACAACATGTTATCACGGGCATGTGCCCATGTATACTGTTTTAAATTCCCATTTAGAACTCTCCATACATCACTTAAGTCGTTTGCTTCAATCATCTGAGTAAGTCGATTACGAGAAGGCATATGTGGTTCTAAATGATTCCTGTCTATGTTACTTTACACAAAGTTAAAATCTCCTCCTAAACTAATAAAACTCTTCGCTATTACATTTTTCTAAGGTTTCAGCCAGAACATATAAAAACACCATTCGTTCTGTTGGTAGAGTTGGAGCATACGCACAGATAAAAACAAAAGTGTGATTGTCAAACTGAGCTCGAACCTTTAGCAATCTCAATGGAACAGGGAGAAAAGCTATTAGCAAATAAAACAGCTACCCCTCCACTAAGTGAAGATTTATGACTTAAAATAGAAAGACCTTTAAATTATTTTTCCCATTCAACAGCATTGGTTGCATCACTATGTGTTTCTTGTACAAGTAAGACATCAATTTGTTTATGATACATAGTCTCATATATCACTGTGCGCTTTAACCTATCTCTAGCTCCATTCACATTTAAGGATGCAATGCGAATATCCCCCATTTGAAAATAAAAAACTAAACTTAAACCAGAAAGAAAAAAGCAGCCAATGAGGGCTAAAGTTTTGAGCCAGCTTACTATCATTAACTTGTCAGCTCGTTTTGTAGTTTTGTCACAATTTTTCTCAACCTGTAAACCTCTCTGTTTGTGAAACATCCCTCACTCATAAACATCCTTATCTTTTCCACCAATCGATTGGTGTCCGGAAAATAGTCGGCAACCTGAACCCCCCTTAGATTTTTTTTTTTTTTTTTAAACTTCCTGATTTCTTCAGTATCATAGTCTTGACATTTCCATTCACTCCTGAGAAAAACTCGAAGCACCAGAATCAGAGAAATCACTCTCGCTGCCAATATCATCCACATCCGAATCCATTTCTTTTTCAGCTTTTCTAGCTTGTTTCGATTCTGAAACCTTATCCTTCTTTTTTCTCTTTAAAGGTGTTTTTAAGACTGCCTGATTCAAATCCATCATTAAATCATCACTTGAAATGACACTTCTTTGAGGGGACGTTTTGTCCGGCACTACACTGACATGTGAAACATCCATGATCTCGTCAATCTCGGACCCATTCCTGACAATGAGAACTAAATCATTTACTCCATTATTTTCTATTGTGACCTGATTCACCTCTTCTGTCTGTGGAAGTGCCGCTGTATCATTTAAGTTACTGGTGGATGGCCTGGGTTCAACTTGGATCGGATCAGGAACATTTTCAATTGTTTCTTCCTCCCTGACGTGCAAAACATTCTCTTGTACGTTTGTACCATTTTTATCTGGACAAACACGCACAAGATGTCCCATTCTACCACAGTTAAAGCACTTCATCACATCAGTACTTACTTAGACAGTGTAATCAAAGTCGTCCACTTTAAACTTCAAATTCAGGTTAAGCTCACTTCTATTGTCTTTCAGGATCATATAAATAAATCTCCTGAAAGATACTACATGTTTGAGTAAGTCTGACTTGCTTCCGAGAGCGATTTTTTTTCAAAGGACTGACTATTTTTCCAAAACGTGACAATTCCTGGATGAACATTTCATCCTTAATAAACGGTGGAACATTAGACAACGTGATTTTCTTCGCGGGGGTAGAAAGGGGAAGCACTGGGGTAAACAACCCGCTAATTACTACTCCTCTCTCCACAACTTCATTTGCTTTCTCAACTGAGCTCAGAAACAAAACAATAGCGCCGCTCATTCTAGATGCCGCTAAAATACACTCATGTCCGACGACATCACCAATGGCCAGAATACACCGCGGACACCACTTTCACTCTGTGACGCCGTGTGAGAGAATCAAATCCAGCGTTAGTGCTTGTGTGTTGGGCTGCCATGATTCACAGGCGATGGCCGAGAAAAACCCTCAAACAAACCCTAATTTCAACACTCGATACACCACCCTCAAAACAAAAAAAGATAGAAAAGAAAAAGAAAAGAAGAATAAATAAATAATAATCATTTTCTTGACACAGCGGGCAAAAAAACACTCACCACCTGCACCTCGCACTCGCTCAACAGACGCTCACGCATGCGCAGAGAGAGAGAGAGAGAGAGAGAGAGAGAGAGAGAGAGAGAGAGAGAGAGAGAGAGAGAGAGAGAGAGAGAGAGAGAGAGAGAGAGAGAGAGAGAGAGAGAGAGAGAGAAGAGAGAGACACAGAGAGAGACACAGAGAGAGAGAGCAGATGGAAACAAAATAGTGAAGATATATACCAAAGCGTAATATGTGAACCAAAAATTCAAAACCTACTTAATAAATTCCTAGATACGCCATTTCCACACAATAACGAAGGCGTAAACTTAGCAGTAGACAGAATTAACAAAATATTTACAATATCTGCAACACTAGCCAACCTAAAATCAACAAATACGAAAACAAAAAAAAGACCTGCCAATGAGAAATGGTTTGACAATGAGTGTAAAAACCTTAGAAAAGAAGTACGAATTCTGTCAAATCAGAAACACAGAGATGCGGATAATGTAAACACACGCCAACTCTACCATGAAATAACTTAAAGAATATAAAGACACCCTAAGGACAAAAAAGAAACAAGATATACAAAATCAGCTAAGAGCAATTGAACAATCTCTAGAAACTAACCGCTTCTGGGAACATTGGAACGCACTTAATAAATCTCACCATGAAGAACTACCCATTCAGAACAGAGATGTGTGGATAAACCACTTCTCTAACCTCTTTAGTAATATAACCAACAACCACGAACAAACTACCCTTGAAGACAAACTAAGCACCCTAGAATCAACTATTAAAGATTACCAAAACCCTTTAGATTACCAAATTACACTAGAGGAACTATGCCATAATATATGCAAACTTAAATCCAGAAAAGCAAGCGGTATTGATGGCATTCTTAATGAGATGATTAAAAACACGGACCAAAAATTCAAACTTGCCATCCTCAAACTGTTAAACACTATCCTTAATACAGGAATATTCCCCAGCATCTGGAACCGAGGTCTTATTACCCCAATCCATAAAAGCGGAGACAAATTCGACCCAAATAACTACCGCTGAATATGCGTAAACAGCAACTTAGGTAAACTCTTCTGTAACATCCTAAACAGCAGACTCACCAACTTTCTAAATGACAGAAACATTCTGAGAAAATGCCAAATCGGTTTCCAACCAAAATACCGCACATCAGATCATATTTATACCCTTCATACTCTAATCGACCAAGAAATTAACCAAAATAAAGGAAAACTCTTCTCATGCTTTGTGACTTTAAAAAAGCTTTTGACTCAATCTGGCATGAGGGGCTTTTCCTTCAGCTTATTCAATGCGGCATTGGAGGAAAAACCTACGACATCATCAAATCAATGTACACGGATAACAAATTTGCAGTTAAAATAGGCAACAAGCACACAGACTTCCTCCCCCAGAGTCGTGGAGTAAGACAGGGCTGTAGTCTGAGTCCTACTCTATTTAACATCTACATTAATGAATTAGCTCGGGCTTTAGAACAGTCACCAGCACCCGGTCCCATCCTACTAGACACTGAAGTGAAATGCCTTCTGTTTGCAGATGATCTGGTGCTGCTGTCACCCACAAACAAGAGTCTACAGCAACATCTAGACATCCTGCACACTTTCTGTCAAACATGGGCGCTATCAGTGAACCTTAAAAAGACCAAAGTTATGATATTCCAGAAAAGGCAAAGTCGACAAAACCAACATCACAACTTTAAACTCAACAACGTGCCTTTAGAGCAAACCCAGAACTACACATATCTCGGTATAAACATCAGTAACACCGGAAACTTAAACAAGGCAGTGAACGACCTGAGAGACAAGGCACGAAGAGCTCTTTACACTATCAAAAAGAATATAAAAATCGACATCCCAGCTGGAATTTGGCTTAAAATAATCCAATCCGTTATAGAACCAATAGCACTTTATGGATGTGAGGTTTGGGGTCCCCTGACCAACCAAGAGTTCACCAAATGGGACAAACACCCAACTGAGACTCTGCAAACAGAAATGTGTAAAAACATTCTACGGGTACAACGCAAAACCCCAAACAACGCCTGCAGAGCAGAATTAGGACTATCAAAAGCGTATCAGACCCTAAACTAAGGAAAGTGTTGACCATGTACAGACTCCGTGAACACAAGCTCACTGTGGAGACGGGCCGACAGACAGACATGGACTCCAAGAGAAGAGCGACTGTGTCCACACTGCACACAGAGACAAGTGGAAACAGAGCTGCACTTCTTACCTCGTGTCCAAACTATACGGACATCAGAGAAACATTCTTCCCCCAGTTCACAAACTTCCACAAAGACTTCAAGCAGTTTCAACAACAGGACAAGATCTCATACATACTGGGAGAAAAGCCCATCAGCTCAAACCTGGCGGCGAGATACGTCAAGTCCTGTCACGACAGAAGAGCAACAACCAGCACAACACAGACAACACTGACACAACACAAACACAAATGAGAGAGAGAGAGAGAGAGAGAGAGAGAGAGAGAGAGAGAGAGAGAGAGAGAGAGAGAGAGAGAGTGAGTTATCTACAGATATGACAGTGGGTTTGACTTGCCAACTTTCTTACATAAACAACAGAAAACTCAATAACTGTTCCCTCATACTGCAACTGGTGACTAATACTGAAAACAAACTAAATCTAGCACAGTACCTAAAACCATGCGTGGTAAAGGATCTCTTGCAGCTGGATACGCTCTTCTGGATCCTCCTGTAGATCAGATTCTGTGTAAAAAAAAAGTAAACTGAATTTATTTAAATGTCAATTCATTCCAGCTAAAATTATTTTATTACCCGTTTTATATTAGTAATCGACATCTGCGTTATATCATTCAGACCATCAGTACAGTTGACCATCACAGGAACATTTTCTCCCTCACAGGGAAGCATCTGAAGACCCACCTCAAGTGGAAATGTTTCATGATGCCCCGGCTAGAAGAAAGAAAAACTGAACCATGAATAGATGGCTCAACAAACAAGGATTAAACTCAATTTCAAACTTAATAAAACTAGATACTTACAATATTGATATAAAGTCATCGATTATTTTCTCGGTCTTCTCGACAAGTTTCACTGCAACTCGATCAACATCAAATGGATTTGTGTATTCATCCTAAACAGAACTGTACTATAATACATTTACATATTAAAGAGGGTTTCAATAGATAAAGCACTAAAGTCATGGACTTAAGATGCATTAAGGTAGGGCTGTGCAATTCATCCATAATGAATCGTAATCGTCAATTACAAACCATTCAACAATTACAAAAACAAAATAATCGAGATAAAACTATTATTGCACCGGATTTTGAAAGGATCCTCTCTTTTCTTGTAGTATAAAACCACAGCGCACAGCTTTCCTTTATAGTGGCTCAGATGTGCTATTCTTTACATTTCTTTTTCACTTGAGTTCACAGTATAAAAGCAGAGGATATTTAACATCTTCTTTGAAAAGTTAGTGAGTAAATGTGTTTATCAGGATCTCAATATTGGTCAAAATAATCGTGATTCGTGATAATTTGTCGTCATACTCGAGCGGCCCTACATTAAGGTTGATCTTCAATCATCAGGATATGATATTAAAAACATTACCAGAAGAACAAACAGAAAAATAACAGTAAAATATATAAAGTCAATGACTGCTTGAAAATAGCCTCTGTCGATGTCATCCTGCTGGCCATTGATTTCTGTTAAAAAAGAAATGCAACAGACATGAATCACAAAACATTAGCCGTACTTAAGCCAAAACCATTTAACTAATATTTGTTTAACATGTAAAATATACTGTTCATGTTAAAAAAACGAATTTAACCTGTATTTTGTAGCTGAAAATGTTATTACATACACACACACATATTACAGAGACAGAATGTTTAAGGGTGTGTAGTGATACACAGAATTGTTGTAGGAATAAAAAACAGCTATTGACCAATCAAAACCAAGGACTCCGAGAACATCAGTTTTATAAGTTGTGTTATGAAAGTAAACTCACCCTGAACGGACACACTGGACTTCTCATCATCCTCCATCTCCTCTTCAGCCTGACTGTCCGAAGTGTCCGGAGTCTTGAGGCCGTCTGCGGGATCATTGTCCTGAAATGACCAATAATGTGAGCGGTGTGTTGTGTGTATTTATTATTTTGACATACACAGACTTCCAGATCTCAGAATAAACCAACAACAAAATTCTAAACGCTTTGTTTTGCTGGGTGTCAGGTGTATAAACAGCTCAGTACCTGAAACCACTTGTGGTTAAGGATCTTTTCCAGATTGATACGTTTCTTTGGATCCTCCTGTAGACAGGCTTGAATCAAATCGCAGCATTCTGTTCAGAATGACAGAAGAGACGATTATTACCTTAAACTGTGAGTTTATCTGAATGTCACTTTAAACTTCACACATTCTCTCATTGATCATCTTATTCGATTCTTCCATCAAACCACTTTTTGTCTGTTTTCTATCATTCAGAACTACAGTTGACCAGGTGAAGATCTTACCCTTAGTCAAGCCGTCTCTTGTCCATGTCTTCTCATTGATCCGTTTGAGGCTCAGAGAGCTGGGAAATAACCCGCACACCATGGCATACAACAGCACCCCGAGTGAGAACACCGTCGCTGGCTTGCCGTAGTAGTAGCCCTTTTTATGAAATTCTGGGCAGGTGTACTCTTTTGTGCCTGAAGAAAACAGATTAGCATGCAAACAATGTGATGTCTAAAAACTGTGAAAAGACATTATCTGAAAATATCATCTTAGTATTTGTGTAAACTGCTGTTCATAAAGGAAAATGTGATTAAACATACCAAAATACACTGTGTATTTTGATTCTTTAAGAAGATCGCCGCAGCCGAAGTCAATCATTTTGACCTCCAGTGTGTTCCGGTTTATCAGAAGGTTTTCCAGTTTTACGTCCCTGTGGAAAACCCCCGCTGGCAGCAGATATGTACCGCTTCGGTCACTTGCCGCAAGATAAGCAGTGCCATGTTCTCTTTGACGGGGCCTCCGGTGCTTTTCATGAAACTGCGAAGGTCCTCACAGGGAGACGGGCACTCCAGGACCATGACGTAGTGGCCCGAAAAGTCCTGCCAGTCCAGAAACTGGATGATCACAGGAACATGTTCTCCCTCACAGGCAAGCATCTGAAGACCCACCTCACGTGGAAAGGTTTCACGATGACCCGGCTAGAAGAAGAAAAACTGAATCACGAATAGACGAAGATGGCTCAACAAACAAGGATTTATCTCTGTCTCAAACATACTTAAGTTTGTACATAAAAACTATGAAGATATTTTCAATTGAACAATAACACAAGCTACTTACAATGTTGATATAGTCATCGATTATTTCCTTGGTCTTCTCGACAACTTTCACTGCCACCTGATCAACAAAACAAAAAATGGATTTGTGTAAGCATTCATTCCGAACAGAAGTTCAGTCAGATTTCAATGAAATCAAGCACTAAAGCCATGGACTAGTTATACATTAAGGTTCGAAAAGAAAAGGATGAGATGTTACAAAGATGAGCACAAGACAGAAGAAAAACCTTCAAGCCATCCTGAACACGGGTCCCTTCAAAGACAATTCCATAACCGCCTTCACCCAGCATACTGCCGGACTCATACTGCCGGCCATTGATTTCTGTTAAAAGAGAAATGAAGTAAACATAAAACACAAAGCATTAGCAATACTTAACCCAAATCTATTTCAACAACATTTCTCTTTATATATACACTTCTTATTGTTACATATGACCAAAAGTGTGAACGTGCATGTTGCGATTATGGAAGTAAATTTACCTATAATGAACACACTGGGCTTCTCATTGTCCTCCATCAAATTTCATCATATGAAAAAAGAGACCAAAATTAAAATGGTGAATAATTTACCCTGATGAACACACTGGGCTTCTCATTGTCCTCCAGCTTCTCCTCAGACTGACTGACCGAAGATTCACTGGTAAGAGTTTCCAGATTTTCCAGAAGCTCTTGAGGGAAGTCCTGTACTGGAATCTCCTCTGTGGAGAAAAATGAGATAAATGTTGTGTATGTGCATGTGTGTGTATTTGTGTGTGTAAGTGTGTATGTGAACGTGTACATGTGTGTACGTGTTTTAATGTGTGGGATTTTGGAAGTAAATTTACCCTGAATGAACACACTGGGCTTCTCATTGTCCTCCAGCTTCTCCTCAGACTGACTGACCGAAGATTCACTGGAAAGAGTTTCCAGATTTTCCAGAAGGTCTTGAGTGACATTCTGTACTGGAATCTCCTCTGTGGAGAAAAATGAGATCAAACCAATAATATTCATGAAATAATGAACACTTACATTAATAATCACTCATATTTAAAGCAGGATATTGACAAATTATAGGATAGTTTTACAGTACAAATTTCACTCAGAGTCTCAACAAAAGGACCTGATCATTCATCAGCACATTTTAAAATTATACTTTTAACCAATAAGTTACAGTAGGACTTTTAAAATTGTATTTAAAAGTTTAAGGGACAGTTGTGTTGAGATTACTCTTGACTTTGCACAAATATATTTTTTGGTCTACAAAACTAAAGCATACAAACATATTTGTTTTTGGCGTTTTGTAAATTTGGCATTTGAAAGCATGGGAGCAAATAATGATCCAAACATAGACATGAATTCATATAACGTTTAAAGCATAAAGATATGGATAAGTGATCTGACCCTAAACATTTGAACGGAAGTGTAACGTTACACAAGTAATGATAAACTTACCATCGGTATTTCTGTCAGCGGGCACAGCGACTACTTCAGGAGTCTGATCTCTCTTATCCTGACCTGCTCTCCACGTCCAAAATAAATCTTCCTCTTTATCTCCTTCCCAACTTGTATTTGCGGTCGATGGTCCAGGCCTCCAGGACCAAAACAAATCTACTTCCTCTTCACAACTTGTGTTTGCGGTCGTTGGTTCAGGGTTCCGACACCAAAACCAATCCACCTCCACGTCTCCTTCGCAACTCGTATCTGCGATCGATGGTTTAGGGTTCCAAGACCAAAACAAATCCACTTCCGCTTCACAACTCTCATTTGCAATCGACGGTTCAGGTGTCTGAGACCAAAACAAATCCACTTCCGCTTCACAACTCTCATTTGCAATCGACGGTTCAGGTGTCTGAGACCAAAACAAATCCACTTCCGCTTCACAACTCTCATTTGCAATCGACGGTTCAGGTGTCTGAGACCAAAACAAATCCACTTCCGCTTCACAACTCGCATCTGCGATGGATGCTGCAAGTCAAGTCGGGTCAGCTTTATTTATATAGCGTTGTTACAAAGCAGCTGTACAAGAAAACTTGACTACAAGCAAAACATATAAGGTTATGCAAGTCAAAACACAGGTCAAACATCGCTATACATTCCTATATGCAGTGTTACTGAAATAAAACTATATCTGCAGGTGAACATTGTTTGTACACACCGCTCCGATCGTCAACGCTGTTCCCTTCAACGCTTTTATCAAACTTCTGGCCCATTTTCACTGTTAATCCACTGCTGTAAGTTAACCGTAAGCGAGCGAGTAGCAAAGTGAGCAAAGCGACTGACTTCAGCGTTTAAATACACACAGACAGACGCAAGAACGCTGATGTTCACTGTTACGTCATGTTTAGAACTTTTTGTAGCCAATAGATAAGCGCGCATCAGCTCAAGAGAAAAACATTAGTCCGTGTTCAGACTTGACTTGTTTTTTGACAAGAAAATCTCTACAAAGGCGCTTTATTAGTAAAACAAACCGCTCGCAGCGTTTGGTTAAATAGCAACCGAACGCCATGTCTTCAGAGGCAGCGTCTGTGCACGAAGGCAACCCAGAGAAACCGATAGACAGCGTAAGTGCGACAACTAAGCACATATTTAAAAACTACAATACTAATTTCTCATTAGAAATGCAATCAGAAGTTGTTGAATGTGAAAATTAAACTTACATGTATAGAAAACTATGCTCCGACAGCCGCCATTTTATGTTTCGCGCTGGAGCCTTCTCGACCAATCACGTTCCTCATATGTTGTTATGGAAACGACATCTCCACTCTCTCTCTCACTCTCTCGCTGAATACTATAATAGTTTATATATATACTGCATACTATAAAGTAGTCGAAAAGCAGTAGGCGAACGCATAGTATGAAACCTCGCTCTTCATAAAACAGTAGGCGAGAATTTCCTGTTGGTGCACTATTTCTCGCGAGATTTGGACGTGCGTATACAACTGTCCGAATACTCCACTTACCTACTATATAGTTGAGAAAACACAGTAGTGTCCCAATCCTCAGTGTTCATAAAAGAGCAGGTGAGAAACTCCCGGATGTCTTCCTGGTTACGCCCACATTCTGAAGCACCCAGCGACAGATGCTTGGGACACTTCTATATCCCATGAGCCCCCGGGACAGGATCAGTTCATACAGGAGCACAGCGGAGAACTGCAGGCAGGTGTTTTCAATACTGAGTATTACTCGCCATCAACGCGTTTCTTTGCGTCGCGGTAGCATTTATTAAAGTGTGTAGCGTAAAGTGAACCTGTGAGATGTGTGGCAAGGTAAGAGACACGACGGCACAAGTTTTATTAACAGTGAGAGAGAGAAATCAATATGATTCAGGTTCCGGGGTGCCCCGGGTGCATTGGGGTAGTGCAGGCGAGAAGTCTCGCTTTTTAATGTTTGTGTAACACGTGACCTGTCGTTTTCTCCGTAAGTGTTGGGAATGAGCACAAAACAACATGAAATACACATCACAGTAATGTCTGTTAATATGTGCTACAAAGCATTGTTCACTGCTTGCATGGATGAGCACGTTAAATGTTTATTCTCCAGTTTGCTGTAAATAAAACATATGACATTACTTCATGCATTATGTCGTTGCGTCACTGAATCCGTATGCGTTCACATTTGTGTAGTCTGTATTAAAGCATAGATGTCATATTGCCATACAATTACATTTAGTAGCCTATTTTAATACAATATATCATTTTCATTGGTCATCACTTCTCAATAATATATGTAGGTGTGGGCTAGCAATGCATTTCTAGGGTACAATTCATTTATAAGCAATAATACTCTTGACAATACATCAGCAGTGCTCTCCTAAGGCGAGATCGTGGAGCAGCTGCCTGGCGTCTTCTTTCTGAAGGCATTGCAAACATGTTGCAGAACGCTGGGAAAAGTCATGGAAGGTAAAGTTAGCATTGCTGATGTTAATGCACCTGTGTCTCATAAGTGAAGTTGTTGTGCTTGTTATGACGTCGCATGGTTCATCTCTGGCCCATGTACACTCCAGTACAGTAGGTGGCCGATATGCACCACAAACCTGATTTGCTCCCCGCCATTAAAAAGACAAATGTATTTTCTCCTGACCACTACTTCAAGTTAATTGAATAAATTCGTTGAGAAATTGTCTTATAACATCACATAACATGAATTTCTGTCTTCACTTCAGGTTCCACAACAGAGCCGGCTAAGGGTGAGTTTATTTTGTTGTTTCCGTATTGTCTTTTTGTTAGGGCTGATTGTCTGGGGTTCCATGTGTGTCAAAACTGTGTTGTCTGCATTGTACAATACAACTGTCTATGTCTACTGGTATTGTGCCGTATTTGCACGTAGACACATCACTCCCAGTTGATAATAATGTCTTAGGCCGGATTCACATTTCGTGTCTTAAACCATGTGCGCCTCTTTCTCTCTTCAAATGTTCCCGAATTGACCATTTTGTGTCTTAAGATAAACAACACAAACAGACGACTGTGAGGAATCAGTCCTTAAAAGTAGTTTGTTACACTTTTATCCACAGTGGAGGATGAGTTAAACCCTATGCCTCTTATGTGTGTACCCTAAACGTTGAAACAAATATATACATAATATAAGTGTGTAATATAACCATTTGGTTCGTGCATTCACACTGCCAGTAACTTCAATTTTTGTCGTCTGTTTCTTTCTTTGATGTTGTTAGAAGTTGACCGTTCTGGTTGTCTGTAACAGTTATGAACATCACTGTAGTTTCATATAATTTCATTATGACATTGAATCAGTTTTATTTCACTTAAAATGTCTTATACAAATGACACTAGTTCATAATAAGTTATAACAAATATGTATGGATGACATGAGCTCCACTGACTTTACTGTTACGTCTCTGTTGCTGGTTGTGTAAATGCAGGACCTCCTGCACATGGCACTCTTCAGAACAAAAGATTTTCATTAAACATGGGCAGTATGAATGTACTAGTATTAAAGGATTAGTATTTCATCTAGAGTTTCGCCTCAAAACACTTTTTGGCTTTCACTCTTTCCGTTTAGAACTAGAAGGATTACCAAATTGGGTCTCATTTTTTATATTTTCTGCCACTTTATTTGAGTGTGTAATAACTATCTAATATTTACAGGGGACAGAGTTGTGTTTTCTCTACTTTATATGAAACCATTTAAAGCCAAAAACTGTTTGTTTTGTTAATTGTCAAGAGAATTTGAAAGGGATTTGATTTTGTTTCTCCCAATTTGTTTAGAGACGAGAAAACTGAAGGAATCACCTTTACTGAGTTCTGGAGTCAGACGGAGGGCTTGCATTGCGCTTGGAAGACAACAACATGACATTTCAAAAGACTTCAAACCAACTAAAGGCCACAAAGTTAACAAATTCTCCATCACCAATGAAACACAAAGCAGCATTGACGGTTGACGTAATCACTGTTCTGGAGCTGAGGAGGCCAACAGCTGTATTAACATCCATTCTCTGATTCATAAATCTTTAATATACAATACCTGTTAACATTTTGCAAACACTTATGTTTTTTCACCTTTTATAGTAAACTTATCAAAACCGTGGAGCTACACATTTGTAACTATGAGTGATGTTGTGACTAAAAGCATCTTAAATCAAAACGACCATTCATTTTTCATCTTCAGTATGGCCACCCTTTGATTCAAATCTATATGAATGTGTACATGTATATAAATACAATTATTGTTTTCTCATGAAAGAAATTTATATTTTGGCACAATTATATTTTCAACTGGAAAAGTTCATTCAAACATTTACTCCCAAACCTTCAGATACATTTTTTTTTAAATTAATTCAGTCACTTTGACTGGTTCTGTGTCTTGAACGTTCTGACTGTTAAAAGATTTTTCTGAGATCTGTGTTTCCTACTTGTAAGTCTGCCAAATGAAGAAAGGTTTTACTGTTTTTTCTTTCTGAAGTACACAAGAGGGTTTTTGTCTTTGTCCCATATATTTATTTATGTTGCTGGCATCAAAATTAAAATGAGAAGTTTAAAATCTTATATACTGTAGAGTTGTGCTCATAAAATCGGAAAATTTAAGAAAAGTAAAGTAAGTTTGTTTTGGAGTTATTTCACATAACACGTTTTTAACAAAGTTTTTACACAGAATTATCTACATTTAAAAACTAATCCAGTTCAAGACTT